>JAYKKM010000043.1:1220000-1820000 GCA_035772405.1 Chrysogorgia sp. JL179-B06
AATTGGTAACATTTTTAGTGGAGACCTTTCGTATCATCTGTGCCCCAACTTGATGCGACCACCGGAAGTCAATTAGTCAAACGCGCTCCCATCTGTCAATCTTTTACACAAAATAAATAATATTTATTATATTTTGTCAACATAATTTTCTCCCACGGTTGAACATATTACAGATATTTCGGCCATACTCTTTGGGAAGATACTTTCGCGAACAATCGGGTTATCGTTGCAACGGTAGACGACACACTGACATGAACAAAATCTACAAATGTGTCATGGTTTTGTGCAGAGCGATTAAAACCGTGACTGGCTGGTAAAATTACTTCAAATTATATGCGAACGAGAGGGAATTTTGCAGATGACTATCCTGGACACTGCGCGATGTTTACATATGATCTTCTCCGCTTTCCGACAGAACCTTGTCGTAGCTTGCGAGGTAGCTTGTTTAACTAGCAATTATAGAATACCCGTCCACTTTTGAAACCGTATATAAAGGCAGAAATACAAACCAGGTGCTCTAAAATTTCTTTAAATATAATATAAGGTTTATCTTGTGTGTAGTTGTTGATTGTTATCAAATTAAATGGGGTTTTAAAATAAAACGAAGCAAAGGTGGCGGGTGTTCTACAATTCTACAATTTAGCGCCCTGGACAAATAAATATTCTCAGTTGATGCACTGGGTAAAAAAGATCAGTTTACTATGAGAATGAATGGCAGTGAGGTCGAAATGTCCGTTATTTTTATTTCAAAAGTATTTGGTATACTCCCACAGGTTGACGGCGCATTTATTATTTCTACGTCACACATTGCATAATTAAGTGGTCGCATCAAGTTGGGGCATTCATGCTACTACGAAAAGCTTATGGAGTTTCATCCCTTCTCATTTTTCTTTATATTACTACCGAAAATCGCGAGACGCCCACGAAGGGGCGGTCTAACGGCCTTCTGAATTTAAATGTGACAAGCGCGCGATACGCTAACGAAGGGGGCGGGGCAAGCACAGTCAACGGCCTTCCGAATTGATGTAAATACTGACTCGTTGCCTTTCTGGTCTGGTTGCCTGTAATTTGTCCTGATTGTCGACAAAATTAACAAGTAAGAACATTTTAATAGAGATTTAATACAATTATTGTGTAAAAAATACCAAATAAACCCGATTTACTGTTAAACTCGCTTCACTAATATACGTTACGGCTCCCTGTGGTCAGACGTTAAAACAGTGGATTTAATTAAATAGATCTAACTTTGAACATTACCATCGTAAGACCAAACGTTCATATTTATGCAACAGACGCCATGTGAGTTACGTTGTACAGTAACTGTTAGTTTTATTCAATTTAGTTGAAGCCATGCGAATACCTTTAAAGAACCCAGGGATTATTTTAACGTGCAGTGATAACCAATTTGTGCAGTGATAAATGAGATTTGTGCAGTGATAAACGCAATTTTGTGCAGTGATAAATTTTTCTTTAATAATTAAGAATGGGTGTTATTTGTGAAAGGTTGCATTAGAAATTACGTTCAAAGGCACAGTACATACTACATTCCAACATATACTATTTAATATCAAAATTTAAATGAGCAAATAAACAAATAAGACGATAAGTTAAAGGACCCTGGTCCACTGTCTTCTGGTAACGTTAAGCGTACCGTAAACTAACAGCCTTATGCCCTTACAGACCAGAAGCTAACTAAAACTAGTTTCTACCATTTCTGGCATTCAACTTTCAAGATACATGAGTATAGCTACTATAGCAGCCCTACCGCCCAAATATACAAAACGCTATAGTGTTCTTACTATTTAGCCAGACTATGCCTAACATGCTTGAGGCTTCTCTCAAGTCGATGCGTCTGGCTCTGTGCCCGTGTGTTACTGTTTGACCATTGTTATTTTGAAAATGCGAATGTATGCTGTACAGGATCGCCGCTTATGTATACTATGACAGTATGACTAGTTGATTACTGACGAGCTACCGAGCTTCTCAGTGCTCCATCGCTGCTTAACCTGCTACTGAAGTTAGATTTTATGCCCTTTTCAGCTCTTTGTGCAGTGATAAAAATTCCTTAAAATAATCCCTGAAAGAACCGTCATTACCTAACTGATGCCTATATTAATAAGTTCGAGCTGCCAACGAAACCATTTTACAACATTGATCCCGACGGCAACTGCTTCGTGAGCGTCAGAGGCGAGACCGTTAGAGTGACTGGTGAGTCAACACACCGCGTTGTTTAAGACACGAAACGATAGCTGAGTCGCATTCTACATACCATTTACAGAGAGCTTACAATAAACCTCCGTTTCTCATTGTTGCCATTATTTTTGTTTTCTGTAGACTTTCAGCCGTCGGCCGGCAAGAAAAAGAGGGCTAGAGCGAGAGCGATGTGCGACAAATTGTGGCTTGGATGGCGGGGATAAAAGAATTAAGACGGTCCAGAAAGAGCTGGGAATCTATCTTAAGATTGACAATAGTAGTAAGTTCTCTCTGATCACGTTAGTTTGCTATGTTCTCTTATCACATGTGCCGTGTTCTCGGATCACATGTGCCGTGTTCTATGATCACGCGTGCCGTGTTCTATGATCACGTGTGCCATGTTCTATAATCACATATGCGTGTTCTATGATCACGTGTGCCAAAATGGGACAAAAGATTTAAGAATTAAGAATCAAGGTCGAGAAGGATTCGGGAATCGATCTTAAGATTATAACAATATAAGTAAGTCCAGGGCGTAGGGTCCTTTTCCTAACTGTAATAAGGGTCCCTTTTAGGAACCCCCCCCCCCCCCCACCAACGGGAAAATCCTTAAAAAAGGCCCTGCCTCAGACAAATACTTTCCCGTACAGATCTCATACTCGGTTAATATGTCTTATATAGTTAAAACTTTCTGCTCTAGTGGATTATTACAGGTTAACCATTAAAGAAGTCATCGACAGTGCGCCTAAGAAAATTCCTGACGTCGAGAAATACACGGAGCCGGCGAAAATGGATGACCCGTTGGAGCAAGATGTCCTTTCTTGAGTTCTTCTCGTCAGACATAGGCAGCTCGGAAGACAGCAGATCCATCCTCAGGCCTTGGCCAAAAATAGCAATCGATGGCCTCGTAGATATAAACTATGTTGCCCAGCAGCCGCGTTGGCTGAAGAGATAGGGGAATGGTGGACCCCGATGATGAAGACCCTTAAAAACGGCATGGAAGTATTGCCCGAAGCCTTTGTCAAACCTGTTGCACAGCCCTACTGCAGTAGTAATATATATATATATATATATATACATGTGTTAGAGACTGGCACTAGCTCTAAGCCAATCAGAATCAAGTATTGATTTGAATGGACCAATCAGAGCAGAGCCAGTCCAAAATTTCCAGGGGGGTGTCGTATTTTTAAGGTGTGGTCACCCTGTATAGAACGACCAGTGATCAAATCAGGGGGGATATGCAGCTGGTCGTATACAAGAGGTTTTTTGTATTAAAATTATTCAAAATAAGGTGGTCGCGGTCAAGAGTATATATATCACTTAGGTCGTGTTGTTGTACGACCAGTTTTTTGATAATCCTGAGTTGAACGACCAGAGAGATTGAAGGTCATTCAAGGTGAATAGTGTTAAGCAAGTACTGACATCATTTGCTATACGGGGTTGAAAGCAGTGGTGTACAAGGAACAGGAGGTTTAAGTCGTAGAATTTAGTGTTCTGACCAATTGAAGATCAGTATGGAATAGTTCACCGAGAAACCAAATACTCGAGATGATTTTTGCGAATTCTAAAGCATCTAGAGTATTTGGTTTCTCGATGAACTTTTCCACACTGATCATCAATTAATCGGAACACGAAATTCTACGACTAAACATCCTATTCCTTGTACATCATTGCTTTCAACCACATATAGCATCCGTGCCAGCACTTAGACAAATCATCATTCACACTGTGATATATATACCCACGCACACCTTGATTTTGAAAAAAAATACAAAAAATTCTATTATACATAACCATCATACCTCACCCGATGTGATTTATACTTACGTGTACCATCCAAATTCCATATTATTTATTGAAGACTTGTAATGTTTTTTGGGAATAAAAATAAACAGTTTTTGGAAAAACTGTTTTATTTTTATTTGAATGTTTTTTAAACACACATTTTTGAATTAATCATAGAAATTTCCGTCGTGGAGCTCTTACCTCGACGCCATCTTATGGCCGAATGACTGATATTCCTTAGTAACGGTATTTTTAAAAAGGATCTCAAAATATTATAAGAGGATATATCTCATAAAAATTATTTCGGATTCCCCAAAAAAGTTTTAGAGAGAGATAGAGTTTGGAGAAACCTCAAAATAATTTTAGATGAAATATCCCAAATAAAAATATTAGAGGTGTAAAAGTGTTTTTATTAAATTTGGAGAAAAATCCAAATACATTTTAAGATAAAAATTATTTCGGAGTGTTGCTTCCCAAAAAAGTTTTAGAGAGATAGAGTTTTTTGAAAAAACCTCAAAATAATTTTAGATGAAATATCCCAAATAAAAATATTAGAGATGTAAAAGTGTTTTATTAATTTTGGAGAAAAACCTCAAATAATTTTTAAGAGATTTGTTTAGTATATAAGCAGATGTTATTTCATATTTTATCAGTTGTGTTGTGTTTTGCTCGCTTGTAAGTTGTGCTTCGGTACAAGACTCTGACATCTTCCAATGTTCTGTTTTTTATTAAACTGCATTGGTGCGCGATCAACCCGTAGTCGAATTTGCGATTCGAATGAGATTGGCTCAGGTCCATAGCGACAATCTGGTCATCCCTTGTTCAATGAATTGCTTATTTTACGCAAGGGTTGTTCGTTAGCATATGATGAAAGAGTTAGCTATAGTAAAAACACACACACGATGGAGAAGTTTGGATGAATATATATTTTTACAAGGAAACAATAAAAACTACACAAATAAATTAGTAATGTCTTTGAAGGGCTTTCTGCTAGGATATAATACCCCTCTGTAGACTATTCCTACAAAATTAAAAATGTTTATTGTTTCACCAAATGTTGTACCCCTACAAATTAAAATATAAATAATTATTGCCCCATTTTCACCATAGTGTCTGTACTTTCGTAATATATAAACGACTCACCCCGCGTGTCGACGTATCCCCACACGCGTGGATCATCGTCTTCCTCTTCGCGTACAGGCGGTTCATATTCATCAAAATCGAATTCCGTGTCCTGTTGGACACGGAAGGCCCACTCGCTTTCACCGTCTAGATCCCGCACCAGGAGTACCCCCGGAATGGTATCGGGTACATCTACGTCGTCTATTGGGGGAGGAGGGATGGTTTCTTTCTAAGAGAAATATAAAAAACATAATAAATACATAGCGCTTGTATAGTAAAAACATTTTTAGCGCTATCTTACATCACATTTGACAGCGTAAAGCGGGATAGCTTCCACACTGGGGTCTTCGTCTTCAAGCGGGGATGGAGGGAGGACTTCGTTCTAAGAGAAAATATAAAAAACATAATAATTACATAACGCTTGTATACAGACAGTAAAAAACATTTTAGCGCTAACTTACATTGACTTCGGTTGTTTTCTGGATGGGTTTCGTGTTGGTTTGGTTCGACATCTTCGTGTTTTTTATTTTTGCTTGGTTCTAGCTTGAAATCGTTGTGGTGCGAGACACGCATACGTGATTTATTTTATAATGACGCTCTCGGTCTATTACAATGGTTTGCGGTTTTAACCAATCAGAGTTTCTATAATCAAACCCTCCCCCGTATCTATCCAATCAGAGCTCGTTCATTAAATCCTTCATGTCAAAACAAGTGAAGTATTATAGGTGGGGAACAATACGTGTTGTTAAACGCTTAGGGATGCGTATATATAATTAGCGTCGTGTTCTATGACCGCCCTTTATGTCAAAACAGTATGATTAATAATAGGGTCGGAACAATGAAGCTTAAGGACGCGAAGCGTTTTGTTCTGATTCCTCCCCTTATGTCAAAACAGTTTGATATATAATATGGTTAAGGACAATGAATTTACTTGTGGGGATTAGCGGCCATTTTGTTTGTGTACTTGGGTAGCGCGATTTTTTAATGTGTTCTAACCTTATTTACTTGTAGGGATTAGCGGCCATTTTGAGGGGATTAGACCCTGTGAAATATATATTTCCCGTGTTTAAATACGTCTATTTCTAGATATTTAAGCATTTTTATACTTATTTAAGCATATTTTTATGCTTTTTGATACTTTATTTTACACTTTTCACACATTTTAGTATATATTTTAAGATACCCGTGAGTGCGATAAGGAGAGCGTGTTAATTAATTCACACATGTCAAAATAGATGATAATGGTTTTTTATTGTTTAACGTAATACTTCGAGGTTACAATTCATCGTGTAAGAGTTTACAAAGAAGATATGTCTGCCCAAGAGATCTTCTTGATTTTCCTGGCGATGAATCATTGCAACAATAATTCCAGCTTCGACTCCCATTCGGGTATTAAGAACAGAGGTAAGGTTAAAATCCTTTAGTATTATCCCGCGCCGGTTGTCTAACCAAATTTTATCTTCTTTCATGAAGTCAACCACATAAAAATCAGAGTCTTTGCATATTGTATATAGAAATTCAGAACTGTATAACTTCACGTTAACAAGTTTAATTTCGTTTATATCTATGCTTGTTGTCATCGTATCTAATACTAAAATGTTTTTGGAGATGTCTATATATACAAAGGGATTAGTCTTTTACGATAAAAATATATTGATTGGTAAGATACACGTTTTTACCAATCTTATCGTGTTCGGATGAATCGAATTCGATTTTAAAATAATTGTTATCTTCATCTTTAAAGAAAAGTTCATACATCTGTTTCGGTGCTGCAGGTTTGGGTCTTGAACCCATTAACTGTAGATTTCGTTCACGAGATAGATCTCTCAAGCTCCTCATAGATATAATTTTTGCTTGATTCATGGCTGATAGGGTGGAGGATCATCGCATGTTACACGCACAAATAGCCCGATCAATGATGTAAAATCCTCTGATGAGTAGGTATATATATATTCATCACCTAACAATAGCAACTTATATATTATTCTATCACGTGCATTGTTGGGTAACGGTAACATTTCCAGTTTATGACATTCAACCACTTTATATTCATTGTGTGAAAAATACTTTGCTAAATCGGTAATTATTACCAACAGTGGATTTTCTTTTGTACCTGCAACCATGTTGAAAGTGTTTTAATAAAATATGACTTCTAACGTATGTTTTTATATCTTTCCTAGCAACGTTTTTACTGATAAATATTTTGGGGGAATATGTACTGCATTAAGTCAACAAAAAGATTAAAAAAGATTTACATGTATTAGTAATCTTATAATATTGATTTTATCATTCGACCAATGAGAATACCCCGATATTTTATTGGGGAATTAAGTTCAACCAATCAGGTTACGCTATTTTTTTTTACGTGTTTTTTTATAAACGTTTGTTTCCAAAATTTTTAGACACAATCTCAGCATGGCCCGTGTGAAACAGACACATAGAAATTTGGAAAGTGGAAAAACCATTGCACGGATTGAAAGTAGGGGGAAAGATATTCCTAAAATGTTAAAACAACGTCGTCATCAGCAACAAGAATATCGTCAAATGGGACGGAATATTTCAGATGATGAACAAGCATACAGCCAAGAAATCACAAGAAAAAAGAACATCAAAATAACTAAAGACATTGCACAGTCGCCATTAAATTTTGCTGTACCGATAACACCGTCCAGTCACGTGGTCCCTCGGCAAGCGAAGTCGTCACCACGGCAAGCAAAGCTACCCCCCCTGCAAGTAAATTCATCGTCTCAAGAACAGGAGGGTTACATACACCCTCTACTCCTGCAAGCGAAGGTACCGGCTCTACTATCGCAAGTAAACCCCCTACCTCCGCTACTATCGCAAGAACAGTATAATATTCCCCTTCAAACACCGCAAGCAAAGTATAATGCATCTCCTATTCCACCGCAAACGATCTCACCGCCACAACCCGAAGATGAATTAGATAATTATATATACGATATGCCCATTGATTTCTTCGGTCAAATCCCTATTCCTTCTCCTGCGAATTTAATACGAATGTGTGATGAAATGGTACCCGTTCAACAAGGAAAACAATTATTACAAATTGTGGATGAATTAGCAAATGCTCTTTCCCCCACATTATCTCCTATTCCTCTTTCACCATCACCACAACTACCACCCCCGCCTAATTCACCCCAGCCATTATTTCCAGTATGTGAAGAAGAGGAAGAAGAAGAAGAGGAAGACGACCGAGAAGTATTGAACGATCCGCCATTGAAGAAAAGATGTTATAAACGTTCGTTAATATATATGAAACGTGAAAAAAAAGGTGATGAACATCATGAAGAAAAACGAATGACAATCTATTCGAATTATGATCAAGATATTATTTGTACACAACGCGATAAATATCGTGAGTTAGAGGGTCTCTATATTGAGAAACTATATATAAATAAACAATATTTGCAATGGCGTTCTAGAAAATTTACGAGTGACCTTATGGAAAAACGATATATAATGGATAATAATAAGGATTTGAAACGAAAGACTGATTTGAAAAAAAGGAAACCGAAATGTATAAAATGATATTGTTCTAAATAAAAATATCAGTAATGTGAAAACATGGAGGTGTGGAATATCATGGTAAAAGAACTGGCACGTTTTGAAATAAAAATCAATAAAAATATGGAACAAAGTGTGTGGAAATGTCTTGACGAACATGAGAATTTATTTAAAAATATTATTGCACATTTAAAATGTCCACGTGAACTTTTAGATGCCTATAATCGCATGGAGCGTCATGAAATTGGACAAATAATAGCATTTTTTGCTTTAATCCTGTGTTTTTTTAGATATAAACACATTGATAATGAGGAAAATATAAAATTGTGTATACGTCAAACAATTTTAGATTTTAGAAATTCACATCTTAAATTCATTTTATTCCCTCATGATAAAAAACACACGTCGTGGTTTGGGTTGTGGAATATATTCTTTGAATTTTTTAAATTAGTCTAAATACAATTTTTCAATACTCTGTATTATAATGTCAGGATCTTCAAAATTAATATTATATGATTCTATAATACTCTTAATAATAAAAGTAGTTGATGTACAGGTATTAGATGTAATCCTTACCCTTATAGAAAAATTATATATTATATCCATATGCGGGGGTAATATTGTAAACTAAGCGGACTATTATTTTGTATAATACTATTATTTTTAACTTGATCTGAAAATAAACTGACTTTAAACTTATAGGGGGTACTTGTCTTATAGAATAATTTAAACCAATAAGAGTATTTCTGACAATTTTTTATAACAACAGGTACAGGGAGGGGTTTTCATATGCATCAGCTTAACAAGCTTATCGAGATTAAAAGTATAAACCCTATCGTTACTAGTTTTAAGTTTTGATATAGGGTTATGATTTTCGCAAAAAAAAATAAAGCAACATACAAGTTGATACACTATTTTCTCAAAATAATCTAAATTATGTAGATAATTAAAAGTAGCCTTTAAATAAAACGGATCTATAAAATATAAATAAATACAGCAATATGTAAATTCATGACTAAAACAACGATTAAGTCTATGTAATGTATTACAAAGATAAGACCCTCCATACCCTATGGGTTTAGGAATTGTAGTTTGCTCATCATTAATAGTAATAGAAATAAAGTGGTAAATATCATTTCTTGGGTAATAACTGTTTTGAATTTCAATAAAAAAATTATCAGAATGATTATCATTCAAATGAAAAATAGATTTCATTAATGTTTGAGCGGGTATTAATAGTAATTTGTGATAACGCTCACAGAGTTTTTCACCATAAATATAATATTTTCGTTGTGTATGAACAACGGGTATTATATAGTGTTGTTTATCTGTTAAGATTCGCCAATCAATGCATTCATCTTGATGCATTTCAGGTTTCATTTTTTCAATATAGGCGTAGTCTTTATATCCACGACCAAGTTGTCTCGATTCAAATTCCATACATTCGATAATTCCCCCATAGTAATAGTCACATAAGTCACAGACGGCAAATAATAATCCAATGTATCGGTTACGAAAATGTTGTATATAATACACAATTTTCAATATCGTCTTAATATTGATTTCTTGAGCTTGCGCATAGGTTCTTTTACTCCCAATGTTTAATGACATTCTCAAAAGTGATAACGTTTTTTAAAAAATCGCCTTGTATATATACTATTTTCTCAATCTTTAAATATATATTTCTACATACAGATTTTAACACGATAAAAATTTGAAAAAAGTATTATTGTAACTACAATGTATAATATATCAACTGATTAGACGTGTGTGTGTTTTAGAACAACATTAGGGATTCGTTTTAATCCACAACACAGCATTTTGGTGCAACTAATCCCCGTGTATTTGTTTAGAAGAAAATCGCTAATTATGGATTCGCGTCTCTAATTCCCCAAACACACATTCATTGTATACGAGTATCACAAATCATCGGGATGACATGAAAGCTTTAATCAACGAACTCTGATTGGTCAAACTAATCTAGTCCCAGTTACACATAGTAACGCGGGATACAATTATAAAAGCCGATGTAGCGTTGAAAATAATTAATATCAGTCTGAGTGTAGGAGAGTGAGAGATGGCAAAAATATTTGAGAACGTGAACAGCGAAATTAAAGAAGATTTCATCCCGTTAGAGACAACTGAGACGAATGAAGTGACTATCGAAGAGTTGTATGCGGGTAAATATAATTGTGCATTAAACAAATGTAAAGAAGAAATATCCCCAGAACGACAGAAATTATTTTTATCGCGTATCACACATATAATGGATTGTGAATGTTACCAGTTTAAGGGAGAGAGACCCAGTTATCGTGAAGTAACTCTTCTCGAACTTCAAACGAACAAGTATTTTATTTATCATTGTTATGATGGGAAGTTAAAACCCTACAAAGAACTAACTCGAAGGGAACGGTCTACTGTCTACTATCAATATCGATGTCATGGACTAGACTATTTATCTGAAAAAAAATCAAGAGATTATTTTAGTCAAAGTGAACTTATAAATAGATTAAGTTATTTATTTCGTAATGTTTTTCCCCCGAATGCTATTATTGGGTATAAAGGTGGTGATAAAGAATCGTCGTTAGTTAAAACACTTCAAGAAAAAACTATTGTACATTGTGTGAATCTTGAATATTTTGGAATTGAGAAGTACGATTATTTACTTTCGTTTTATAATCTTAAACCAAGAAATTGTTGGTATCATACTAGTGAACCCACATGTTTATTGTATCATTGTAGTTTGTTTGAATGTCTTTTATTTGCTGCATGTTTGTTTCGTAAATTAGAAGATGTGGATAATGAACGATCTGTACTCTCTATGTATGATAAGGAATTTAATTTTTAAAAATTATTCTCTCCTGAACATTTTTCCTAAATAAAAAAAATACACTTTTTGATTTAAAAAAAAAAATATTGAATGTATTTTCCTTTTATTTTTAGAAACACAAAGATTGTTTAAAAAATTATCAAAAGCACATTTAAGAAATGTTTATATTTTAAAAATAAAACGTACATTAGAACGTTATTATTTTGTTAAAGATGTACATGTTATCAAAAATACTATTTTTGTTAAAATAGAAGGAGAGAGAAGTTTTAAAAAAAATAAGATGATCATAGAAACTCTTTGTACATTTAAATATATAAAAAATGATATCATTGTATGTATAGTATAAATAAAACGTTCATAATTTTTTTTCTCTTATTGGAATTAAAATGAGTCAGAAAAAAATCATCCATTATAATGAACGTTTTTATTTTACGAATCCAAGAAAATACGCGACAATTGCGTTAAAATCAGCAAATAATCTATATGCGTTTCCAGAAGTACCTTGGACACGCGGTGTAATACCATCGAGTTTTCTTGACGGTTTTAAAATTAAAAACAATATTCGTGCTCCAGGACCATTTACTGATTTTTCAATGACATTTAGTGACAATAGAAGTTTTCAAACAAAAAAAGCGAATTATCTTACGGGAGAATTAGAAGCAAGAAAAAAAGATTGGTATAAACGAAAAATAATTAATAGTATTGATGTAAAACTTAAAAATAATATTGTAGAACAATATAACGATGCATTAGGATGGAGTATTGTTCAAGTTAAAAAAGAGTTATTCGACCAGACTGAATTTGGGGCATTTATTGGAAAACCTAATAAACCCTATTTTAGCTCTAATCAATTGTTTATTGATCCTGAGAAAAATTTCTTTAACGAGGGTAAACGTTTTGTAGATTTAGCTTATAATTTACCTGCTGACGAAGATTTTATATTGATTCAACGCATTCAATTTGTAGATGAGCATTTTTTTTTTAAATATGGTCTTAAATTGGCTGAAGCGAATCACCCCTATAATGAATACGATATTTCTATTGTTTATTCCGATGGATATACGTAGATAGGGATATATATAAAGATCGTTTTATCAAAGAGAGGCACGTGTCATGGCTGTTTTTCAGCGAGTACTAAATCAAGAGGGATATAAGATTTATCACGAATTAACACAATATAGTTATGTGGAATCCGTTTTTTTTTGGCAATTAGTAGGAAGTGTGGAAGTTGGGAAATCAAGATATCATCTACTAATATCTATAGCTGATTATGAAACATATTTACGGTATAAATTTATATTGGAAGTAGAATGTTCAAAAAATCCCAAAATGTATGTTATACATCAAGAGGAACACGACATTCCAGAAGAATGTTATGAATTTCTTCGTAAAATATGTGAAGCATGGAATGATGATCTATCCCCACGTATCAACGACAAAAGAATTGGAGAATATTTAAAGATACTAGATTATGATAGAAAACATTGTTTTAGTTATGAGTGTTTTAGGAGTATTATAGCATTATATTATGATTTTTGGGTTTATAATAAAACTATAAAATACACTTGTAAAAAATGTAAAGGGGAATGCGAATGTAATGTGGATTACCCTAATTTCATCAGTGTAAATTTTAATGAAATAAGAGCTTGTAATGTAGAAAAATATTCAATGGACAATAACATCTTATGTAACGAAATAATACACTGAATGTATTTTTTTTATTTTGAAAATTAATACATTAAAAACTTTTCAACATGGTTTCTGGGTTTATGATATACAATTCCTCCTTTTTGAAAATGTCTTTTGATTTTTTTCGTTCCTAGTTTTGCAATAATTTTTACTACATTAGCTTTTTTTTTAAGCTCTTTTTTAAAATCGTTTATAAAAAGTTTGCCGTATTTATTGACTGTTTTATTTCCTCCACGTTGCCTTTTTTTCCCTTTAAAAATACCCCCACGTTGCCTTTTTTTCCCCTTAAAATCACCACCCCGTAATTCTCTTATTCTTCCTACCATTGTTATGAAGGTTGTTTTCTCTCCCAATAGTTATCACCATAGTCTGCAAAAATTTCTTCATGGGCTTTTATATGTTTTATACTTTCTAAATACATTTTTTTATTATTGGGATTGTAAACAAAATCGGAATTATTTTTATATATAGAACCGGTTTTCCCATTATTCGCATACCGTGCTGCAGCGTGAGTTGTCAAATAAGCATCGATACACGTGTTTGCATCGTTACAAATACTATATACAGCATTTGTGTTTTTACCATATTTACGATCCAATTTGGACTGTGTTGTTTTTTGACCCGTGTAATAAGAAATATTACGATCGGGTTTAAAAGGTTTTTTCCAAGCAAATAATCCTTCACCCGCATTGGGGATCGTTGATTTCTTGATACGTAAGTTATTTTGTTTTGCTAAATGAATCCAACATTTTTTTGTTTTTGCTGTTCGTTTACGACATCTTATTTTTTTTAAGGTTTTACTTCTACATTGAAGAACGTGACGTATACTTTGAGATTTATCATTGCGTCTTTTTTTTCGGGGTAACTTAACTCTTACCATTTTTTTTTAAAATATAGTTTTTATTCCTAAATAATCATTATTTTTTTCATGGGTCTGAATAAATTTTACCATACATTCAACTTTATAGATAATATCTTCGGGACAGTTGTATATTTCTTTTTTTAATTTTGTTATTCTTCGTTTTAAAATCTTTGATGAAATAGGTATTATCTTTTCTTTATCTTCTGTAAAATTTAGTAAACATTCCCTTAAAAGATACGGCGTAAATAATATTGAAGGATCATTATCTTGAATTTCATACCCGATATAAGGTAAATTAGACGTTTGTAAATAAATTTCAATATGCACAATTTCACTCATATTTTTTTTTACTCTTTTTTTTTGTTTTAGTTTTTTTTTAAATGGGTTCTTTATTCTCAAAAAAAATCCCTCCTATACTTACGTTGACATGTATTAATATACAGGATTCATACGATGTTACTATTGATCGTGTTGATGGTGAAGACGAAAACATAAATAAAAATAAAACAGCATGTTTTTCTTGTTTTAGAAAAAAAAAAGAAGATGAATGATGATCAGAAAAAATTAAAATATAGTCAAAAAGATATAGATAAAATTGTAAGTTTATTTAATAAGAAAAAAGAAAGTAAGAAAAATGAAAAAATAGACGATTATTTTTCTGTTAATCATATAGAAACTATTAGTAGAGAAAAATTTAAAGTCACTGAACAACATTTTTCTTTGGATGTTTCACGGGAAAAAACGGTTAATTTTATTAGTTTTATTCAATCGTTATCGTTGGTTTTTTCTTATTTAATTAACATTGCACGGGCAAATGTAAAAAGTGATGATGATTATGTTAGATTTATCTTTAGTAATGCGCCAAAAAGTTTTTTCTCTACAGCCGTTTTACCCGTGAAAGACTTTGACGTTAAATATTTCTTAAATATTATGGAAAAATTTATGCAGAGTAATAAAGAAATAATAGCTAATGGTTGGAATAGTAAAGTAATTGTTCAAACTTTTCCCGCAGGAATAAGTACAAATAAAAAAAAAAATAGTGTACTAAGGAAAAAAAGTATTTACAATAGTTTGAATAAGGGAAATGCTACAGATAAAGGTGGTGTGAAAAGTAATGTAAAAAAATATGGCCGTAAATTTCGCACGGGGGTATTTTATATTCTTAGCCATGTATTATTTCGTACAGTGAAAGATTGTTGTTTTGCTTTAGCAATATTAGTGGGTTTATCATTTTTAAAACAAGACTATAAATATTTTATAATGAAAAGAAAACCCAATAAACCCGTGGATGATTTATTTACGTGTGAAGAAATTCGAAATGTATATCGGGAATGTGGGATACCCGAGGGTAATGTTGATGCTACACAGTTTCATTTTGTATATAATAATTATTTAAAAAAACAGGGTGTTGATTTGTTAGTGTATGCTGACACTCATTCCGATAATATAATTTATGATTCACGAACTGATAGTGCGGGTAATCTTATTAAATTGACTAATGAAATTGTATGTTTATGGTTAAATAATAATCATTACGATGTAGTCTTAAGCATAAAGGAATTTTCTAAACTCAGTACCAGTTCTTTTTGTGTTAAATGTATGAGTTATTTTACACGTCATGAATATGTCGATAATCACCTATGTACTACAAATAACTTAACTTGTTTACGATGTTATAAATATCCGAATAAGTGTAAAGATAAAAATAATAAACTTATTTGTAGCAGTTGTGATATAATGTTTTATGATGAAAATTGTTTTACAAATCATTTAACAAATAAAATTTTTAAACCTTCTCAAAGTAATTATGATCGTTTAACACCGTGTCAATATTTTTTTTATTGTAAAACCTGTAACAAAATTTGTCCTCGATTCTTTTTCATTTTTTCTAATAAAACAGTTAAACATGATTGTAGCAAACGATTTTGTTTTCATTGTGAAAAATACATGAAACAACCTCATTTTTGTTACGTGAAACCCCTTTCACTTGAATATAACAAGAGGAAAGAAAGTGAACCCACTTTATTTTTTTTTGATTTTGAAACAAAAGTAACCGAAACTAAATTGCTCGTGCCGTTTTATTGTATCGTCCAAAAGGTATGTAAAAAATGTCAACATATTGAATTTAAAAAAACAAAAATATTTGAAAAAAAGGATCAAGAAATTATCGATAATACTATTGAAAAAGTTAGTTGTTGTGGGAATAGACAATTTATTTTTGATAACAATGTTATTGAAACTTTATGTGAATTTATGTTTGAACAAACAAATTCCGTTTGGATAGCTCATAACGGGGGTAGATTTGATACTATTTTTATTTTAAAATATCTTTTAGAAATAAAACAGATAATGCCGAATACTATAATGAACGGTACTAAAATAATGAGTTTAATAATTAAAGAACAAAATATTAGAATCCTCGATAGTTATTTGTTTTTTAGTATGAAATTAGCGGATATTCCAAAAGCAATGGATCTTCAAGGGGAATGTAAGGGATTTCATCCTTATGAATTTTACGATTTAACTTATGAGGGTGACATTGTAGATCGGAAATTTTTTGATACGAAACATATGAATACAGCAACACTTAATGAATTTGAAAAATGGTATTTAGAAAAAAAGAAAGAGAAATATATATTTCGTAAAGAGATTTATTATTATTGTTGTAGTGATGTAGATATTTTAAGAAAGGGATGTGTTAAATTTTCTACAATGATCGGGACCATAGGTCATATCACCCCCTTTTATGCAAAAAATTGTATTACGATTGCTAGTTTAGCTTTGAAAGTGTATAGACTTAATTTTTTAAAAAAAAATTGTGTAGGAATTATTCCTGCTTCGGGGTATAGGGGTGGTGTAAAACAGAGTTTAATTGCTATTGATTGGTTAGATGAAATTAATCGAGAAATAGGAGGAAATTTAGAATATATCTGTTCACAAAATGGGGAGAAAAAAATTCTAGGACGTTTTGTCGATGGTTTTTATATTGATACGATATATCAATTTCATGGTTGTTTTTATCACGGATGTCCCAAATGTTTCGACCCCTATGCATTAAACGTTCTTACAAACGAAAAATTTAGTAATTTATATGCAAATACGCAACGTTTTTCTTGGACAATAAAAAATGCCGGTTACAAATTAATCGAGATGTGGGAATGTGATTATTTAGAAGAAAAAAAATATACACAGAAACAATTAATTGAAAAGAAAAGAAAATTTTATCCGTTTACTCCTTTAACACCACGTGACGCATTATATGGGGGGCGAACTTCCCCCGTATGTTTATTTAAAGAAACAAAACCCAACGAACGAATAAGTTACGTAGATTTTACATCGCTATACCCTGATGTACAAAAAAATTATGATTTTCCTGTGGGTCATCCTACTATTTTACTGGGGAAAGATTGTAATAAAATAAAAATCAAGGACATATTTGGTTTAGTAAAATGTTGTATTTCACCTCCTCGAAATATTTACTTTCCTGTTTTACCCGTTAGAATAGATGGGAAATTATTATTTCCATTATGTTATAAATGTGCTGTGGATAAATGTAATAAATGTGAACATAATGAAAACGATCGATACTTGACGGGTACTTGGACTAGTGTTGAGATTCATGTTGCTATAGATAAGGGATATAAAATAATTGCTCTTTACGAAATATATCATTTTGAACGCAAAGAAAAAATCTTTTCACAATACGTAAATCAATTTTTAAAAATCAAACAAGAATCTTCAGGAATTCCTACGGATTGTTTGAATGCAGATGGAAGTAAAAATGATGATAAAATTAAACAGTATTGTAATGATTATTTAAAAAATGAAAATGTTTTTTTAGATAAAGACAAAATAGAGAAAAATCCCGGATTAAGAACTATTGCAAAAACATTTTTAAATTCGTTATGGGGAAAATTTGCTCAAAACGAAAATAATACACAAGTGTGTTTTTTAAACGATTATGAAGAATTATTAAATATTGCCAATGATAAAAGTAAAAAATTAACATCGATGGAATTTATAAACGAAACATTATTACGTTGTACATATGAAAAAATTGATGATGCAACAACCCCCCTAAAAAACGGGAAATGTAATCATTGCATGTTTTGTTACTGCATATGCACGTTTGAAATTATACGAGTTACTCGTTAAATTAGACGATCGCGTTTTATATTTTGATACAGATTCTGTTATTTATATATCTGATGAAAATAATTATACTGATGTTAAAACGGGAAAATATTTAGGAGATTTAACGAATGAATTAAATGAAAATGAATGGATAACAAATTTTTGTTCAACGGGTCCAAAATGTTACGCGTATATAACTAATTTAAATCAGGAATGTATTCATGTGAAAGGTTTTACTTTAAAAAATGAAACAATAAAAGAAAAATTGAATTTTTTATCCTTGACACAATGTGTTAAAAATCAAGATCAGATCATCGAAATTAAATATCACAATAAAATATGTAAAGATAAACTTAATCATATTTTTATTGAGGATGAAATAAAAAAATTTTCATTTACATTTAATAAACGTGTTGTTAAAAATAATTTTAATACGATTCCGTTTGGATTTTTAGATAACTGAAATGAACAATGTTTCATTACCCTTTCAACACCCTTTTATGTTAACGTTATGTGGACCTAGTCAAAGTGGGAAAACATATTGGATATTACAATTATTGAAAAATATTAACATTATGATTACACCAGCAATTGTTAAAATTGTTTATTTATATTCAATTTATCAACCTCTGTACGCTGAAATGGAAAAAGTTCTTGCGGAAAAAACAGATATTAGTGTTGAATTTATCGATTGTCAAAAGGGTATTCCCCGCATTACCGATATACAAACGAATACCCGTGAAAATACGTTAATAATATTAGATGATCTCATGTTAGTTGCAACATCATCAAAGGAAAATCTTGAAAGAATAGATAATATTGCAACTCAAGATGTTCATCATCGTAATATTAGTGTTATTTTTACATGCCAAAATTTAACATATGGTAATGGTAAATTACGAAATTTACGTGTCAATAGTCAATATTATGTTATGTTTAAAAATTTAAGCGATTATAATAATATGTATACGATATGTGATAATAAAAAAATTAATAGAAATAGATTTAATAAAGTATTAAGTGAAATTAATGAGAAACCCTATGGTTATTTGGTATTTGATAATTGTAGAAAAGGGTATGAAAATTGTAGAATTAGAACCAATGTATTTCCACATGAATCAACGCTAATCTATGATTTGTAAATAAATGTAAAAAGAAAAAATAAATGTTTTTTAAAAAAATAAAAAGAGTTGTTGAATAAAAAGTATATATAGTATGGGTTGTGTATATTGTGTATGAACTTTTTTTAAAAACATGGCAAGAAGACGATATAGAAGGAGTTCTAGAAAAAACAAACAAAAAGGGGGTAGTGCTCTAGATATTTTTGGACCTTTGGGATCGTTAGTTGGAAATCAATTGGGAATTGGTATTCGAAAAAGAAAAACAAAAACAAAAAAGGGGGTGCTCGAAAAAGAAAACAAAAAGGGGGTACTCGTAATATGAATTGGAGCGATGTTAAGGGCTGGTTTAATTAAAAAATCCATAAATCACTGTAAATAATTAATTTTTTTGTTTAATTAAAAATTGGCATTATTAAAACTACAACATGACTGATTGTTATTACTCTTACAATTTTTTTTACATTTTTTATTATATATTCCTACGAGTACACGACCTAAAATTGTTTCTATTTTTTTTTTAAATTTAATATCGTTTTTTAGTTTAATACGTTCATTTTTAAATATTTTTTGTTTATTATTATTTTCGAATTCATTACGACATTGATTGTATAAATATAATAAACTCCAATTTCCACACACGGCTGTATTTTTGGATTGTAATTGTTTACTTTGAATATATTGAAATGTTAGTCCTTTTTTTACACTATAATCATACCAATATTCACGTTTATAAAACGAGACATCTTTTGCAAAACTATCAAAAAAATTCATATGTTTTTCTTTATCCACCCATATAGCAATCCAATGTTGACCGTTTTGATCTGCTTCATCCGTATTCCAAATCCAACACGAGGGATAATAAATTTTTTTAGGAAAAATATTTGCAGGAAATGTACCCAAATAATATTTATTTAAAAACTTATTTATTTTTGAAATTTTATTAATCTCGTTCGTAAATAAAAATTGGGTTAAAAAACAATGTAAATTCATTGATTTTTCCGTCGCCATTTTCTTTGTGTTGAATAGGGTGGTGTTGAAGGTGTAAGAATGTGTGTGGTGAGTGATGTAGATGGTTCTTCGTGACTCGCAAGACCCGAAGGGGTTTTTCCCAAATTTATATAACGTTGTCGTAATTTTATATTTCGTATATAATAGGCAGGCATATGTAATTTTTTCAATTCTTTTAAAGCAACCGTCTGCTTTTGTTGTGTAAGATTGAACATGTTTTGTTTGCTGACATTATGCGTTAAATCGTATAATAAATCATGATGGTTTATTGCAACACCGTTTAGTTTTATTATATCTGTCCCCCCAGTTTTAATTTTTTTCCTTTCGAGAAATTCTTTTATTTGTTGCCCACTTGTCACAGTCGGTGTTTTCCTTACTCCGGGTGATTCATCATTGGTCACCTCATTTTCAAGTTCATTACTTTTTCTTTTCATGTTTTGTTGTCTTTTTAAAAAACTAACCATACTCTCTGCGACACGTTGATCATTATTAACTTTTTTCATTTCTTCTTTCATTTTATTTTTACTTTCAATAAGTTCGAAATTATTTTTGTTGTTAATTCCCTGCAATAATTTTTCGTTTTCATGATCAGTTTTGATTAAATCTAAAATTTCATTTAATTTACTCGGATTAATTAATTGCATTTTATTTACTTCGGTCATTTTTTTTTATTTGTTGGTTAAGTAATTTGTATGCTTTTTGATATATGTTGATTATACGAAAATCCTCAGATAATAATATTTTTAAATCTTTTTCTTTTATTTTGTTCTTTGAAAACTTATTCAAAATATATTTATTATCACTGGAAAGTTGGATCGAAATTTTTTTATTTAAAATATTTTTAGCAATGTATTGTAATTTATTAATTAACTGAGAATCTAACAACGTATTTTTTTTATCAATATCTGCTTTAAGATATTTTTTTAACGATGGTAAAAAATCCTTTTTTTTTTTTTCAAAAGCTTTTTTCTTTATTTTATTTAATTGAACTAATGTTTCTAAAAATTTTAAATCATCTTCGCAACTTGATGAAGAAGAAGTAACGGAACTTTCACTATCCATTTCATCACTAACATCATCGCTAACAACATCGCTATCATTTTCACTATCATCCTCCTCTTCATCATCATCTCTTGAATTATCATTTTTTTCGTCTTTTTTTTCCTCTTCTTTATTTAATTCATCATTTTTTTCTTCATTCATTTTTTTTTATGCGTAAACTGAAAACGGTGGAAATACAAGAATATGTTCACGATTTAGGGGTATTTTGTTAATAACTGGTTTTTTTATTTTTGGTTTTTTTATTCTATTCTTTGTTGTAATGGGTTTTGTGTTCTTCATTTTTTTTGTACATCCCCTTACAAATGTTGATAATTAAATGCTGTGTAATAATCTTGCAGGGGTATTTAATCCCACTCTAATTTCATTTCGAAATTCACCAACAAATATTAACGCCCCTTGAACTGTATTTTGAGAAAAATGAAAATCCACATTAACATTTCCCGACGGTCTTATGGGTAATACTGCAAGATGAGAGTCTCTATTATCTGTTAAATCAAATGCTAATATAGAATACCCGTTTATAAAGTCATTATAAGTTATTGGCATTTCTGAATAGTTGCGATTTAATACCGCGCGTAATTTTGAGTAAGCTTCAGCATGATTTTCAATTCTCCCGACAACAGCGTTATTTACGGAAACTTCAACATTATCATAATTAGGCCAGTTAAATTCAAAAATATTATGAGTATATGATCCGTTCCAATTTGCTAATGGAGAAAATACAATATATAAACGTGTAGGAACGCTACCATTAAACACATCGATTACTTGATGTGAATTTCGTCCTGCAGCTACTGATTCAGTAATACAACGATAATTGGTTGTATAATATAATGTTTCTTTATTATTGGACACCATCCCTATATTAAGAGCATTTGATAATTGTTTTTTTGGTTTAAATACAGGAATTTTTATTTTAAAATCGTCTAGGGTAATTATAGTAGCAGCAACGGGTATATCCGCATGATTGACACCCATCATTACAATTGTATTTAATGCCCGCGTTAAACGTAATTCAACTTTATACGCTGTAGGAATATATATTTCAGTACCCCCTTCGCTAAATAATGAACAATCAATCTCATCTATCAAATTCTGCGATTGATTTTGAAATGCAATTGTTTTTTGTCTCCCTCCTGCATTTACGACAGCAGTTCCATTCGTGAAACCCGCGATACTGCTCATATGTTCGGCTGTATCTAAATATGCTAAATTAAGCTCTTTAGAATCTTTATATCCCGATGGTATTTGACGCGTTATAAATTGTATCCATGATGCAAAATGTGCAAAATTATCTGATGGTGTAATTAAATTTTCATTTATTTTTAATTCTTTTGTTTTCCACATTGTGCGAAGGGGTAATGTAATCATCGCAAACCCCGATGCTGCAGGTGCTATAAGTCCAGCAGCATTTCTAATCGATACTCTAGCCATTATTTTAGCATCGCTTGTTTTCATTAATCCCACGGCGTTCCCATGTCTTGTAAACGTGTATACTGACGATTGATTATCTACGGGTGTTGCGATAATTTCCGTTTCACGACATTCCGTAAACGTATCATTATAGGGTGATGACGTAAAAAATTGTAAAGGCTCGCTAAATAATATGTCATTTTTTTCCACATCTTCAATTTTTTTACTCATTTTATTTTTTTTTAAACGTTAATTTTAAGAATATTTGAAAGTGTTCCCAACACTTGAGGAAGTAACATACCCATTGCCAATGCTCCACCAAACCCTCCTTTTTGTATTTTTCTTCTACGTTTTCTTATTCCTCTTTTGTTTTTTCTTTTTTTGATGTATTTTTTACGCGTCATTTATTTTATTTTTAAAAAACAACAATACCCACAACAACAATAAAAATAATAATAATATACACAACATTATGATTTTTTTATATAACTTTTTTTTATTTATACTTTTTTTTTACACAATCTATCTATTTTGTAAAAAACGTATTACATTTGGATCTATTTTTTTTCTCTTTTTTTTATCACTTGTATAATAAGTATCTAAATTTAAATTTGAGGGTAATCCCACACCCTCATTTAATAAAATTTCTTTCTTAGTTGGATTTTCTTTATTTTTTCTTTTCACAACAAAATATGATGAGGAATAATTTTTTCCACGATTTCTACCGTTTAACAATTCAGTGTAATCTTCTACGGATAGTTCATTTATTTTTTCAGTCATTATTTTTTTCTTCAAATAAATTTATAGATATCTTAATTTCTTCACCTTTTAACGGCACGTTATTCTCATAGTTAATAAAGAACTGTAGTGATTGTTTAGCCTCTTTATCACTCATAAATAAAAAATAGGGGAATTTTTTTTTTTCATCATTTAATGATGTATAAGGATTTTTTTCGTCAATATAAAATAATTATTTTATAGTATATATAAAACGTTGTGTTGCATTGGAAATAATAGTAGATGAAGAAACTGAAATCGTTCCATTATTTATTTTTTTTGATTGTGTTATTGCACTGAAATCCATTTTGTTTGCACACGTAATTCGAAATGAATTTTTGATATTTTTATATTCAATCGAATTTAAATTCCATAAAAAATTTTTCCCACTATTTACTAACACGTAAAGAGAAAAAGGATAAAATATTTTATATTCTTTAATTATCATTTCCCCATTTTTTTCTTCAAGAACAATCAAAAGCATTATGTTGAATGTATTAAACAATCAATACTAAGCGTTCCCGAATCAAAAGGAACTAATTTTCCTGTAGTATCTTTAACTTTAATATGAATTTCTCTTATAATGTCTTTTTTTAATTTTCTCAATGATTTTGGGGGACTATAATAAACTAATTGTCCATCCCCCCCACCACCTTGTCGATGCCATTGAATGGGTACTGTTGTTAACAATTCGGAACAACTATCGCCAACTAATCCCAGTTCTATTTCATCACAATATATAAACATTTTATTTAATCCGTCGGATACGTCGGGTAAGTAATCAAAATGTTTAGAAAAAAGGGTTCGAGGTGTAGGATTATCTTTTTTTATTTCAAACAAGAGAGGTACGATTTCAAGACCTTTTTCATTTTTTAACCCTAGCATAAAAGCTAATTTTTTTGAAAATAATATATTAATCTTTTGATTAAAAGAAGCATATTGAATACCCTTTTTTTCTACCGTAGTCTTGTTAGATAATCGAAATTCATTTACCTGTAACCCATCGACTGCATTACGCGCATTTTCATATACCCAATACTCAATCTCAACATTAACATTAATAATTACTTTCCCATTTGATCCGATGGTACAAAAAATTTCAAATCCCTCTAAGATATTATTTAAAAATATAATTAATGAAGATAAATCATAAATTCCGTCGGGTATAATAAATTTATCCGATGTAAAAACGAACTCACTGTTTGCGTATACCGAATTATTATTTTCTTCAGGTATAAAATTCTTATAGGTTATGATAAATGAAAAAAAACATTCATCACCTACAATATTTTTAGTTGTTTGAGGATAACAAACTTGTAAAACTTCTAAAAAACATTCATTGTTCAAAGCATCAATGGGTTGTGCAATTTTCATTTCAAAATCATTAATCAAATTCTTTTGAAGTCCTCTTGATATTGAATTACTAGCAATGTGTAAATTCATTTTTTTTTTAAAACTTGTAATTCAGCACGATAAAAAATTCCTTTAATTTCTTCACGTTGTTCGTCTTCTAATTGATATGTAACGGGATCGGTGATAAATACTTTTTTAATAAAAAATATCTCATTTGTCCATCGTCGAAGACTGCTTTTTTCAAAAATATTATTTTTTACTCTCGCAATACGTACACGCGTACCTTCTCGTATCAGATCTTGAGTGGGAATAGGATAATTTAAATGATCACGTACCATTTTATTTTTTACTTTACGTATTTTTCCTTTTTTTTCTTCGCGATAAATTTCAAAAGGTGTTGCACCAGCTAATGCTTTATGTGGGGAATTATTATAACGCTTAACAATAAGGGGTAAATACTGAATATAGTCAAATTCTCCAGTCATTGTTAAAACACGACGAACCATTGTTTTTAAAGTTCCAATTACACGTTCCACATGGGATGCTTTTATTTCTCTATTATACGTATGAAATACTTCAAAATTATATTTTTTACTTAATTTCGTACGTATATCTTGAAATTCTGTTCCTTCATCACTTTGAATTTTAAGAGGGGCTATTCCTTCTTCAATAAGAATACTTTCAAATTTATTTTTAACATTATTAGACGTTTTCTTTTTTATTAATTTCACCCAACAAAATCTTGAAAAAATATCAATACACACCAACCAATAACGATATTGATTATTATATCGGGCTAAATCTTTATTTTCAGCTAAATCAATTTCCCATTGTTCATTATTTTTATTAACAGCATATTTCAAACGTCTATATTTTTTTTTACTACTACTATGTAATCTATAATTAGAATAATCCTCATCAGTTAATGTCTCTCCTTTTAATAATCTTGAAGCTTTTTCAATAAAGTCAGCAGAAAATTTAGTTTTTTTCTTTTTACTCATTTCTATAATAAAGAAATAAAATTAATATAATATTCTTCAAGTTCATCAACGAGTTCTTTGTCGCGTAATATTCCCATAAAATCAACTTCTATATTTTTACAGGCTAACTCTTTATTTATAGTATCACCGTACAAACATAATGTATCTTGTATATTTTTACAACATCTAAAACGATAATAAAAAATTTCTGACATTACTGAGGGACTTAAACGGTGACAAACCTCATCATCATCACTTTCTACTTTTATTTTCTTAATCTTTTCGTTGTCGTCGTCATCGTCGACGTCGTCGTCAAAATTGAGTGTGGGTTTCTTTTTCTTCAATACTCGTTTTTTAACTGGGGTAGGTTGGGATTTATGACCTGTTGCATGATTATACTTTCTTAGGGCAATAATATATTCATCCAAGGAATCTTTCTTTTTTATATGAAAACTACCCCAATCATCAGACCATACGATTTCACTTGGCGTTGCGTTGTTGTTGCTGGTTGTCGGTGTTGGATCATCGTCAAATTCCATTGCATCGGCTAATTCGTTATCTTGATGTTGATAACAAATTTCCAAACCACCCCACGCATCTGTACGAACAATCAAACGGCATGTTTGCTTTTTCCAATTTTCAAATTTTACCACTTCAAAAAATATCTGCGTCGATTTCTCTTGAATGCTAATCTTATTAAGAACATTCAACAATGGGGGAATATGATCATTTTTCACTTCAACAGCGCTATTGTATGTGTACTTGTCACATCTTTTATTTGTCGGATATACTTTGGCGAGAATAGCATTACCGTTGATTTTTTTTTGTGCAATTATTTTTGCAGACAAATCTGTATACGATTGCATTTTATAAAAATGGTCATGTTGTTGTCGTGCGTAAAGTTCCACCATCTTTGAATCCGAGTGAAGGGTAAATGATGAATCACTGTAGGGAAGTGTTTATTTTATACCCTCCGCACAATTAAAAAAAATTTCCATCACAAAAATTTTATTACACTAATAACGTGTTTAATTGATTACAACATATTATATCAAATAAACTATTGTGTTTGCGTTGCATAACTCCTAAAATTTTACATAACTTTCTATGTTGTTTTTTTGTTTTTATTTTACATTCTATTTTATTTTCTAGAAATGCAACAAGTGCTTTCCCTATTCTTCCTTTTCCATCGGAAAAAGGATGAATGGTTTCAAAAATATAATAAATCAAAACTGATATATTTTTTCTTTGATAGTTTTTTACGTAAAATTCATCTAAATGTTCCATATATTGTTGAATATCTAGGGGATCAATCCCCTCATGAAATTCAACAAATCTTTTGTTTTGACTGTAATGTCCAGCATTCGTTAAATGGGACATAGATATTTCATGAATAGTTTTACAACATTCACTTATTTTCCATTTTTCATTTTTTTCCATATAAAATTTTCGAAGGGCAAAACAAAATCTCCCACATCTCATCCAAAATTCTTTTTCATTTTCTTCGTCTTCTTCCATTCGTATAACATCATACGCAAACACTTTAAATTTTATACAGTCTTTTAATTCCATTTTTTCAACACACACGTTTGCTCACTAATACTTTTATAAAAAATATCCCAATTCACATTCGATTCAGTCATTTCATACATAGGATTGTATGCAGCTAAATCATAATTCAATGTTGTTTTTATATATTTTTTTATCATATAAAATAATTCTATTACATCTTCCTCAAGCATTATTACATCTGCAAATATTTTCTCTTTACACTTAAATTCTCCTATACTTCCTCCATAATCTTGCTTAACACCCACAGAATGATTAACTTGGGTGTTATTTTCATTTAAAACATAATTACTTTTGTTTAAAATACTTAATTTCAAAGGATCGAACTCAAAAAAATAACTTTTACTCTTACAATTTTTATACCGACATTTATCAAAGGAGACTTTACCCTTTTTTATATCATGTATAAAATCCCAAAAAATATATCTAATATTTTTTTCAGAAAGACCTTTTTTTTGTCTATTGAAAAAACTTCCTATAGGGTTATGTTCACGACAATAAAATATAAAACATGAAGTGAACATGATAAGATTTCTAATTGAACTACAATAAGTATAAGAATTGAAAATACTAGGTGATACCATTAACAAATAAATATTTAAAAAAAGAGCAAAATCACCTTTCTGGCTATGTATGTGCTTAAATTTGCTTACTAAACTTTCTTTTCCAAAACCCAGGGTATAAGATATGTATTTTCTTTCAAAGGTTAAATTTTGTACAAAATATGTATAATGATACTTATCATTGGTTTTTAAACATTGAAATAAATCTGATTGGTTTTCAAGGGGTAATACAATAAATAATTCTTTAAAACAATCGGGAAATGAAAAAAAACTACAGCATAACGTGTCTGATTCAACGAGTATAGTACGTTGTTGAAGCCATGATCTCTTCAAGGAATATTTTCTTTGACTTTCTTGTAAATTCGGGATCAAATAAGAGAAACGATCTTCTAGAATAAAATAGGATTCCATTCCATGGGTTGCTTGAATTTTTTTCATATTGACTATATAGCTTTCTTCAGGGGGGTGAATGTTTTCACAATGCATCCTGGGACATGTGACATATTTTCCACGATAATAATCAAATAATCCACATACCCAAAATAAATATCCAATTTCTCCTTGGTTAAAATATTGAAAATAAAGAACAACTCTTAAAATTGTTTCAATCATATTGCTGTGATTTTGAAATAATCTCTTACTCTTTATATAGCTTTTCAAATTCATTAAGCTAAATAAACACATTAATCTAAATAAAATAAAAAACATTGTGTTTTCTGGTTCATTCATCAGTTGAATCTCATGCAAGCAATATGTCAAAACCCAAACAGTATGATCTTCACTATCTTAAAGAAAATTGTCGAAATCAAATATTTATTGTACGTAAATGTGAACAAATCCTAAATCCATGCTTTCCTATGAATCTATTAAATATAAATTTGGAAGTTATGGAGTATGTAAAAAATAAAAAGCTTAATTATAAACAATATATAACAACACATGTGGCAGGAGATTGTGGTATACATAATTTCATAGATCAAGAAGTGTATATAAATTCTTTTTTTTAAAATAAAAAACGCTTTTCTCGATTTATTTTGAACTGTTTTTATTTCAAATATTTAATTCATTAAAATTATTACATAATTCCCCACAACAATCTAAATATACATGTTGTTGCAACATAGATTTATCAAAATGTATTTTAGTTATTACTGTTACAATATAATTTCCATTACTGCTACCATAAATCACATTAAGTATAGATAATATATTTTCATCTTTAATAAGCACTAAATAAAGCTCTTCCCCATCAAAATTTTCACGTAACTGATATTTTACTAATCTAAATCTTGAATCCTTACATTTACCATATAAAAACGTTTTTGAATAACATGGGATATTATTTATCTCAAACCAATCAAGGGTTGAAATTAACGTAGGTAATCTCGGTTCTCTATCAATAAATACTACATGTTTTCCCACTAACTGATCATAAAATGACATAGTCCAGCTAAAACCGGTTATTAAAAATCTATAATATCTTTTTCCACCATATCGTTTCCGAAATATAGATTGTTCATTTTTATCTTCCACATAAATGTTAAAATATTTATAATCATAATCAGCACATCTAAACTGATAGGGATGCTCTCTCCATTCCAAAAAATAAAACGTTGAATCGCGTGTTTTTTCTATCTCAAACAAATCAGCATGTAATAAATATTGAATGTCGGGGTAAAGAATTTCATCAAAATCACGCTCAGCCATTTTAAATCTTTTTAAAAAAAACGTCTTTTCTTCTATTCGTCGTAACCTATTTCCACTGAAACATTCACTGTATATTTCCACCGTATATTTAACTTGTTTAACACCCAACGTTTAAAACTGTTTAGTCTTGAAAGTTTTAATTCATCTGGATGAATCGGACACGGGTGTTTGTTAATACATCTTCCACAAGGATGTTTGTTATAATATAATCTTTCAAATCGTTCATCTGCTGTTTCTTTACGTTCCATTGTCATATATAAACAATTATTTTTTTTTTACTCTTATTTATACTGTTTCTTTTTTTTTATGGATTTTCTTCTTTAAATCTTTTAACACCATATCTTCTTTAACAACCATCTCTTTAATCTACAACAACGTTTTTGTTTTGGATCTTTCCGCGGTATATAATTCGCACACACTTCCCCACACATATTTCCATTAAGACATTGTCCACAGGGATATTTTGAATAGAATAATCTATTATATCGTGCATCCACGGTTTCCATGATATTTTTGTAAATACCCTTGTATTACATTTTTATTTATATCCTACTAAAATTTCTTTTTTATTTTAGAATATCTGTCTTTTTTAATTTTGATTTTTCTTTTTATATTTTTTTTTATAAAAAATTATATATAAACGCGTTACCCACCATGTGGTACGTTATTTGTGAATGATGCCGAATTCACATGTACAGTATCGTGATTGTGATGAACATACCGGTAGACGTTATCAAAGAATAATTGCTGATGCCTTTAACCCGTACAAAATTGACGATGCAAGTAACTATTATCCAAGTCGTTTTCTAGCCAAAGAATTACACCACTTTACCTATATTGTAAAGAAATGTCAACCTACGGTATTATGCGAATGTATTGAAGATATACCCTATGAAGATATACCCTCAACGCCTCAAACATATTACCTAGCTCTGGCAGTTAAAAAGAAACATGAATATGAAAATGATGAATGGAATTGTTCATGTCTGGGTGAAAACATAACAACAATTGTTGACTATGATGCTTCTGATCTTTTACAAAAATAAATTACACTAATAAAAGATTCTAATAATTTCATGAAAGCTGTAGCATATACTCAATAAAAAACTTTTTTTAAAAAAAATTCGTGTTTTTTATTTATATATAAGATTACATATTTGATTTAATCATAGTGATAACAAGATGAATCAAGTACAAGATCTCGTGACCTGTATCAATTATAGGGGTGTAGCATATTATGACAATACTCCTCGTTATTATTCATGTCATTTTCTTCAAAAACATTTTCCTAACTATACATATTTGGTAGAGGATTGTAAACCTGCTATACTATGTAAAGAATGTAATCCTCCATTTTGTTCTCCACCTCAAGTCTACGAACTAACTCTGAAAATTATTATACAGGGAGAAGAGAAGGGAATAACCCTAAAAACAATTCTTGAAACTAAAAGTGATCATCTCGTGTATAAAACAATTAAACTAATAAATGGTAACTCAATAATTCCACAACAAATTAATTTGTAAACATATTTATTTTTCTTGTAATAAAATTTTTACACAAAAATAAAAACTCGATATTCTGTTTCTAAAAGGTTTTTTATTTAAAAAACATTACAAAGATAAATATATTTGTTTCCCTCTACCCCTATGGTTAATGAAATTGTAGGGTTTAATATTTAATATAGGTGTTTGAGTTTTTGCTAATTTTACATTACCATTATTAATATTTATATATTTTCCCTTCAATGATAATAAGAGGTTCTGTAAATTCTCCTCCGGAGCTCCAAACGCGTCAACTATCATCAATTTGAAATATCGGGGTCCTTGCCAATCTTTCAGATATATATAATATCCATATCTTAACAACGAGGGAATCACAGGTTCATAATTTACTAATTGTATGGGTTGAGCACGATAATAAAATGTAAGATAAGCATGAGATTCACATTCTCCAAAATCAATCATTGAACGCAGCCACATGTTTGAAAAATATATTTGATACCCTGTTTATATAGTTTTGCAAAAAATCTATAAAAGTAGGTTGTCAAACTATAAAATTTTCACAAAACGTTCAAAAAATATTGTCAAGATGGTCTATTGCAGTTTCTGTTGTTGTGAAGTGAATTCTTTCTATCATTTTTTCATGCATTACAGATGTAAAGAATGTTTTGTAAACCATCATTATTGTTATCCCTGTAAACAGAATTACTCACGACTTATCTATAGTAGAATAGTTGAACTATGTGAATGTGATGATAGAATACAAAGATGGAAAAAAACTTATTTGGATTAATAAATTTTTTTTTTAAATACATTGTCTACCATTTCCAAAATTCATAAAACTTATGATTATAATTCGGATGATCTTTTTTCCATCCTCCTTTTTGAATTTTTTTAGAACGTCGTCGTTTTCGTATTCGTTTTTTTATTTTCGCTTTTTTTATACATCTCCTACTCCTACACTTCATTTTTTTTATGTTAACTGAAGTACGACAAGCAAGGGTTTAAAAAAAGAAAAAAACCGTCTATTTATACTGTTCTGTTTTTTGATTTTTTTTTTATATCTTTTCTGAGATACATATAAGAGGTTTAAACTAAAAAAACTTTATCATTACTGAAACAATGTCCGTATTACGTTATATTAGTATATGTAGGAAAAGTATAACTTTTTTTGACAGCTCCACAGATACTGTTCAGTGCTATTTATCATGTGAATCTCTTCTTAAAGAATATCCTGAATATATATATTTTGTAGAGGATTGCAAACCTGTTACAATAATTGAAACAAAACAATGTTCTTTAAAAAAAATAAATGGTGTGAAACAACATCCGTATGAAGTAACCCTGAAAGTTATCAATCATGGAGAATCTGGAAAAAACACTAAAAATATTATCAGAGGACGATGTTCCTCATCTTTTACATAAAAATGTTAAGTTTATAAAAACTGACAAAGACATAATTCCTTCTCTTGTATAAATTTATTTAATAAAAACAATGTTATTTTTTATTACATGAATTTCTTTCCTCTAAAAGTTTTTTTCTTTTTTGTCGATGTTTGTTCTTATAATCAGCTAATTTACGGATTCTTTCACTATTCCATAATTTTCCCATTTTACCCTGACGTTTTCCATATTGATATAACGTGGACGGATCATATAGTCTACCTTTACAATGGTAGAAATCATCAGCATAAGAACGAATGATTTCCCCCCCATAGGGAAGCCAATCAAAAATACAATCTCTTGCTTCTTTGAGATAAACAACCCCTTGAAGAAATCCCAATTCTTTATCTTTTGCAATTTCACGACTACATTCAAAAAACGATATTTCATTTAATTTAAGACAATTCTGTGCAGTAGTTGAGTAATTGATTAATTTCGCTGCCTCTATCATTTTTTCAGCATTTTCTGGACAACGCATTTGAAATGACCAAATCTTTCGATTGGGTATATACCCTGCCATCTTCAACAAAAAAAATAACTGACCCATTTTTTTTATGATATCGTTTTTTATACCCCAGGTTTTGTAGAAATGAAAAAAAAAATTTCTCAAAAAAACTTTCATATAAATAAGCTGAAACTTTTCTTTTTCATTTATACGTAATTGTCCCTCTACAAACTTAGTTTAAGAAAAAAATGGCTACGAAAGAAGAAATAACGAATGAAACTGGAAAACCCATACCCCTGCCTGGTTCCCCTCTCATATGGGATTACAACGATAAAGGAGAAGGATACGCGTACGGTGTACGTGTACGGGATACGGATACGTATACGTCGAAAGTGTTTAATTTCGAGGACTTTAAACCCGTCAAACCTATTCAGGATAATAGTGATTCTGATAGTGATGATAGTTTGAAAACATTTTTGGGGAGTGATGATGACGAAGTAAAGGAAGAAAAAGTATTTAATAGAAACAACATTAAAAAAAAAGTATATACCCGTTGTGATATTAATTCTCTTCGACAGAATTTTCCAAATCAAAAATATATTTTACGACACTGTATATACTCTCCCCTGGGTAGGCTAGCCGGGTATAAATTATATTTAGAAGTGGTAGATGGGGGATTTCTTTATCCGCATAAATATCTAACAACAATTATGATAACTGATGATTCCATACTTAGTTCTATTAATAAAGAAATGTATTTAGATTAAATAAAAACAATAAAAAGATTTGTTTTTTCAAAAAAAAGTTGTGTGTTAAAGTACATTTTTAAAAATATATCTATTTGAAAAACACCAACTAATTTTTGGAGATATTTCCCTCTACAAATTTTATCTTTTTTTTTAAAAATACCGTAACAAAAGAATATCAGTCATTCGGCCATAAGATGGCGTCGAGGTAAGAGCTCCATGGCGGAAATTTCTATGATTAATTCTATAAACCCAAATTTGATTATTTTTATTTCAATATCGTACAACTCTTCCAAAAATAATATGGACGTTTTTCTGATGGTAGGTATAAATCACATTGGGTGAGGTATGATGGTCGTTTATAAAGGTTTTTTTTGAATTTTAAAATATCTATCTCATGAAATACGATCCCCTTGATTGACCTTCCTCTCTCTCTGGTCGTCAAACTCAAGGATAAACCAAAAACTGGTCGTACAACAACACCAGGTTTCATGAGATAAATAATATCAAAATTCACAAAAAACCTCTTGTATACGACCAGTTGCATATCCCCCCTGATTTGATCACTGGTCGTTCTATACAGGGTGACCACACCTTAAAAATACGACACCCCCCTGGAAATTTTGGACTGGCTCTGCTCTGATTGGTCGATTCAAATCAATACTTGATTCTGATTGGCTTAGAGCTAGTGCCAGTCTCTAACACATGTATATATATATATATATATATTACTACTACTGCTTAGAAAAACACGTTCGGTATGGAATGGTAGTAAGAAAAGTCGAATGGCGAACACCAGGGAGTAGTAGCGAGACTGGATGTACTGGCTGGTCTTTGTACCCCGTCAAAGTCACCGGTCGTCAAACGCAAACCGGGAACGAGTTCCATTTTGAAGGCGACGCAGTGATTCTAACTGTTCCACTAAATATCATGCGTCAGGTGGAGTTCTGCCCATACCTTCCGCAGCACGTCGCTGATGCTATCGCTGGAATCAACTACGAGTCGTCGACCAAGATCATTCTTGGTTTCCGAAAACGATTCTGGAAGAAAACACGATATCCTGTGAAAAATGGAGGTATTTCCATTTGAGCCCACAAGAGCGCACCGCCACCCTCCGACAAGTCAGACCGGGGGATGTTGTTGATTTACACGTGGAACAAAGAAGCACTGCTTCTTGGCTCGCAATCGGAAGACGACGCGATTACGGAAGCTCTACGAGAGGTCCAAGAGGTCTACCAAGGTCTGTTCAAGAACGATACGAGTCCGTCGGAGGTCACCGATCTCTTCGAAGTTGGAGTGGTGCAGTCGTGGTACACGGACCCGGCGGCCGCTGGAGGATTTGTGCGCTTGCTCCCGTACAGTTATATGCATCATTTACGTATTCTGTTGGAGCCGAAAGACATCCGTCCCATCTACTTTGGAGGTGAGGCTATCTCGTTCGCCAATGGTTGGATCCAAGGCGCTTTAGATTCTGGCCTTAGGGCTGCCTGGCAGTTTTTCAAATTCAACGAGGAAAAAAGTGACGAATGAACAGTTTGTACTTAATTGGATTAATAAGAACATTTAGCATCATATGAAACCAAAAATAGGATAAAAATTTTCAAATAATTGATAGTATTTCTACTATCGTACCATATATACTGTAGCACCAGAATTTGGCCGAATATTTATACTCGTATTCGGTAATACATAATTAATATATAAAATAATTTTTCTCTACGATCAGGATACGGAGACCGGAATGACGTCAGTATAACTAATGAAAATTTACATTAAATCAAAATCAAAAGCTATCGTAATTATTCAAAGGATAAGCAATTGTTCCTGAATTATTTTATAAAATAATGCTAACCCGGCTTCATAGTTACTGCAATGGAGCCGTAGTTTGTGTTCCAAATTACGGAAAAACCTTCGAAAACTGATTCATTTTAGCATCTCAAACGATCAGAGACAGATAGACTCTGTCGCCTACAGTAAAACTATATAGCTTGGTCCCTTCAAGATGGCCGCCGCGAAATATTCCCTTCTTCATTTTTTCGCAGCATCCAAACAATAGTTTCTCGATACAGTCTTTATTTATAGATCAGTGAACAAAAGACAAGCACTCAAAAATGATCGAGTTTGATCCGTCGAGCAAACTCTAAAATGGCGGCATCGAGAAGCATAAAATACGAGAATAGAAACATTATTTCTTGAGTACAAGAGAAGATATCCTAAAACTATTAACATTTCTAAACATTATAGTATAAGACCTTTTACTTTTAAAAATAATTTACTTTATGACTAATTTTTGGTTTATTAATATTAAACAGCATGACGGTTGAACGCAAACGTTTTTATTGGATGATTGCTTCATTAGACCAAAAAACAATGTGTTCAGTAACCGTAACACGAACGATGCTTTTTCAGTGAAATTTCATCGTTCACGTCGCTGATTTGCTGTGGCTAAAATCAGAACCGATTATTACGCACTGCCCGCATTTTGATGAATAAATCTCAGTATTTATATGATAAAAAATATTCTGCTGCTAGAGCAACGTGACCTAATACAAACGTTGATGATATATTTAAATGCTATACTAGAGATTTTATCAACTTTTTCATTCAAATCCTCAACCATGCAGTTTATTACACGGAAAGTAGCAACGGAAGACAAATTCCTGATTTGACGTCACACTCATTAGCATTTCGGACCGAAACCATGCTATAGAAATATCAACGCAAAGATCAAATCATAAAACATTTTGGCATTCAACTATTCGCTTCGTGTAGTAATATTGCATTTGGGATTATAGGCACTCTAGTCTGTATGTCTCTCTATCTGTGTGTTTGTGTTTCTGTGTGTGTGTGTGTGTGTCTGTCTGTCTGTCTGTTTATCAAGGCCGGTCTACCAAGGTCTGTTCGATACGAGTGAGTGGTTCAGTCGTGGTACACGGACCCGGCGGCCGCTGGAGCATTTGAAATTGTCTACTTGCACCCGTACAGTTATATTACATCATCTGTTGGAGCCGAAACACATCCGTTCCATCTACTTTGGTGGTCGAGGCTATCTCGTTCGCCAATGGTTGGATCCAAGGCGCTAAGCTTTGGAATCTGGCCTCAGGGTTTTTCAAATTCAAGGACTGGCAGTTTTTCAAATTCAACGAGGAAAAAGGCGACGAATAAACAGTTAGAGTTCTTCAAATGACTTATTATCATTGTACTTGGTAGGAATAATAAGAACATGTAGCATAATATGAAACCTAAATATTTATACTCGTATGGTCTAGACTCTATGTGATATATCCTACTAGACTTATCGCAATTGGACAATAAACAATTATTGGATTCGACTTATGCATGATATCAACAATTATCCAGAGCGAGGTCATGTTATCGAGGCGGATAACGTTGACCGAGATCGGGATAATTCTTGATATCATGCGTAAGCCGAATCCAATAATTGTTTTATTATACATTCAAAACACAGAGGCAAAAAAGCCATTTTGTTATTTTGTAATTTTCGCGCGCTTTTAGGTAGTGACGTCATCAGCGTCCAATATTCATTTTGCATTTTCATTCTCATTATGCATTTTGATTGGCTGTTGGCATACAGCTAATTCGTGACATAGGCTTCCTGTGACGACAATGTTCCAATATTGTGGTTCAAAAAGTGTAGCTATGACATCATTCCAATACCTTGTCGAAAGAAAATGGGAAAATGGCGAGTTCGTCGCAAAGATTCGCCAACGCATTGCCTTAGCATTTCTTATGCATAATAAAACAATTATTGGATTCGGTTTTCGCATGACATCGAGAATTATCAAGGCCTCGGTTTGTTTATCCTCCTCAGCCTTCTTCGGTAGATAACACAAACCTCGGCCTTGATAATTCTCGATATCATGGTTCATCTCCGTCCAATAATTGTTAATTCAGTATTTGACGGAAATTACGCCACAGATGGCGGACATTGAGAATTAACTGGAGTATGTTGACCACTAAGGAACGAGAATGAAGTTTGAATGTATAATAATAATAACGTATAGGCTATATACATGGACACTTGGAGATACTCATTTTAGCTTCTCGTGGTGATAATATTTTTCACTCGTTTGCTTCTCTCACTCGTGAGAAGTATTATTATTCGTTTCTCCACATGGTCATGCAGTAATAGCCTCCTTCGCAGGCAACTCAGTGTCTTCCCAAACAGCGGCTTTCACTAATATTTTGCCACTGCGATTTGTTTTTAACTTCCGGGAGATATCCACCTTGTGTAATTTCCGTCGACCTTCGAATTAACGTGTCGGGTTCAACGTGTGCAAGGCGACTTCCGATGCATTCTTTTATTATCCCTTTGATAGTTACACGGAAAAGATTGCTTCGAGGTACAAGGAATTGGAATTATAAGATCACATTATAAGAATTACAGGAACACCTTTTCATGGAAAAGGTTCGAGATTGGATTTCAAGAACGGAGACTTAGTTCTGAGAAGCGATGAAACTTTCTTGACTGCCGAGTTATGCTCGTGGAGGTAATAGAATGAGCTTTCCATGTACTTAGCTAGGGAGTCATTTTTCTCATGTTCGTACACAGAAAACCCGGCAACACAGTACGGCATTTTCCCTCTTCAAAAACGAAACTCGACAACAAAAACCTCAAAACAAACAGTAACAAATGTTTTTAAAAACCCTTCAACACTTGACAACACTCGGACTAACATATTAAAATGGCGACTATATACAATTATCTAAACACCTCTACGGCTCTACAACTAATAAAGGAAAAGGATCTCAACCCTGACGCCATCCTTTTTATGAAAATTTTTGGGGATACTTTGCAGTCAAGAACGTGTGAAATCTTATGATAAACTTAATGCAAACATTAAAATATTTAATTAACAAAATTGGAATGAGCCCATACCAGTACTTCTATGGTAATCCGAACGAAGCACTGATCTTGTCAACCGAAGATATATGAATTAAAACAACACATATGAAAGATAACATGATTGTGATATGGAGTTCGTAAGATCGATCGATCAAAGTTCTAGGAAATGGGTTTAACAGTAAGCGTTTATAGGTTTTTGCCAGAAATTTCTCCTGAAGAATTAATACCTGGAAATGTTTCGCAGTGAATTAAACCTGCCGGAAGTTCTAGGAAACGGTTTTAACAGTAAGCGTTTATAGGTTTTTGCCAGAAATTTCTCCTGAAGGATTAATACCTGGAAAGGTTTCGCAGTGAATTAAACATGCCGGAAGTTACCGAAGTTGTCAATTCGCTGTTGATATATATATATATATATATATATATATATATATATATATATATTATAAAAGTAGAGTGCTGCGTAGACAGTGTTTTGAATATATAGCAAAGTGAAAAGGTGGTAAACTGCCAAGAATTTAGTGACGAGATACTGACGTTTCGAGCGGAGCCCTTCATCAGAGTAAGACGAGATGAAGGGCTCCGCTCGAAACGTCAGTATCTCGTCACTAAATTCTTGGCAGTTTACCACCTTTTCACTTTGCTATATATATTATATATATATATAGTTCAATCTACAGACACGTGTTTCGCTGTACTACCACAGCTCATCAGTGTAGCTTGGAACAATCTGGATGAGTCTGGCTGAACTATTATACACTTGCGATCGTCATTGATAACCGCTTGTGGGACAGCGAGCGCATGGGCTACAGCGCTCAAACTGCCACAATAGTAGGGAGCGACGATATAAAAGTGTTGTTTTATATACTCTAAAATGTAGGTTGATGTAAATATCGAACGCCAGATCTCCTACACACTATTTCGGAAGTACATCAACCTTTAAGCTGAGTGTATTTGATTTGTATATATATTAAAATGAATGCTTCCAGACACCACATGTTGTCTCAACTGCGATTTAGATCTATAAATACTTATTACATATTGTCATATCTGGGGGTTTACCTAGAATTTCTTTGAAATCATATGACAGCGGATGCTTGAAGGTATAAATATAGCTTCGGGATTTTTAGCTCTTCGCAGAATTGCAAAGAAGAGAGGAGTGGAAACAGCAGCATCTTGACGACAAACAAGCCATCTTATTGGTAATTATATAGCCACAGCGTAGCTGAACTACAGACGTTTGTGGATATTGTCGCGAATTTAAAGGTGAGATTGAATTATTTGAAGAGATTGTTTAAATCATTCGTTGTGATCATGGGTCCATTCAAGGCGATCCCGGTCTCGCCGCTATGCCTATGTATGTAATCGCATAAAAAATCTCAGCCCATGCTGAATTGAAATCCAAGTTCATTATACGCCGGAAATGTTAGACCATGTTAATGGTACACATTATTTAGACCATTATTTTATGTTAGACCATGTTAATGGTACACATTATTTTGCCAGTGTGTCGCGTGGTGTTCTAAGCACAGCATACAATTATACGCATCTTTATTCCTTTTCTATATTTTATTCAAACTTCTTATTCAGTTCACACTGCGTATCCAATAGAAGTCCTTATTATTCTAATATATCTGATGTTTACATATCCTATGTTTACATATCTAGGACACCATACTCCCAAACTAAAAACCATTATCGTCAATATACAAGCTAAGGCCAAACGTCAAATAGCCCTCTTGAAAATACTCAAAGCGTAAATACGTTAGCAGCCATAATTGAGCTCATAATGTACTGCATCTTAATCAAGTAATAAAGCCTTTCATAATCGGTGATAATGATAATAACACGAGTTTTGTCGGGTCATACTGTATATTGTTTATTTGTGGCACTTGTAGACTCCTTATCGTCGCTACTCATGAATATCTATATAATATCGACAATTAGATTGCAGCATAGAAACCAATTTTACTAATTTTTGATAGTATTCTAAGCTTTGTACTCAAATCATTTTTAGTTTGAAAACAATGGCAATGCACGTAGAGCCATATTGTTTTCATCCGCCCCATCGGGATTTCGATCCTCTTCACTATCTGGGTTGCCATCCTGGTGCCGACGTTAAGACCAACCTACTCAAGCAAAAATTTTACGAAACGTTGGTTGCCAAAGGCTTAGTGTACATGTATAAAAAGGGTTATGACGTTGACCCTGACTCGCCAATCGTGACAAGTGTCGACAAAAGTACTCAACCGAGCGACAGTGGGGGAAAGACCAAATATAAAAAGAAAGTGCTGGTCGTTGGAGCAGGTATCTCTGGTCTTGCAGCCGCATACGAGCTGAAACGTGCTGGACATGAGGTATGATTCCTTTGCGAGATGTCGGCCTATACAAGTAGAAGGAGTATTTCTTCCTTTATAACAAACTGTTTTAGCCTGGTGTTTTTAATTAAAACAAGACGCCCGCTGGGCGTTAACTCGGGCTACTTTTAGGGACATGGCGCGCATATTGCCTGCGGAGATGCGTATGCATTGGTGGCATATACACATGTTAGACAGTTGGAATAAGAAAACCCGCTCACTTGTCTTATATTACAAAGGCCGGAGGGCTAGAAATGAAGACGGAAAAAAATCAGGCGTCTACACGCAGGCTAGCTCCCCGACACGCAGACGAAATGTAATGTAAACACTAAACACGGCATGCTATTTTTTATATCTGTTCGATTGAAGGTCTTCGTGTGTCAAAATGTATATAAAAATCAACGGCAAGTCGGCACTAGGTATACGAAACATATCTGTTACGAAATTACATCGGTTTAATGGACATAAAAGCATTAAATCATCGGGTAAACGACGAATAGATCTTGAAGCCATGTTTGTCCTTCAATTTCAAAGACGAGTCTCGCTTTAATCGATTACGCATTTTCTCATATAACATCTGATCTTCACATTTTAAGTAGACAAAACCTACAGCGTTCGATTCGCCAAATTCAAGTGATCATTTTGATGTATAATTGATTTAAATCGGACAAAAACACAACATTTCATAAATTATTGATATTACGGAGTTTCATGGGATATTAAAATGTCAACACAGTATAATATTATTTCCCTGTCCTTCGGCTGTCCATTCCGTCTTCATGATTGAACTCTCATCTGTGTTTCCCTCATCTTGGAGAGAATCTTTGCAATGGTTTGCGGGTTTACAGGTCTCGTAAATGCTTTTCAGACTGCGATTCATTGACAACAAGGGTGAAGGCAAGGACCATTGAGGCAAGGGTGAAGACCCTGGGTACGAGTTATTGCGCAATTTTGCAGATTTATGGAAGCAGAAAAATGATAATAATAATAATAATAATAACAATAATAACACAGGCGAAACTAAGACTCGTGCTACGGCCCAAGTAATAATAATGTGAATTTGTAATTCTTGATGTAATTCTGCACTACATAATGCTAACATTGTAAATATAGGTCACCATTCTTGAGAGACAAGAGCGTGTTGGTGGAAGAATCAAGACAGTTCATTTGAAATTCAATTCATCAGGACTCTGCGGGGAAGGTATATAGTGCCGAATCAGCAGATTTATATATTATATTTACCGCTGGTCTTATGGGGATCGGTCATTATTTATTGGACGGTAGGGGGTGGATGGTTTTTCAGGCGTAAACTAAAAATCTCGCGCATAATCCCTCTCTTGAGCAATAGTTGACTTCAGACATTGAAAAAAAAATCGTAACCCCTCCTCAAGGAGACTTTAGTTAATAACACTCCTTTTATATATTAAAAACATAAAATTAATATAAATGTTCAGTTTTAGTATAGTATATAGAATAGAATAGAATAAAACTTTATTTCACGAGGGAAAAGACGTATTAACCATAAAGGTTATCTAACACACATTCCCTCAACATACTACAATTTTTACAAATATACAGCAGACATAACTATTACGCTGTATATATACAGTGGGACTAATAATGTGAAGTAAACTAATTAATTTGAAACACATTTACAATTCAATAAAATCACAGTTGAAGCAAAATAGGTCATCTAGATGGTCAATACAAGTTAGTTTTTGAAGAAAGTTTTGAAGAAAGTTTTTGCGTTTAGTTGTAGTTAGTCTTAAAGAAAAAGCATCAGAAGTAGATGCAGGTGACATGGCGAGCTGTTTGAAATTAGTGTCTTAAGGCGTTAAAAAGAATCGAGGCGCTGATGTACATTATAGAAAGTTCAACTTGAAATGAAAAATATCTCATATATACCCTGCACTTAAAAAATAAAGGCAAACCTAAACACTATATACACATTAATATTTGAATATAAAAATCAAAGCCCAGCAAATAACTTTTAGGCACAGCATTTCAGTCGAACATTTTATTATAGCTAACGTTTTGTTCTATATCACAAGATCATCAGAGCAGATTAACAAATACATGGTAAGTTCCTTATATATATATATATATATATATATATATATATATATATATATATATATATATATATATATATATATATATATATGAAGTAGGTATAACATTACATAAATTGATTTTTATATTCAAATTACAGTTCCCGCCTGGTACCTCAATCGCTACACATTAATATTATTAATACCTCAACTATAAATCAATGTCCAATCAAAGAGCTAGATTTGTACTACGTGATCAGTCAATTTAAACTCGAATTCCCAAATTTAATGATATTATATTTCATTATCAGGTGGAGTCTGCACGCAGGCTAGGCTGCATGTGGCTGGGAATAATAGTGAATTCCCCTCTGTGGAGGGGTGTAATAGTGAATACCCCTCAGTGGAGGGGAATTCGACTCGAATATCACGCGCGAAACCAAATATACCATGCACGAAAACCAAATAACACGCGCGTAAACCAAGACGAGCATGTAAACAATGGAGGAACAACAAGAAGTTTCAAGATGTTTCTAGACGTTTCAAGACAGCATTCAAGATTGTTTCAGTATAATATATCATTTATAGACCCTTCGTTCTGGGAATCCGTCGAAATATTACACCTCGGTATGATATATCCCTCGGGGTAATATTTTGTCGAATTCCCCTCGCTCGATTCGGGTTTATAAATGATAAATATATTATCTCATTAATATATGATCTCTTATGGCCAAAAGATGACAATGAGCAGCATACTCAAAAATGTGTGTATTCATCACAACTGTTGAAAGAAAGCTCCTACATGTATTAAGAAAAGAAGTGCAACTTAGATCAGGTAGACGGGCTAGAACCTGGTGCACTATAGATTTCTGTAAAATTTAATGCATTGTTTATGAGGGCGATAGATTTTATTTTTCAGTGTACATGTATTTCTCTTATTAGATATCATGAACTGTTTTTTCAAGACTCAATTTTTTCCGTAACCCCTCCTTCTTTTAGTCAGAAATTAACATAACCCCTCCTTCAGCATCCTTTAAAATTTTGTAACCCTCCTCACAAACATCTACCCTGCCACCCACAAGTAATGACCGCTCCCTTACTGCTATATCGATCGTCAGGCGTTAAAACTTTGGATTTAATCAAATAGATCTAACTTTGAACATTACCATGCAACAGACGCCATGTGAGTTACGTTGTACAGTAACTATTAGTTTTATTCAATTTAGTTGGAGCCATGCGAATACCTTTAAAGAACCGTCATTACCTAACTGATGCCTATATTAATAAGTTCGAGCTGCCAACGAAACCATTTTACAACATTGATCCCGACGGCAACTGCTTCGTGAGCGTCAGAGGCGAGACCGTTAGAGTGACTGGTGAGTCAACACACCGCGTTTTTTACGATACGAAACGATAGCTGAGTCGCATTCTACATACCATTTACAGAGAGCTTACAATAAACCTCCGTTTCTCATTGTTGCCATTATTTTTGTTTTCTGTAGACTTTCAGCCGACGGTCGGCAAGAAAAAGAGGGCTAGAGCGAGAGCGATGTGCGACAAATTGTGGCCTGGATGGGATAAAAGAATTAAGATGGTCCAGAAAGATCTGGGAATCTATCTTAAGATTGACAATATAAGTAAGTTCTCTCTGATCACGTTAGTTTACTATGTTCTCTTATCACATGTGCCGTGTTCTATGATCACGTGTGCCGTGTTATATGATCACGTGTGCCATGTTCTATAATCACATCTGCGTGTTCTATGATCACGTGTGCCGTGTACTATGAACACGTGTCCCGTGTTCTATGATCACAATTGCCTTGTTCTCTGATCACATGTGCCGTGTTTTATGAACACATGTGCCATGGAAAAACATCACAAGTCTATGTAACAAATCGTATGTGGGACCAATCGTGGCCTGGATGGGACAAAAGATTTAAGAATTAAGGATCAAGGTCGAGAAGGATTCGGGAATCGATCTTAAGATTATCACAATATAAGTAAGTCCTGTGGTCACGTTAATTCCCCCCCCCCCAAAAAAAAAAATCAATCCCCCAGGAAAAGTCGCTTTATCTTAAATTTAATCAACAAATAAACAAGGAATAAAAATTAAACAAATGGAAAGCAAGTTTTAGCCCTTAATTAACAACTTAGACTTACCTAAATTATTATGTTGACCTAATATGACAGACTGACAGTGGCGGATCCGCAAACAAGCTAATGTTTTCTGCTTTTACCATGTCAAGACGAAGAAGTCGAAATGATAAACGCAATATTATATGACCGATTATAAGCACAATGTTTTGGTAGCTTATGAAGATGCCAAAGGCTAAAGTTTATATATTGGTTCTGTACTACTTCTGAGTTTATATTAAAGTGTTTCATAATCTTGATGCCCCTTTGTAATCGTGTATTTTTAGCTACGGCGTGCAGGTGCCTTAATTTTGCAAAAATTCTTAACAGAAATCGCCGGAAAAGCACTTCTGGTCTTTGCAAAATTAAAATTTTTCCTGAGGGGGCATGCCCCAGACCCTTTCGAACAATTGCCACTGATCATGAACTGAAGATTTTTAAATATATATATATATATATATATAGTTAAAAATGGTTTATTTACAATTAAAAGTTAAAAACATTTACTCGAGTTTCACGCTCAAGGCGATCATCAGACTCTATAGAATATATATATATATATATATATATAAACGAAAAAGCCTGCCTCGGAAACAGTAAACAAATATTTTGGCCACGAATGGTCCCTTTTAGGAAAATGCCCCTCCCCCCACCACAACGGGAAAATCCTTAAAAAGGCCCTGCCTCAGATAAATACTTTCCCGTACTGATCTCACACTCGATTAATATGTCTCGCTCATGTTAAAGCTTTCTGTTCTCTAGTGGATTATTACAGGTTAACCATTAAAGAAGTCACCGACAGTGCGCCTAAGAAAATTCCCGACGTCGAGAAATACACGGAGCAATGGCGAAAATGGATGACCCGTTGGAGCAAGATGTCCTTTCTTGAGTTCTTCTCGTCAGACATAGGCTGCTCGGAAGTCAGCAGATCCACCCTCAGGCCTTGGCCAAAAGTAGCAATCGATGGCCTCGTAGATATCAACTATGTTGCCCATGAGCCGGGGTTGTCTATAGCAGCCGCGTTGGCTGAAGAGGTAGGGGAATGGTGGACCCCGATTATGAAGACCCTTAAAAACGGCATGGAAGTATTGCCCGAAGCCTTTGTCAAACCTGTTGCACAGCCCTACTGCTTAGAAAAAGACGTTCGGTATGGAATGGTGGTAAGAAAAGTCGAATGGCGAACAACGGGGAGTAGTAGCGAGACTGGATGTACTGGCGGGTCTTTGTCCCCCGTCATAGTCAGCGGTCGTCAAACGCAAACCGGGAACGAGTTCCATTTTGTAGGCGACGCAGTGATTCTAACTGTTCCACTAAATATCATGCGTCAGGTGGAGTTCTGCCCATACCTTCCGCAGCACGTCGCTGATGCTATCGCTGAAATCAACTACGAGTCGTCGACCAAGATAATTCTTGTTTTCCGAGAACGATTCTGGGAGAAGACACGCTTTCCTGTGAAAAATGGAGGTATTTCCATAACCAATTTACCCATCGGTCAGATAGTGTATCCGAGCGCACCGTCACCCTCCGACAAGTCAGACCGGGGGATGTTGTTGATTTACACGTGGAACAAAGAAGCACTGCTTTTTGGCTCGCAATCGGAAGACGACGCGATTACGGAAGCTCTACGAGAGGTCCAAGAGGTCTACCAAGGTCTGTTCAAGGACGATACGAGTCCGTCGGAGGTCACCGATCTCTTTGAATTTGGAGTGGTGCAGTCGTGGTACACGGACCCGGCGGCCGCTGGAGCATTTGTGCGCTTGCAACCGTACAGTTATATGCATCATTTACGTATTCTGTTGGAGCCGAAAGACATCCGTCCCATCTACCTTGGTGGTGAGGCTATCTCGTTCGCCAATGGTTGGATCCAAGGCGCTTTAGAATCTGGCCTCAGGGCTGCCTGGCAGTTTTTCAAATTCAACGAGAAAAAAAGTGACGAATGAACAGTTGTACTTAACTGGATTAATAAGAACATTTAGCATAATATGAAACCTAAAATAGGATTAAGATTTTCAAATAATTGATAGTACTTCTACTATCGTACCATCATAATATGGCATCAGAATTTGGCCGAATATTCAGATACTCGTATTCGGTAATACATAACTAGAAATACGAATTCGCAAAAATCCCCTCGCCCGCCTTTTCTACCACCCCACCGCTAGAGTTTCTTTTCCCCTGCATACATGGTCCCCAGTGCCCAGACCGCGTCTGTCAATAACAAATCCTTAAAAGCCGGTTCGTATGTAGAATTTGTATGTAGATTTTGAACGCTATCTCGGCCAATATTTACTAGATTTCAATTCTGAATACAGTTTTGGAATTACGGAGAATACATACATAACGTACGTGTCTCTTATATTACGAGAACGTGCATACCTTTCGTAAAAACGGTTTATGTACTTAGAAATTATGTGCCCTCAGTTAACCTCACCAATCTCACGATCCGTCACGATCGGACAAATGGGACGATTGGATGAAATGAAATGAATAAAATGTTCCCCCTCTTTTACTTATTGTAATTAAAAAACTAAAGAAGCCATCTTATTTAACTAACGTTTATTGAACGTAGTAATGTTTAACTTAAATTTTGATGTATGCCTTGCACATATCTATAAAATATTAGCCGAGATATAGGCGTTTAAACTCGGACAAATATTTGTTCTTACTGTTGCGTGTTTTTACCATTTTATTACCATAATGCAAATTATTAGACCATTTCAGACAATTTTATTCGTCTTCCAAAAACGCTACATTGAGTGTAAACGCCTATATATCGGCTAATATTTTATAGAAATGTGGAAGGCATACATCAAAATTTAAGTTAGACATAACTACGTTCAATAATTTTTATTTATATAAGAGATAGCTTTTTCAGTTTTTTAATTACAATGAATCGAAGAGGGGGGAACATTTTTTTGCGCCACCCGGTATATATATATATATATATATATATATATATATATTATATATATATATATATATATATATATATATATATATATATATATACTGGTCCCGGTTTGGTCTTAAAATGTATGTATTCCAACACTCGAAATTTTCCTTCACCATAAAATCCTTTCAATATATATATATATATATATATATATATATATATACAAATTGGTTTTCTCCTTCAGCCGTATAGTGCTCTACACCAAAGTGGAGCTAAGTTAAAATTGAAGATTAAAGATTAAAACCTAAGATTGTTAATTTAAAAAAGCACTACAGTTCTGTTTCGAGAGACCCTTCATAGATCCTCTCTCTTCAGGCGCATAATCAGATTAAACTAAAAATATCCCATTTATATACCGTTCATAGTGGCGTAAAACCTAACCGTTTTTAATTAAAAATTTGTTTGCATGCCGGCATGCACTAGCTAGTTCGTTTCTTTTGTTTAAAGTACAAGTTTCTGGTTTACAAATGATGAAATATTTTTCCATTATACATAAATTACATTTTTTCCCAATATTTGAATACGACTTTGCACGGGCCATTATCTTCCAGTCTACAGCATATGAGATGTCATTGTCCTTTAGGGACCAAATGTGTTTGCTTAGCTCTGTGGAATTTCTCTTGTTATCATCTCGGAATGAACACGTGTGGTTGTTAAATCGTGTTTTGAACCGATCCCCAGTAAGGCCGATGTATGTTTCCTTTGTGTCGTTGGTTTTTACAGTGGCTTGGTAGATGACATTATTGCTTAGGCATTCTCCTTTTAGCGGGCAATCAGGTTTTGATCTACAATTACACATTCTTTCAGGTAGTTGTGGAGTTTCCCTGAGGGTAGATTTGTTGTGGATATTGATTTGTCTTTCTAAATTGGGCATGCACGAGTAACTTATTTTCAAGGTGTTTTTATTAAAAATTTTCTGCAGTGGGTGTCCGCTCTTGAAGGATTCTTTCACAATATTTCTAAACTTGCGTCCTACATTTGTGGCGACGTTTTTGCTAAATGGGGGATTATACCATGTAATATTCCTGCGTCTAGATCTTCTCTCTGGGGCTTGGTTGTTAGTTGCTTCATATTTTAGGTCATAATTGTAGCCACTTTTCTGTAATGCGCATTGATATTCAGGTGATGCTTTGTCAAATGATTCTTTGTTTGAGGAAAGTTCATTAAGCCTTCTGTTGATTGCTAGAGGGATGTTTTTTATAATGCTTGGTGGATGATTGCTCCCATTGTGAACATAGAGTGGCTTATTGTTGGGTTTGAGGTACGGCTCATGGGTTCCTTTGTTAAGGTCCAAGGTTGCGTCCAGAAAATTAACGATCTTTTTGTTGGCATCAATTGTTATTTTCAAAGCATTGTCCTTGAACACTTTGCAAATCCGTTTCTTGATTCTTTCGAGGCATTGAGGTGACTTTTCAAATGCTCCCAGGCCATCATCTCTATACAAGCCAACTTGATTTCTAATGCTCTCGGGTAGCTGGTGTAGTAAGTACGATCCCACTAATTCACATGTTTCTGCGCCGTCAAACGAGCCCATCGTTACATCGAATGAATTTGATGAATTCTTTTTGGTCCATGCGGTATTGTTGTTGTATAGGAGGGATTGCTTTGCATGCCATATTATCTCTTTCTCTTGAGCTGAAATATCTGTGTATGCTTCTGCAAACTTGAGAGCATCATCGAGTAGTTTAGATGAGATTGAGGGATAGAAATTTACAATGAATTTTAATGAAATTTACAATGATAGAATTTTACAATTTATATATATATATATATATATATATATATATATATATATATATATTTTCGCTTACCTCAAAACTGGTCTGCTACAACTTGTTTCATCTGTAAAAGAATCTTCAGGCAGTGACAATATCGAAAGAGATGACCGCTTATTTATAGGCTTTCTGCCGGAAAGTGGGGGCGTATGTGGGGGACAAAGCATGAGGTCATGGCTTTGTTTGCGTTGATTACGCGAAATTTATTACGATGACGACACTGTGAAATTATTTCCGCTCTTTTGTTGAGTAAACTATTCTTATTTTTTTTCTTTTAAAATACAAAATTTTTCTTCTAAACATAAATTGCATCGTTTTGATCCTCCTGTATACGAAATAGAATGTTTTAGAATTTGCCAATTAATACTGAAATCTTTATTGTTTTCTTTCAATGTCCAAATATATTTCGAAAGTTCGGTGTCATTTTCATGCTTTTTATGTTGAAAAGATTTAGTGTAGTTGGCCAATCGCTCTTTGAATGTGGTTGCAGTCATACCAATGTAGTGTTTTATTTCGTTTGTGATGTTTACTGTCACTGTTGCTTTGTATACTATGTCTCTAGTCATGCATTGTTCTTGAAGCGGGCAAATGGTGTTCTCTCTACAACTGCAATTAGTAGCGTTCCTATCCTGCGGTTTGATGTTCCTAGCTATGCGTGCATTGTGCTTAGTGATTATTGACTTAACATTGTTCATGCAGCTGTAACTTACTTTAACTGTATTTCTGTTAAAAATCTTATGGAGCTTGTGGTGCGGAGGGAAATGTTTGTCAATTAGGCTAAGGAAATTACGTCCTATGTTAGTGCTGACACTCTTGCTAAATGGTGGGTTGAACCAAATGATATTGCGTTGCCTATTCCTACGTGGTCGTTGCGGTGTATCATGAGTGTAGCTAAGTTCATGATTAAAGTTGCTGTGCCTAAGCGCGTTCTGATATAAGGGTGCAGATTCCTGAAAAGTTTGCTCATCTGACGAAAGGAGTTTAATGCGATTGTTAATTGATGCAGGTAGTTGCCTTGTTATGCTTGGTGGATGGTTAGAGTGCATATTTATGTATAGCGGATCGTCATTGGGCTTCCTATAGGGCCTATAGTTTCCATTGTTAAGGTCGAAAGTTACATCTAAAAAGTTTACTATACGTAAATTTGATTCGGCGGTGATTTTTAGGTCAAATTGCTCGAAAATTTTGTGGAGATCTTTTCTTGTTTTGTCTGCTAAACGTGCTGATTTACTTTTTATGATAGCCAAACCGTCATCTCTATATAGGCCGATGCTTTCTTTGCCAAATTTCTTACTTAGGTGGTTTAAAATGAAAAGGCCTACGAGCTCACAAATTTCCGCGCCGTCGAAACTGCCCATGGTAACGTCGAACAAATTCTTGCTATCTTTTTTTATCCATGAAATTCCGCTATTGAAAAGGAGAGATTTTCTAGCGTGTTTTATTATTGAAATGTTGTTTTGAGGTATAGTAGCCAAATTTGAAGCCCAGGACAGAGCTTGGTCCAATAGTTTTTCAGAAATAGATGGATAGAAATCGACAATGTCAAATGAAATGAAACTGTGTCTGTCCTTATCTTTTATATTGCCAAACCACTCAATAACTTGTTTTGTATTTCTCCATTGATTTAAATTCAGTTTTTGTCTCAAATTAGAATTAATTTTGTCCAAAATAGCTTTGCTTAGTTTTCCGGATTCGCTTTTGGCGGGGTTAATTAATCGACATTTTGGGTTGTTTTCGAAATTTTCTTTGTGGTCTTTTAAAGATATAAATGCTTCGCGTTTTTTTCATTTTTTCAATTCTGTCGCCGATTCCTAAATTGTTCGAAATGTCTTTTAGTTCTGAGTCAATTTCATCTATAGAGTCCTCGGATCCATGCTTATATGTTTTTGTGATGTTGTCATGTAAGAGATTGTTGTATATGTCGGGCGGGGTTTCATAAATATTCCGAGTTTTGTCTGCAAAAATGAAAATGTTGGGAGACGTATTAATTTTCTTTAAATCGTTAGCCAAAGATTTCTGAAATTGGTTCCTATATGGCCGGAATTGTACATTCTCGATTAGTTTTATAAGTTCGTCTTCGAAGGGTTTCATATCTGGAATCGAAGGAGGTGTTTTGTTGGACGCAAGGCCGAAATGGTTCTTTTGGTTCTCACTATTTTTGTTTTTAAGAAAGAAATTGGCTTTCCATCTCATACGTTTTAATACACTTTCCACTTTTTCAATCAAATTCTTCAAATAAGCGTCCTATATATATATATATATATATATATATATATATATATATATATATATATATATATATATATATATATATATATATATATATATATATATATATATATATATATATATATATATATATATATATATATTCCGGCCGGAAGGCCTTGAAGTTGCATTTTTCGCAACTGGTCCCGGTTTGGTCTTAAAATGTATGTATTCCAACACTCGAAATTTTCCTTCACCATAAATCCTTTCAACATGTAGTTTGATCGAGTGAAATGCCGGATATTACCTATATATATATATATATATATATATATATATATATATATATATATATATATATATATACATGGTAGGGTAACTCCTTATAAGATATATACGCACATGGTAGGGTAACTCCTTATAAGGTAGTATACTAGAAATACGAATTCGCAATAATCCCCTCGCCGCCTTTTCTACTATATACTACTCCACACCCACCATCTATGGGGAAAAGAGACTCTAGCGGTCAGTGCCCAAAAAGCCGGTTCGTCGTATGTAGATTTTGAACGCTACCTCGGCCAATATTTACTCGATTTCAATTCTGAAACCAGTTTTGGAATTACGGCGTCTACATACGTAACGTACGTGTCTCTTATATTACGAGAACGTTTATACCCTTCGTAAAAACGGTTTATGTACTTAGAAATTATTCGGCAATCAACAAGCCCGGCCAAACGGCCTCGTGGTATATGTATTATCCTGCACGTTAGTGCAGAAGAGCTATTATCAGTTGGCAGGCCGGCAAGCAGCTATATTATTGTGATTTCTACCTTGTCCTTATCTTCAGGTGTTTCAACAATGCTCTCTGGGCCTTCGGAGAATTCCTTCGACGTTTCAGAATAAAGAGACTTACGGCTAAACGATCAAAGTGATGGTTTCTACGTTGTCTTGCATATGAAATTTCTTGGCCAAATCCCATTCTGGAGTTTTACGGTGTTCGGTAGTCAGATGTCGCTTCATTCTATCAGGGCTATTAATGTTATGATTGTTATCGGTTGGTGGAGCATTGCTGTCTCCTTTCGCATGTGTTAATACTGATTTCGTAAAGTTATCAAGTTCAAAAGCATTTCTTATTTTTTCTGCCGCATGACCTACAAACCCGCTCGTATAGAAAGTTTCACTGCGTCGTAACGCAAAGCCGATTGATTAACACACTGTTATTTTCAAGGAGTTAAAATAACTCTCCTGTTACCCCATTTAGGTGGAGTTAAAAAATAACTCCACTATTGGGAGTTAAAATAACTCCAAATAGTGGAGTTATTTTTTAACTCCACCTAAATGGGGTAACAGGAGAGTTATTTTAACTCTCCCTTTTGGGATATCGTTGTCTGAGAAGATTTGTTAAAAAAATAGTCCCAGACGAGTCAAAATACTGTAGTTTCTTACTTTATATCAACTCGGACATACAGTACGACGCAGCGACAGGGAAAAGCAGTACTAAACACGGAAAGATATTCAGGTTATCTGTAGACTACTGTAACTGTAGTTGGATTTGAAGTACTGTCCTTCGGTTCGAAGACTTTGTCGGCGATTAGAGACAAGGACTATGCTTCAAGAACCCATTTGTTTTTGAAGAAACCTGTCTTCCTGTCAACAAGAATGTTTGGCCTCAGGTTTACGTTGATGCTGCTTTTTTCTGCCCCCCCCCCCCCCCCCCCCCCCCACACACACACACACACATACACACACCCGCTGGAATGTGTAGACATATTTATTATTTTTAATACGTTATAACACAGATAACTAAAAAATAAAGTAAAAATAACTGGTGGAAACCTAGTGCAAATGAAGCAAACTTTAAAATAGCAGAATAAGTATTGAAGAAATCAAACGCGCTTACAACTGCAAGCTCTTACTTGTTAATACGTTTGAATTTTGCACGTTGGGGGATCATTCTAAAAGGTAACGTGTTCTGGCCTTTGCTAAAGGTACGGGTATATGACTTGTCAACTCGTAGTCTGATGTAACTGGTCTTACACGTACATTTATAACATTTATGTGAAAAAAGGTTTTACGCCCCCCCCAAAAAAATTAATTAGTTTGCCCCTCAATTTCCCCCCAAAGTTTGAGGCCTGGCGCCGTCACTGAACTGCTGAGTCAGCCATTATCGCCACATGAAAGGAAAATAACACAGAAAGACTGCCAAAACCTAGACTCGGTGCTACAACAGGTAGCCTGAGTAATAAACCTAAAACAAAGGATTTATGCAGGGTGAGGTACAGCATGACATTAATCGCAGATAATTTGTTAACCGTTTTGAAGTTTGCCAAGTTTCCAGACCATATACTCCATTGACCATATCTTGATTGACCAACTATGATTACATATAGTGATAGCTTTATTAGCAATCCAAATACAATCCACTTGCAATCCTTTATATAACTAAAACTTCTAATAAAAATACTGGTAACTGAAAAAAGATATATAATAATGATGCCATAATCATTTGGCAAAACTGCACTATGGTATGCCCAAGGAGTTATGTGGAAAAAAACAGAACTGCCCTTTTAAAACTTCACACAACAATTTGATAATGGAACAAATGCACTTCATGCTTTTTGCAAGTATGGTACTAGTTTTGGTTTTCATGTCAACCAAAACGTCCCATATGTTTTAAATCGAAAATTATAGTGTTTCTTTATAACATCAAAGAGATGTGATAATAATAATTGTGATAATGAAAATAATGATAATCAGATGATACATAGACGATCATCAAGCTCATATCCTCAAAAAAATGAGTCATTCTGAGTCCCAGACAGGAATCGAAACAGTAACCTTCTGATTGCTAGTGAGACGCTCCAACCATTGAGCTACCGAGACTCAGAAGGAGAGCGGAGATTACAATGATGTACTGGTTCGATTGAAAATTGTCAAGCATATACCTGTGCTTGATGGTCTGTTGCCTTGGGCTGGTTTACACATACATGTCCAATACTGTCGCATTCATACGGATCGTAAAGGTTATTTACCATCCGTAATCTATATTTTCGTTTCGTGACTTCGCTCATGGATTCATACGGATCGTAAACGGTATTTACGATCCGTAATCTACATTCTCGTTTCGTGAGTCATACGGATCGTATACGGATGGTAAACGTTATTTACGATCCGTAATCTACAGTTTTCGTTTGGTTAATTGCGTCATGCTGCGCAGCCTGCGCTTCACGAATGAAGTCCAGCTGAGCTAGAACATTGCACCTCACCAAATGACCTTACCATCCGTACGGATCGTACGGATCGTACGGATCGTACGGATCGTACGGATCGTACGGATCGTACGGATCGTACGGATCGAAAATACTTGATTTACGATCCGTCAGTTCAACCATCAATCAACTCCAGCTGAGCGAGCACATCACAACCTTTCAAAATTAAACAACTTACGATCCGTGCGCTTCGTACAGCTCGTATATACTGATTACAAATACTTCATTTACAATGGGTAAACGAAAATACACAGCTTAATATCATAATAATATCGTAATTTTAAAACCATATTAACAATCACGTTGAAACGTTAAAGCAATAACAACTTCGTTTACGAAGCATGTGATACATGATTGCCTCGTTCTTAAAAAACTTTCCTCAATCTAGCGCTAAAGTCATATAACTATAAACATAATCACCTGAAACGCTAAACGAATATGAACTTCTATCGCGTCGTGTATTATACTCGATTGCCTCGTTCTCAAAAAACCTTGCAAAGCTAAAGGAATATGAATTTATATGACGTCGCTTGTCATATATGCATGATTTATATATCACGTCGTGTTATACAGCATTGCCTTGTTCTCAAAAAACCTTGCAAACGCTCAAGGAATATGAATTTATATGACGTCGCTTGTCATATATACATGATGATTTATACAGGATTTCTTTTACGTCGCATGTGATACATGATTGCCTTGTTCTTAAAAAACTTTTCTCAATCAAGCGCTAAAGTCATATAACTATAAACATAATCACCTGAAACGCTAAACGAATATATGAACTTCTATCGCGTCGTGTATTATATACACGATTGCCTCGTTCTCAAAAAACCTTGCAAAGCTAAAGGAATATGAATTTATATGACGTCGCTTGTCATATATACATGATGATTTATATATCACGTCGTGTTATACACCATTGCCTTGTTCTCAAAAAACCTTGCAAACGCTCAAGGAATATGAATTTATGACGTCGCTTGTCATATATACATGATGATTTATACAGGATTACCTCGTTCTAAAAACACCTTGCAAACGCTCAAGGAAGTCAACTTATTATATGACGTCGCTTGTCATAACTATAAACAAAATCACCTGAAACGCTAAAGAAATATTAACTTATGACGACTCGCTTGTCATAACTATAAGCAAAATCAGCTGAAACGCTTGGGAACTTATAAATCAGCTGAAACGCTTGGGAACTTATAACACGCCGCGTGTTATACAGGATATTGTAACCTGCGATTTCTTGCCATCACGATCACTCACACCACGCTTAATATGCTGACACTGTCATGACATGGGCCAAGGCGGCCAACTCGTCATTGTTATCACAATTATCACATTCTTTGTTTGCAATAACATTTATCTTCTATTTTAGATGTATACAGCCACAGCTATATTGATGTTACTTTCACTGCAATAAGCTTACCACTTATTTTTGCAATTTTGCACAATTCTACGCACCCAGAAGAATGAATGCAGAATATAAACCACGTATAAAGGCGATCATATAGCTTAGGCTTTGCAATATTCAAATAACATACGGTAGTCATATGGCGCGTTTATAATGTCAAAATTCAATGTGATCATTTGAAAATCTAATTCGATCAACATTTACTTGAAACGAGCAAGCCTCGCGACTATAAATTTTCCATTCAAGCGACACGTTTGCCAAATCGAACTTCACGTTTGTAATATATGCGGCTGACTTATCTACCGGTCATATTTCAAATCGAGGTTCAATTATTGAGACGCTGTATTCTCATAATTCGTTACAGCATAATTTTATGTTTATAAACCAATCTTCATTCACCATTTATTGGTGCCGCACATGCGTCGAACACATTTACATAATCCTTCATTACTCCAACTTAGTAAAGTACTGTTATCGAAATTTATCGGGTAATCGGGATTCTTGTCCACAGGCTCTCAAATACTCTCGAATTTTGGCAGTTCATAAGCGAAAACAAACAAAACAGCGATCGAAAAAGAGTCGATTATTGTCAACTACTCGATTCCCAGTAAATAAATAACTGGTTATTTCTGGTTATTCTTACCGTGAAAGCAGACAACCCTAATCGTTCTGTATTTTAACGCTGAACACTTCTACCTGATAAGAACTCCATGAATATAACACACGGGATAACGTTCTCGACGCATATTTTTAACACACACAAAACTTATTAGCCTATTCAACGATCTTCAAGTCCATACTATACGGTTCGTCACGACCGGTACGGATCGACACACTATATTTACGGATGGAGAATTAGCTTACCATCCGATACGACTCGTACGGATCGACAACTTTGTTGAGGGCTACCTTAGCTACACACGATACTACTTATATTCACGGATGGAGAAATGTAGTATACGGTTCGTCACGACCCGTACGGATCGACACACTATATTTACGGATGGAGAATTAGCTTACCATCCGATACGACTCGTACGGATCGACAACTTTTTTGAGGGCTACCTTAACTACACACGATACTACTTATATTCACGGATGGAGAAATGTAGTATACGGTTCGTCACGACCCGTACGGATCGACACACTATATTTACGGATGGAGAATTAGCTTACTATCCGATACGACTCGTACGGATCGACAACTTTTTTGAGGGCTACCTTAGCTACACACGATTTTTTTAATTTTTTTTTAAATTTAATAAGCTTAGCCAAATAAAGAAAAATACAGTATACAACTAACAAGGGTACAAACGACGAATTACTGGCAGGGAAACCACAACAGTAGATACCAATTACAGTGGCCCCTAGAAAAAACAACATAAAATGTACTAATAAAATGTATCTCATGTACTAACAATGTTATGCGCAGCACGTAAGCGCGCCCGAACGTATACTACTTATATTCACGTATAGCCCCACGTATACTACTTATATTCACGGATGGAGAAATGTAGTATACGGTTCGTCACGACCCGTACGGATCGACACAGTATATTTACGGATCGACAATTAGCATACCATCCGTTACGACTCGTACGGATCGACAACTTTTTTGAGGGCTACCTTAGCTACACACGATACTTATTATATTCACGGATGGAGAAATGTAGTATACGGTTCGTCACGACCGGTACGGATCGACAACTTTTTTGAGGGCTACCTTAGCTACACACGATACTTATTATATTCACGGATGGGGAAATGTAGTATACGGTTCGTCACGACCCGTACGGATCGACACACTATATTTACGGATGGAGAATTAGCTTACCATCCGATACGACTCGTACGGATCGACAACTTTTTTGTGGGCTACCTTAGCTATACACGATACAACTTATATTCACGGATGGAGAAATGTTGTATACGGTTCGTCACGACCCGTACGGATCGACAACTTTTTTGAGGGCTACCTTAGCTACACACGATACTTATTATATTCACGGATGGAGAAATGTAGTATACGGTTCGTCACGACCCTTACGGATCGACACACTATATTTACGGATGGAGAATTAGCTTACCATCCGATACGACTCGTACGGATCGACAACTTTTTTGAGGGCTACCTTAGCTACACACGATACTACTTATATTTACGGATGGAGAAATGTTGTATACTGTTCGTCACGACTCGTACGGATCGACAACTTTTTTGAGGGCTACCTTAGCTACACACGATATTTATTATATTCACGGATGGAGAAATGTAGTATACGGTTCGTCACGACCCGTACGGATCGACACACTATATTTACGGATGGAGAATTAGCTTACCATCCGATACGACTCGTACGGATCGACAACTTTTTTGAGGGCTACCTTAGCTATACACGATACTACTTATATTCACGGATGGAGAAATGTTGTATACGGTTCGTCACGACCCGTACGGATCGACAACTTTTTTGAGGGCTACCTTAGCTACACACGATACTTATTATATTCACGGATGGAGAAATGTAGTATACGGTTCGTCACGACCCGTACGGATCGACACAGTATATTTACGGATCGACAATTAGCATACCATCCGTTACGACTCGTACGGATCGACAACTTTTTTGAGGGCTACCTTTGCTAGACACGATACTATACTTATATTCACGGATGGAGAAATGTAGTATACGGTTCGTCACGACCCGTACGGATCGACACACTATATTTACGGATGGAGAATTAGCTTACCATCCTATACGACTCGTACGGATCGACAACTTTTTTGAGGGCTACCTTAGCTACACATGCACGATACTTATTATATTCACGGATGGAGAAATGTAGTATACGGTTCGTCACGACCCGTACGGATCGACACACTATATTTACGGATGGAGAATTAGCTTACCATCCGATACGACTCGTACGTATCGACAACTTTTTCGAGGGCTACCTTAGCTACACACGATACTTATTATATTCACGGATGGAGAAATGTAGTATACGGTTCGTCACGACCCTTACGGATCGACACACTATATTTACGGATGGAGAATTAGCTTACCATTCGATACGACTCGTACGGATCGACAACTATTTTGAGGGCTACCTTAGTTACACACGATACTACTTATATTTACGGATGGAGAAATGTTGTATACTGTTCGTCACGACTCGTACGGATCGACAACTTTTTTGAGGGCTACCTTAGCTACACACGATATTTATTATATTCACGGATGGAGAAATGTAGTATACGGTTCGTCACGACCCGTACGGATCGACACACTATATTTACGGATGGAGAATTAGCTTACCATCCGATACGACTCGTACGGATCGACAACTTTTTTGAGGGCTACCTTAGCTATACACGATACTACTTATATTCACGGATGGAGAAATGTTGTATACGGTTCGTTAAAAATCGCCGACCAACCCGTTCCGAAATCGCTCGTCATCTTTTAGTATAGGTCTACCACGATCAGCGAGTTGTAAGTATATGGTGAGCGTGTTCAAGATCAACACACTTTCAAAATCTACCAACAGAGTCAAAGAACAACTCGACGAAAACCAAAGATGTCGAATTTGGCTCAAATGACCCGCAACATGCCTCACGGTTCGCAAAAGCCTGGGAACTATTATTGCGCAATTTTGCAGATTTATGGAACCCCAAGAATAAAAATACGACTAAAAATACGAATAATAACAGAGCCGAAACTAAGACTCGTGCTACGGATCGAGTAATTAAGTTAAGTAAGTTACTAAGCAGTCGCGTACAAATCACACGTTGGTCTTCCGAAAGTGAAATTTCATCCCAGACCCCAGCGACGCGAGTTAATTTTTAACTCCGAAACACGGGTTGGTTTAACTCCAAAAACGGGAGTAATTTTAACTCCACAACTCGGATTATTTTGAACCTTTTTTTGGACCCGAATTTTGGAGTTAAAATAACTCCCTGAAAATAACAGTGCAAGGCTCAGCCAGAATCAACTCTGTGCTTCCATGTCTACACGATTGCTTGAATAAATTTTCAAAATAAATCTTGTTTCCACCAGATGCAGTCAAGCTTTTTACGGAGTTCAGACATGGATATTTCACAATTCGGCCCGAAGTGAAATGCTTTAATCATCGAGGAAATCCCGCTAGTTGCTGATTGGTTTTTTTGACAGTTTTTCATGTGGGCGGAAATCCAAAAACATATGGGTCTTTCGTGCAGGCGTTCCCTCCCCCTCCCCACTTCGCCTTTCTGCTTAACCCTCCCCCTAACGCCGCCACGCAGGCTATTCAAACGTTTCGAGTGAAGGTTCTCTCAAAGAGTTATATGTAAAAGTGAAGGACGTTCGCTCGAGAGTTTAATGACCATACATTATATTGCGGCAGTGCACTACATTTTTAAAGTTTTCAATTGGTTTACATGAGAATGCTGATTTATTTAGCTACATTATTTGTCAATTACTGCTTCAAGCTGCGACGAACACAGTACACAAATAAAACCTGCGAAGTGTGAACCTGTCAACAGTTTCGCACGAAGGCAGCTGATAGTACAGTCATGTTTGTTACCGCATCCGCTGATATCATGACGAACTAATTGACATGCTCGCGCGCGTGAGGCTTATTTGTTTTGTTTTCTCAATGCAAATCATATAAAATGTTCAGACTACGATATCTTTTAAAGTACTGACTCTAAGAATCCATTAGACATATCTAATGAAAGCTTGATTAACAGCTTCTGACATGCCTACAAAAATATTTTTGTAACTGATTGCTGAACAGCTTTACAGCTGTTCATTTGCACAGCTTGCATTTGGATTCACGAACTTCGATAAATATGTTAGATATATACTAACTTCCATATATAATATCTTTTGAACTATTAACGCTAACAACTCATGCTATACAGCAAATGAAAGCCTGAATAACATAGTCGATCATATTTGCAAAACTATCTTTGTATTAATTACTAATTACAGCTTTAAAAAAGAGAAAACGGGTTTACCTTTTGACGCCATGTAAAATTTACGAACTTCAGACATCTTGCGACGACGATATGGTCACCAGCAAACTAACATGGAGTGTTCATGTATCTTTTGCTGTGGTCAAAGCCAACAGGATGCTTGGCTTTTTGCGCAGACACTGTAGTGCTAATATGGGTACTGACCGCAGGAGACTATTATACCTCACGTTTGTAAGGTCCCACCTAGGGTATGGTAGTGAAGTCTGGGCTCCCCAATCTAATATTGATAACCTCAGACTTTTGGAAGTAGTTCAACGGCGTGCTACAAGATTCATTCTTTCTTGTCACCCTCGCCACGACTCCCGTCCTAACTACAAATCGCGCTTATTATCACTCCATCTGTTACCTATTTCCTACTGGCTTGAAATCCGTGACATTTGGTTTTTTTTCAAATGTATTACGGGTCTTTATAATTTGTCTATTGACAAGTTTGTCACTTTTGCCAGTAATCGTACAAGGAGTTCCTCTAGCGGTCTCCAGCTTATTCCTAAGAAGTTCCGTACTTCGACCTTCAGAGATTCTTTTTTCAACCGTATTGTCCCTCTATGGAATACTATTCCTGTATCCTTCAGGCAAGCCTCTACATATGAATCATTTAAGAACTTGGTTACTAAACTATATTTTAAAAAACTTGAAACTTTCTTCGATTCCGAACGTACGAGGACCTGGAAGACCGTCTGTCCCCGATGCCGATCAGTAGTAAATTTACTCTGCTGTTCGTAATAACTTATTAATTAATGTTCACGTGTTACTTTATTCGTATGTACGCACATGTTTTAGTTGTACTATTTGTAATTTTTATTTATGTTTGGGGCTAACCCAGTTGAATGAATGAATGAAAATAATATTTAATGAGGAAGCTCTCATCACATTACGTGGTTTTCAGAGAGGTCCTACAAAATACATTACATAATCACAACAAACAAAAATAGTACATATAAGTAAAAGAAAACTAACATAAAGTATTATAGGTATTTGAAAACAAGCATTAGATTATACAAAAATAGCCTTTTTTACACTTGACCTAAATAAAGGAAAGGCCTCGATTTCACGTATGGAAAGTACTAAGTTATTCCAGTCTTTAAAAATATGGTAAATAAATTGCTGTTGACCCCAATTACGTTTTGCCAATGGCAAACGAATATCATTACGTCTTCTAGTTCCGTAGTTATGTATATCTCTATTTAATTTTACATCAAAAACATAGTTCAAGTGTCCATGTAAATACTTAAATGCCATAATAACTCTATGTAGTAGACGGTGCTTGTCTAATGTTTTCCAACCCAATTTGACCAGAGCTTCAGTGGCAGAGGAGCGGATAGGTACATCTAGAACAGTCTTAGCCGCTTTATTTTGTAATATTTGTAGTTGATTCATTAGGACAACATTATTCTTATCGCCCCATACAAAGTCCGCATAGTTAAAGAGAGGACTAATGAGACTATTGTATAGGGTGATTCTTGCATGTAGTGGCAAAAATTGCTTCACACGTCTAATAACGCCAAGTCTTCGACTGATCTTATTGTGAAGTAAGTCAACATGGTCAGTCCATGACATATTTTGATGAATAATGACACCAAGATATTTAAAAGACTCTGTTCTCGTTAAACTCTTGTCGGTTTGATTTACATAAATGATTAAATCTTTAACATTCTTAAGCTTTTGGCTACTTCCAAACACCATAAATTTACATTTGGAAGTGTTCAATGTTAGTAGATTATCAAAGAACCAGTTGGAAAGTGTGGCCAGATCTGCATTCAACTTGGACTCAAGGACATTAACATCGTTAGTGGAATAGTATAGAACTGTATCATCTGCGTATAAGATCACATTACTCTGTAGATTGCATGATGGTAGATCGTTCACGTAAACAATAAAGAGCAGAGGCCCTAATAAGCTGCCCTGAGGCACACCTATAGTCATGGGCACAGTACGCGATATAACAGTACCAACAACAGTGGCTTGGCTTCTCTCAATTAAATATGAATTGAACCAATCTATGGAATCATGATCAAGACCGAGCGATTTAAGTTTATTCAATAGTATGGTATGGTCTACAGTGTCAAAAGCCTTTGACAGATCTAAAAAAACTGCGCCCGTTATGCGACCAGCATCCATATTATTAAGAATATTGTCCGTAAAATGCGCCAAGGCAACTCCTGTCGAGAGCTTTGGTCGAAATCCAAATTGATTCGTAGTGATCAACTTATTTTCATTTAGATAACTATACAGTTGGTTGTGGACAGCTTTCTCCAGAATTTTGCTCAGTGTAGGCAAGACAGTGATGGGCCTGTAGTTGTTAGGATCGCATCTATCACTAGACTTGAATAAAGTTGGGACCAAGAGTCCGTTCGTTAAGCCCCTCATCATTTCTCGTACTCTTGTTTTTATGTATTAGTTTATTATGTACTTGTTTTGTATCTCGTGTACGTTTTGATGGAATTTTCTAATAATAATAATGATATCTTCTGAACACTGCATTTTATGAACATTTATGAACTTTTTGAACACAAATTTGGATTTGTTTTATGACGTAACTCGTAGATGTTTGTTTAATCGCCGGTTGCGGAAACTATCCGAATCAAATGCTCGGAACTCGCCAACAGCAACGTGGTTGTGCTTCCGAATTTCAACTTCGATTTCCCTGAGGAAAGATTCTCTTGTCAAGGTAAGGCAACTAGTTTCAATTATCAGCACATTTCTCAAGAGTGAAGGGATTTAACGGCTTTTATCTTCTATTTTTTAGCTGTATATTGATGTGAGTTCAATCACAGGAGCCATTGTATTCACGCTGATCATAACATATCAGACACTCGCGATTCCACTGACAGCTTTGCCACAGTAAGAAGCATGATTTATAGTGGCAGCAGTGATTTATCAGAAATTTGTTTACCAATCACCAACTACATACTGTAGTCATAATGTATAGTGTATACTGTCTATACAGTCAAAAGCCTTGCCAAATTATATTCAGATAAGTGATAGTCATTTGTAATTTAAGTCTGCTGTATTTAAATATAATTAAAAGAATTGATAGAAATGTGGAAATGTGTACATACTACAGTGGGTTCATTTTGGAAATTTTATCAAAAATTAGGCTTCCCATGACAATTTTGAGGCAGCATTTCCCTTGCGATAGTAACTTCTAGTTTAATACATTGATTATAAAAAGTTTAACAATAATATACAAAGAAAAACTATATGACAGGATATAAAAATTTATAATAAAATAATCTATTCATTTAAGAAGTTAAAAATAAGTTATTTTTTCAAAGCTCGTTTAAAACTAAATACTGATGATAATATTTTTAGATCTGTACTTAAGGAATCCCAAATTGTAGTTGCACGATATAAAAAGGACCGTTGACCCGTCGCTGTTCTATATTTTGGAGTTTGAAGGTTATCTCCTTGTCTGGTTACTCGATTACATATTTCGGATCTTGTTACAAATTTGTCACATAAATAGCGAGGTCCAATATTGTTGACGCATTTATATGCAATAGTAGCATCAACATAATATAAACAACATTTGGTCAATAGGTAACCATTTTAACTCTTTCAGCGATGGAGTAATATGGTCGTATTTTCTCAAGCCAGTGACAATCCTAGCTGTGAAGTTCTGTACTGCTTGTAATGTTTTCTTGTTCGCTTGGCTGGTCGTTGACCATATACATTCGTGCAGTAAAATAGTTTACTAAATACTAAGCTTTGGATTATCTTTACCAGGATAGGTCTATCGAAGAGATGTTTTACTCGGTTTATTTGATACAATTTGTTCATACATTTAGATACCGATTGTGACACGTGTTCATCAAATGATAATACTCCATCTAAAGTAACCCCAAGATCATTTACAGTTTCTGAAGGGTATACTTCTTTACCCATAAATTCGAAATGAATGGTACTCAGAATCTTGTGTAAAAACTGTGGAGAACCAAAGAAGATAATTTTAGTCTTGTCTGGATTGGCAAGTAAATTATTGTTACACAGATATCTTGTAATAGTTGTAAGGTCTTCGTTGATCACTTCGACTGCGCGATTTATCTCATCAAGTTGAAATGACATGTAAAGTTTTTAATCGTCAACATAACATTCCAAATTACTACACAATGGGATAGTAGGTAGATCGTTTACAAACAAGCTAAACAACAAAGGTGCCAATACTGATCCCTGTCGAACGCCTGTTTTAATTGGAAGAACGTTGGATGTTGTTATGCCAATTCTAACTGCTTGGGTTCGGTTCGTAAGATAACTGTTGAACCACGCCAAGGCTGGTATAGACACACCATTATTTTGAAGTTTACGTAGCAAAAGAGAATATTCTATACTGTCAAATGCTTTACTTAGGTCAAGAAGTACAAGAACAGTAATTTTTCTCTCATCTATTGCTTCCAATATATGATCTGTTACAAATATGTTCAAAGATTCAGTTGAACGATTCTTCTTGTTTCCACTTTGATGGCAAGTAAGTCGCATGTTATTATGTAAATATTCAGAAAATTGGTTAAAAACAGCCTTTTCACATATTTTCGAATTTATAGACAGTAAATAAATTGGTCTGATTGTTGCTTGCTATTTCTTGATTCCCTTCTTTCGGCAGAGGTATGACTGTTTCGGCAAATTTCCAACCATCAGGAATTTTTACAAAATTGTGATTGGATTTAGGAAGAACTGTTCCTTTTCAGGGAAAGGATTTGGGGTAACAATATATAGAGGTAATAATGGGAACATTCAACTCATTAGAATCGAATCCAAGGTCTTCGCACCAACTGTTGAGAAATATTCATTGAATTCATTTGCCATAACCTTCCGACCCTTTTACATTGCTGGATCTGTTTTGATTTATTTGGAATACAACCACGTATAGTTTTCCACATCGCACGACTGTTTCTGTTATTCCTAATTATTTCGTTATTAACGAAATTAATTTCTGCTAGCTTAATCATCGCCTTTATTTCCCGATTTTTCTCTCGAAATTTATACCAATCATACTGAGAACGAGATCGACGTGCCAACTTTAACAATGAATCTCTGATATTCATTTCGTTCTTGATCTCTTGAGTTATAAATGGGTTTGTTTTATGTTTAAATTGCATTTGTTTTAATGGAGCATGTTTATCCAAAACTTGGAGTAAACATATGTAAAGATATCCACCTTGTCATTAATATCAGAAATGTTTTGAAGGTCTTGCCAGGCAATCTTTGACATATCATTAGAAAAGGTAAAAGAGTCAAAGCTCTTGTAACTTCTGGTCACTAACTTAACTGGTTTAACTTTGGGTACTTTAAGATTAAGGACAGCAAAAACGGTAAAATGATAACTAATAGTACTGTTTATAACACCAGATTTTAGCACTAATCCTGGATTTGTGGTAAGAATAACATCAAGTAATGTTTCAGATATCTCTGTTACTCTAGTTGGCGCAGAAATAATTTGTGATAAATTAAAAATAGAACAAAAAACCCTTAAGGCATTAGACTGCGAGCAGTCAGACATCAAGTCACAGTTTATATCTCCAGTTATGATAATATCTTTACCAAGAATAAGGTAATCTGTTACGGTATAGCCATTAAATTATCTTCCAAACAGGATATATTACAATCAGGTGGACGATAAATCACACATACAATTATCGACTTTAATTTGGCGTGTTGAATCTTTAACCACAGCTGTTGTAACCCTTGGTCAGTACCTTTCTGAGATAAAGGGACTGGGACAAACCCGCGAAAATCACACACGCGTAAAAATTAAAATTTCGCGCGGGAATAAACAAATATGGCTGTGGTTTCTTGTGTTTTTCGACGTTTTTTCCCGAGTGTTCACACTATTTAAATTTTAATTATAAAACTTATCCAAAAAGGAATTTTGGTTTTTCAAATAATGCATTCATAACTTACAGGCATTCGAATAACGTTTCGGAGCACGAGAAAGACAGCTATCAAAAAATGCCGCTGCTCTTTGTGCTACTAGGATTTTGGCTGGTGGAGCAACACTCCTGCCAATAGAAAATCATAAAGCAATTAATAACAATGAATAAAGTGCACACATAAGGAAAGAAAAATTTGCAAATAAAACGAATATAAGATTGCAAACCGAATTGAATTACATCGATTTTCTCGGCACATAATAACAGGTACACTAGCTACCGTCCAGATGATAAACTCAGAGTCCCATAATTAGCCATGGAATGGCTCTAAAAATTGCAGACAGTGGGTTATCGTGCAAGAATCTCTGTACTTTGGTAAGATTTGGTAAGACTAGCTGTCGTTGTTATACTGAGCATGCCACCGGTACCGAGTAAATATCTTTCACGAACGAATAATGAAATCAACAAAAAAGCTCGCGTAACGAAGATTAAAAAGAGTGCTGAAAACACTAACTAATCACACATGTGCTTGATACTTCCTTTGCAAAGATTTCACTCCTTCGTCGAGAAAACAAAACCAGCCTTATTTTTTCGCGTGAAAATTGCGTGTTTTTTTAGCTGCGCCCGCGATTAACAGTAACGCGCATGACAAACCATTGATCTTGCAAGCATAAAAAAGTAGCTTGGCCGTGCCGACGTTTTACACATAAAAGGCCGTAGTTTGAAAGAACCCTCGGTAACATACCCTCAAATTTTCTACACAAATATATATTCATGTGTTCTAACAAATATTCAAATTAAAAAAAATTCTGTAGATTCAAATAGTCAAAAACGAGTAATTTTTATTCCTGCTGTTTGGATCTACAGAATTTTTTGATTTGTTCTTGAAAGATGCAGCAGCGAAATTAAATAACAATGAACGCTTAAAATTTGGGGGTCACCGAACTTTTTCGTGAGATAATGACCAAAAACCGGCAAATTAGCAACAATTTTACTTACCTTAATTACACCATGGTTACCATGGTAACTCATTATTAAGTAATTTATACATCAATAACATCAGAACAATATTCAGGCTACTTCTCTAATTGCTTAAAACACGATTAAATCCATCAGTACATAAAATAAAGGCTATTTTCTTTAATAGTCTCATTGCAATACGGAACAGTATGGAGTCACTACAATAAAGTTATTTTTAATGTATGCACATAGATGATTCCTAGGTTCTTCAAAAAGACCTTGATTATTTTCAGCGCTGGGGTAAATCTTGGCGTCTGTTCTTTAATACTGCTAAATGTGAAGTGACGTCTGTCAGTTTCACACAAAAGACACCCAATTGTTTATGATTATAAGATCGGTCAACATTCATTAGTACATAGTGCGTCTCAAAATAATTTAAGCATAATCGTAGCTAAGGACTTGAAATGGAATGCCCGCATAAATAATACCATAGATAAAAGCTATAAAATTGTTGGTTTACTCCGTAGACACTCTTGTAACAGCTTTGACCTTAGAGGTAATAATTAGTGGTAACAATTAAAATATGTTTTGTATTTTAGATATTTATTGTCAAGTAATACATTTTTTATTTATCCTCTGATATTCTATTTTTCATACGTCCTAATACGGGAAGGGGTCATCAAATAATATTCTCAAACTCATTAATAATTCATGAGCAAATTATTCAATCAGATCTTCTAAATTGAACCACGTGATGACACTAGAAATGCCAGTAAAGTACTGGGCAGAGGACTGGAAATATTTTTTCCAGTCCGGTGCTGCGAATATGACGTCAAGAACTAATAGGGATTACATTTATCATTAATAATCCACTTAGGGATTACACTTAGGGATTACACTAATTGATTTTGAGAAGTCATTCAAAGGCCGAGAAAGAGGACTAGACCGGGTTTTCAAGCTAAGTACTCGGATTTGTTCCAGTCCTCGGCTTCGCCTCGGACTGGAACAAATCCTCGTACTTGAAAACCCGGTCTAGTCCTCTTTCTCGGCCTTTAAATATTACTTCACACATAGAAGCGGGCCATTTAAAAAGTATTGGTTTAAAAAGTATTGTTACTGTCGGGTTAATGCCAATATAACCTTCATTAAAATTTTATGTTTAGATAATTACCACATACAACTGAAAACGTCTATACAAAAATTACTACAAAAAGCCCAGATTCTCGTTCTGCTTCTTCACCTCAATTATTTATTGACCAAATATAAATTTATATACAAAATACACGTAGACCTGATACAAAAAGTTGTTGTAATTTCTTTTTGAATTGGTATGATAGCATGTTGGTCTGGTAGTAATAAAGGGGTTCAGAACGTTTTTGTCAAGTTGTTAATTAAGCCTGGTTTCCATATAGTTTTTTCTTGCCTTTCTTTGCCTTTTCTTGTTTTTATTGACATCCAAAAACACTAGAAGCAAGAAAAGGCAACTTTGTTTCCATATAGCTTTTTCTTGCCTTTCTTTGCCATTTCTTGTTTTTATTGGCATCCAAAAACGCTAGAAGCAAGGAAAGGCAACCTTGTTTCCATATAGCCTTTTCTTGCCTTTCTTTGCCTTTTCTTGTTTTTCGCGAATTCTCCTCGCAACGTTTTGAACTTTTTCTCAGACTGTTCGGACGACATATCAAATATTTGACCAACCTTTGTCCAGGAATTAATTTTCTTATATTTGTCTTTAAATTCTCGAGAAGATTTGTGATAGAGGCATTCATAACGTTGAATCTCTGCATGAAAAGTTCGATTGTGAACGCTTCCGTCATCTTGTTTACTGTACAACAACGCTGCATCCGAGACTTTCCTTGTCTTTCTTTGCCTTTTCTTGTTTTTGAGATAGGATCAGATCTAACTGAAAAACAAGTAACGGCGAATGCCTTTTCTTGCCTCTAGTTTGTTTTTGTCGTGTTTCTATTTGTCGTTCGTTGCTTTTTGGACGCCAGTAAAAACACGAAAAGGCAAAGGCTATATGGAAACCAGGCTTTAATCTTGCCAGCCCCCTCCCAGGCATAAATAATGAATGGTCCTTTATTTGTAAATTTTGAACGGAAATTAAAATTGCACGCGCGAAGGGAACCAGAAAAACTATCTCACAAAGGCGATACCTTGAAGCAGATCCGCCCCAGTACTTTCATTATTTTACACGGTCATATTCAAATCATGCCGGGCGCCTGATTTGAATATGCGCTAAGATGGAACATAGTTAATATATGGATGGCAGAGAACGTTGAACCTACTCGAGTAAATATTCACCATATTATTGATGAAAAAAATCCATTTTATGGCTACGTCGACACAACAGAAGAAGCGCTCTTGTAAGAGATTAAGCTCCGAACAACGAAATTCACAATCTATAATAAGACAAAAGAATTTGGAGTCCACGACCACCACGTGCTTCGTGCGCAAGCTTGTGTATTAACTCATATTAACGATTTTCATTATTCTAAATTAACTATGGTTACACAATTCCAGAATATAAATCGAGGAGCAGTTTTACATCAGCTTCACTTTGCTTTTCTTTAGTATTCCAGTTTTTCTTTATTTTGAGCTATACATATATTACGAAACTCGAAAGTCACGAGCAATGGCCTTCGCTTGAAAAGATGGGAAATGGACCTTACTATTGATTGTCTGGATTTATATCGCAACTTTGAACACGCAACGCGTTTTTCTTGAAGCGGTATATATTATAAGACCTTGAAATTTAAGATTTGTTTTTATATGTATAAAATATCCACTTGGACTATTTGGAAACAAATTATATAAATTGTAGATATTTGATATCCCTCATAGCCTGCGAGTAGGCAAATTGGCCGTGTAAAATAATGAAAGTACTGGGGCGGATCTGCTTCAAGGTATCTGAAATAGCCTCCACCAAGGCATGGCGACGAACATTCAAAATGGCGAAAATGTAATAAATGTTTAAATAGTATATTTGGAATTTTTAATGAGGACATATAAATTAAAAATAGAGCATATATATAAAATACACTAAATGACTATACTTCAAAGTGAATACGTATTAGGATGTTTGAAAAATAGAATATAAAAAAAATAAATAAAACATGTATTATTTGACAAGAAATATTTAAAATATAATACATATTATTAAAATATAGAACTAGTCTTATACTAGTCTTATACTAGTCCCTAAATTAAAAGCGTATAATCCAATTCGCGATAAAACCATTGGATTATATTCAGTGAATATATTCTACTTTAGAAAAAATAATGGAGAAAATGAATAACTTCAGAACGATTTTTATTGCAAAACAAGATATCCAGTAAGTATACGAGTCAGGTAAAGGAGATACGGATAGGCATATGAGATTGTCTTCGCTCTTGATTCAACTATATAAACGAAATAAAATAGAGTATAAGACATTACAAATATGGCAGAAAAAATTAAGAAATTCGTCAACACTATAGCTTGTCAACGAGGAAGTAGTTACGCAAAGCTTGCCTCGTACTGCCATAATTAATGTCATGAAAAGGAACACTTTTTTCATTACGATGACGGGTAGCATGAAAATGAGGCATGTGCAGCGTATACACCATCCACAGTTTTAGCTTTCTTTATAGACGATTCCAAAATAGTTTATAAGTTCTTTTATAGAGTTTGATTTGGTCAATTCGTTTCCGATATATCTCTCTTTAAACATGGCTAAAAAGACCTATTTTGAATCCGCGCTAACAATTTCCGCAAATTGTAAGGGTCTGGTACCTAGCTGTCATGATGTCAACATTGTGACACCGCTACGATCTCTGTCAGCTGTCACACATGGTCACAAAGCCACGTTTTTTAAAGCTTTTTACACGTTTGTTGTTAAAATGTAATTATTTTCCTTGTTGTGTGCAATCTGCCCGTTTCTGAGATGACATCACAGGTGGATAGTCCTGGGGCTCTTTAATTTTCGGGTTTTTATATAACTGATCATGTTTAACCCTATCTAGTCTGGGGGACGGGATCTGCCCACGCTAATTTTAAATGAAGATATCTCAATAATGAAATTACAGCTATGACTCTAAAATTTCACAACGTTTCCTAGAAATACATTGTCAGTATTCCAGAACACCTACTAACACTGAATTTCGACAAAACATTTTCATTATGATAGAAACTATAATTATAATTAAAATGTAACGTATATTCAGTGTTACCATGCCATCAACCTGTGAAAATTTCATTGGCATACATCTAATAGTTTCGGAGATATTGACCGCGGGCAGATTCCCCCCAACCCCAGATGACCTAGGGTTAAGAGAGATATATCGGAAACGAATCTGTGAATCTGTGGACCAAATCAAAAAGCATAAAAGGACTTATATGGAGGGTTTATATGCACTCTAAAAACAAACCCAGAAAAACGATTTTGTGTCTACTGACATCACATTGGCGTCAGAAACATGCTTTGTCGGCGTTGCTTGTGACAATCACTTGACAACCGAACAGTTATGGAGGGTATAAAGTTAACATAGGGAATATTGTTTGTGAAAGTTTTCTGCAAAGAAAGATTTATGAAGAGTTTAAGCTGACGATTGTGTCCTTCAGCATTTTGAAATGATCATAAAATCCTTTCTGATACATGGAATAAACAGAAACCAACATATATCGATGAAATACTAGATTTTCTCCTAATTTTTTTTGTATTAAATCCGTTTCTTTTCTTCCATTCTGTCAGTTGAATCTGACAACATTTTTCTGTAATACATAATAACAATTAAATTTCTTATTTACCGTTTTGGTCGGTCGTCCGAAACGAAATTTGCGCTCAGTCTCAAAAATGAGACTGCGGCCTCGAGCCGATTTTTTTCTGTGCGAACCTCCCAGCATCCGGTAAATAACATATATTTATATAAATCTCATATTCGGGATATAAATCTCATATTGACTCCCGTTCATGATCAATATATATTCTTCCGCAAACCGAACTCGTCTTTGACTTGCAAATTCAAACATTCAGGTATCTATTGTGCGTATAATTCCCATAGTGCTATAACAAATCTTATTAGCCGACAAAGTCGGTTTTCTTTGATCTACCGCGGGATATATATCACGAATATCCCGAAAATCGGTGCTATAACCTATATACAGCACTCTTGCCAATGACTCAAATTAGTATCTCAAGAGAAAACCTCCTTTGTTGGCTAATAAGAAAATTGACTGACTGACCTCGGTCGGTTCAATAACCTATACATAAAATGTCAATGCTCGTTTCGTTACTGCTCATCGCACTTGACAAAACCTGTGGAATAAACTCTAGCGCTCCGTCTTATAGTTTAGCTACATGCCTTAACAAACAATATACATTCGTGCGCCTCGCCCACGAATGTGCGCCTCGTCCACGAATGTATTGTTTGTATTGTACCCATCATGAAATAAGGCGGTTATGTACCTCGACATCAGACGTACTTCTCCTTGGACTCGGTATATAAACCTATACATATTAACTCATTGTTTGTTTCTTGAACTCACTCGCTTGTTTAACGACAAAAACAACTCATGTATAAAAAACCGCACGTTGCACTTCCTACTCCATTTTCCTATATATTCCAGAGATTTTACCCAAAGTCGCTTCAACTTTCAAGTGTTATCATAAAGTTGGTAATAATTTACATTCTTCTTTCCATGACAACAAGGTCACGTGACTCTCAGGCGCCCATATTGGATGGACAAATAAAAGCTTCTTGAGACACGAGAATACATAGTAATATAGTTTATCATGCTAAGTTGCCAAGGTTGTATAACTTTACTGTAAATGCAAAATTTTAGCAACAGTGATTTTTCCTCTAATTATAATTACTCCTGCAAATCAATTCCCACCGTTCAACTTAGGATAATAAACATAATTGTTTGAATCAGATTAGGGTTTTTGATGTTTATAAATGTACTCAGGAATGTTTTAGATTTTCATCCAATATGGTCGCCAATGAGTCCCGTGACCTTGTTGTCATGGAAACAAAATTGCAAATTGTTCCTACTGTATGATGAATATGTTTGGTATAAGTTTGGACAACATTTGTGGAAAACAGGAAATTTCAGTCTTCAAGTCAAGAGCAATGCCTTAACTTCAGTGCAGTAATCTGCAGTAATCTATATTTATATTGGATAACTAAACCTGCAACTACACCTACCACTTAAGATGTCAGAGCAGCTTCAGCTACATTTGAATTGCTGTCACTAAAATACAAAACAACGTGTAAGAAATACGACAAAATTGATTTTAAAGCCCGAATTACAATATGGTGGCGGGTTCTCTCGTTGAAGAACCTATGACCTCAAATACGATATTACTGATATAGATTCTACATAAAGTGCCAAAATGTTGAATGCCAAAATGTTTTACGATTACAGTTTTGGGTTGATGTGATCTATAAAGGTTTGTTTCTTCGAAAAGGTGGTGAACTACCGAGATTTTTAGTAACGAAATACTGACGTTTCGAGCGGAGCCTTTCATCACAGTAAGATGTCGCGTTACATGAGAATGGGTATTAGTTTTTCATTATTCTGATCATGAAGGGCTCCGCTCGAGACGTCAGTATTTCGTTGCTAAAAATGTCGGCAGTTCACCACCTTTTCACTTTGCAGCATAATGTAATTTTTTTTTCAAATTGCAAATGGCCGCCGTCGGGTCGCAGTTCTGGTGTTCGTGTATAAGCGATATTTAATCCTTCATTTTGATGCTCTAAACTCTATAAAGATACCTGTTTATAAGGAAATACTCGATTAATTGACAGCTATGGTTTCATGCTGTCGATGCACTCGAAATGGTCGATGTGGAGCATGCATATGTCATCAAAGTGGTCGTAATTGTATATGCTGTTTGCCAGGAAGGCTTGGACGGTGTGTTAATAGCAACATCACTTCTCCGGCAGGTGCACAAGAGTCCGCAGATAATTTCTTCAGTAACTCTATGATGGGCGATAATACAGCAAACATTGAGGTTTTATCGACAGAAAATGCAGCGGTGAATAATGAAAATATTAATATAATAGAAGCGGAATCAAACGAGGCTATAAGAAATCTACCACAATATATGCCATCACAGATTCCCTATTTCTTGTGGGATGAGATTGATGGCGAGTCGTTTGCTCATTCGATAGAGTGCTGTTACGCGGAGATAGTACATTGGAGGAGAAATATCTTTAAACTTCCTTCGGGAAAGGCTGGGAAATCCTTCGTACGTGAATTGTCGCGCTTGTTTACTGCATATGCAAATTGCACAGCTTTAGAAAGTATAGCCTTGAAAGCGGCGATGGTCATGCCTGCATTATTATTGCAAAAGCCACATAAGAATTCTAAGGCAAAAGACCACAGCATTCACTTAGATCGTCGAATGAATATGTGGAAAAAGGGAGAAATCAATGCCTTAGTTTTGGAGGGCCGTGCTATTCAACACCGGTTTACCCAAACAGTTCGAAGCAATGAAGCATTACCTGAAAGTCAAGTAGCACGCAAGTTCGCCAAATTAATGATGGAGGGCAAGGTCAGAGCCGCATTAAGATTAATTGCGGAAAGCGATGCGGAAGGTGTGGTTTCATTGAGTGATGATGTATACGAGTCCTTGCTGAGTAAACACCCCATTAAACAACCACCACAGCCATCGGCTATCATTGACCCTGGAAAATCCTACGAGGAACCACACTTCATTTTATTTGAGAAGATAGACGGCCAATTGATTAGACAAACAGCTTTGAGAACTGACGGCGCAGCGGGACCATCAGGACTTGATGCTGCAGCATGGAAACGTCTTTGTTCTTCATTTGGCAACTCCTCAGATGAGCTATGTGATGCCGTAGCAGCTGTTGCTAGACGTATTTGTTCTTCCCATGTGGATCCAGGAGGTCTCACTGCCTTAGTTGCATGTCGCTTGATCGCTTTGAATAAGTTTCCTGGTATAAGGCCAATTGGAATTGGTGAAACGGTCCGACGCGTCATTGGTCGAGCAGTTTTATCAACACTCAAGCAAGATATTCAAATAGCCGCGGGTCCTCTTCAACTATGCGCTGGACAAGATGCTGGCTGTGAATCAGCTATACATGCCTTGCATCAGATTTTCGAATCTCCAAACTCTGAAGCCGTAATACTCGTTGATGCCTCAAATGCCTTCAACACCCTAAACAGGGAGACAGCCCTCAGAAACATCCAAAGTATCTGCCCTCCTCTTGCCACTAACACCTATCATTAACACCTATCGTGAAGATATACCATTATATATAGGTGGAAAAACTATTTTCTCTCAAGAAGGTACAACGCAAGGAGATCCTCTTGCCATGGCGATGTATGCCTTAGCAATTATTCCTCTCATTCGACAACTTAGCGAGCATTCAGTTCAACAAGTTTGGTATGCTGACGACGCCTCGGCAGGTGCACAACTCGAACCACTTCGTGCTTGGTGGAATCGACTAGTTGAAATAGGTCCAAGTTATGGTTACCATCCAAATGCGTCAAAGACTTGGCTAATTGTGAAAGAAGACAAATATGAAGCAGCGATCAAGATTTTTCAAGATACAAGTGTCAAGATCACCACAGAAGGGAAGAGGCAACTTGGAGGTGCTCTTGGAACAAGATCTTTTGTTGAAGATTATGTCCAACAGAAAGTTACATCGTGGGCCAAAGAGATTCAATGCTTATCCACAATCGCCGTAACTCAACCACATGCAGCTTATGCAGCCTTTACCCATGGTCTTGCGAGAAAATGGCAATTTCTAGCCAGAATCACAGATGGCATAGATGATCTCCTACAGCCACTTGAAGATGCAATTCACCTTCGATTTTTACCTGCCCTCACAGGACAGTCTGCATTCAGTCAGGAAGAACGAGATCTTATCGCCTTACCAGTTCGCCTTGGTGGTCTTGGAATCAGTAATCCTGTGAGACAGTCAACGTATCAATTCAACTCCTCCATGAAAATAACAGCTCCTCTTGTAGCTCTTATCCTCCAACAGTCGATGTCTTGTCCTACAAGTGTCAAAGACACACAAGCCAAAGCGAAATCGGAAACATTTACCATCCGTCGAAAGCAGGAGTTGGAGACAGCAACGGATCTTTTAGACAAATTGTCCGACAACGTACAGAGAGCCCTCAAGGTGTCCAGTGAAAAGGGAGCTTCGACTTGGTTATCTACCTTACCTATTGCCGAGCATGGATTTGCACTACACAAAGGTGCTTTTCGTGATGCCCTTTGTCTTAGATATGGTTGGCGCCCTGCAAATCTTCCATCCAACTGTGTCTGTGGAAAATCATTCTCTGTGGAGCATGCATTGAGCTGTCCGCGTGGTGGATATCCCTCTATCCGACACAATGAACTCCGTGATATCACAGCCGATTTCCTGACCGAAGTATGTAGTGGAGTTGGAATTGAACCATCCTTGCAGCCAATCACCAACGAACGTCTAACTTATAAGACTGCCAATCGCCAAGATGGAGCCAGATTGGATGTTGTGGCTGAAAATTTTTGGGGTCGTGATAGGCAACGTGCATTTTTTGATGTACGGGTTTTTAACCCTTTCGCACCGAGCAATCGCAATACCTCAATTAGTCAATGCCACCATCGAAATGAGCAAGAAAAGAAGAGGGCTTATGATGAGAGAATACGAGAAGTGGAACATGGAACCTTCTCCCCCTTGGTCTTTTCCACATCAGGAGGCATGGGACCAATTGCCGCCGTGGTATATCGCAGAATTGCAGCCTTAATGTCGGAGAAACGTAATCAACCATATAGTCTTACTCTATTCTGGCTCAGATGCAAGATAAGTTTTTCTCTGCTTCGTTCATCTATCATGTGTCTTAGAGGTGCTCGTTCCTCACTCCGCCGACCGGATGTCTCATCATTGATAAGTGAGGCTATTGACCTGACTAGTGCTGAGAGCCGAATTCCAGCTACAGGCTAAACAGCAAAAATAAACTTATTTTTAACATTTTATCCAACATTTATTCATGAACGAACACGAGACTACATTATTAGAATATTTTAAATAATTATTTGTAGATAATTTTATAAGTTTTTTTAATAAAATTGTGATTATTATAGCATAATGTAATGTGTCAGGGGTCTTAGAATGATCGAGAAAATGCTGCCTTTGTAATAACATCTGCAGTAAATGGTAAGAATTTCGCGTCTTAAGTCTTTGGAGCCTTAGCATTTGGACTTTCCAATCAAGGGCACCCATTCACCGCGAAAGTGATAAACTAGTAGTCGAGCGTTAAGACACGAGCCTCGGATGAGAAGGGTAAGCTTATCCTGCGTTATCAACTTGAAAAGTACACTCCACATGCACCTAAGAACACCAAAAACGTAGAACTTTAATGAAAGTCCGCGTTATTTATCACGTGAGAATGGTTATTAGTTTTCTTCTAATCTGTTTAGTTTGAGAGAAATCTGATTTTGTTACCCATTGCAATTTTGGCAAATTGAAGTACGCCATTTTTGCTCTGATTGGGGGAGAATACGGTCCCATACAGTAGCTACGGTAGCTTGCACACTAGAGTTGTTACGAAAGGAAATTTTTGCGAAGTAGAAATTATACAAGAGGCAATTTGTGCAAACTAGAAGAGAAAGTTTGTGCAAACTAGAGATGTTACAAGAGACAATCTTTGCAAACTAGAGGTGTTACGAGAGGCAACTTCTGCAAACTAGAGATGTTACAAGAGGCAATTTTATGGCGTTCAGTGACCGTTCACCAACTCGTCCTCCTGATTACCAGTCCGTTCACCCATTCCTACTTACGCGCTGGTCTTTTCGTCTGGGGGATACTTGTACTCGAACGCATTCTAAACGAACAAAAATAATTATAAAATCAGCTAATTGCTATAACAACTGGTAGTTCCAATGGACTTTATATAAATTTTAATAGTGATACAAAATAGTTGAACTTCTTTGAATCAATCAAAAAGGGTTTTTTTCATGTGCAAATTCGCCAACCAAATCTCTTCCTCAAATTGACTATATATACTAATTGTAAATGCGTGGCAAATGGACTGTATCACTCAATTTGAACGTCACTAGGGTAAGTAAAATCAACATGGAGTCCAGTTGATCAGGAATTTTAAGAAAGAAGCATTTATCGATGATATACCTGCAAGAAATCAGGATTAGGGTTTGTATTAGGATCAGGTTGCAGTTAAATCTGTCAAAAATTGACCAGTGGAGCAGATCTTCAACTATGTGCACCATTTTAAATATAATACATTAATACTCGGATGAGATCTGGGACCTAAATCGACGTTCAAATTTACTGTCATAGTTGCAAATTAGTTACTAGTGTATATAGTCAATTAGTGTATGTATAAAATTTGAGGAAGAGACTGGGTTGGAGTCCCTTACTTCCAGGCCGATATGAAATCCTTGTTATTCCCTTAATTTAAAAAATGAAATTTTGACAGATTACTCCCACGGCGAACTACCACTATTTATACCTCTCCTCCACAGGAAGCAGGCAGCTGGTCTTTGTCTATATATTGGGAAACTTCATCCGGATTACTAGGAAACCTGTAAAGCATAAAAAATCACAATTTATGAATTCATCATTATTAATTCATTATTAACTCCTCATTACTAATTCCTCATTACTATAATTCATCATTACTATAATTCATCATTATTATAATTCCGCATTACTATAATTCATCATTACTATAATTCATCATTACTATAATTCATCATTACTATAATTCCTCATTACTATAATTCATCATTACTATAATTCCTCATTGCTATAATTCATCATTACTATAATATATTATTACTATAATTCCTCATTACTATAATTCATCATTACTATAATTCATCATTATTATAATTCATCATTACTATAATTCATCATTATTATAATTCATCATTACTATAATTCATCATTACTATAATTCATCATTACTATAATTCATCATTACTATAATTCGTCACTACTATAATTCATCATTACTATAATTCATCATTACTATAATTCATCATTACTATAATTCCTCATTACTATAATTCCTCATTACTATAATTCCTCATTACTATAATTCCTCATTACTATAATTCATCATTACTATAATTCATCATTACTATAATTCCTCATTACTACAATTCATCCTTACTATAATTCCTCATTACTATAATTCCTCATTACTATAATTCCTCATTACTATAATTCATCATTACTATAATTCCTCATTGCTATAATTCATTATTACTATAATTCATCATTACTATAATTCATTATAACTATAATTCGTCATTACTATAATTCATCATTACTATAATTCCTCATTACTATAATTCCTCATTACTATAATTCCTCATTACTGTAATTCCTCATTACTATAATTCATCATTACTATAATTCATCATTACTATAATTCCTCATTACTATAATTCCTCATTACTATAATTCATTATTACTATAATTCCTCATTACTATAATTCATTATTACTATAATTCATCATTACTATAATTCATCATTACTATAATTCCTCATTACTATAATTCCTCATTACTATAATTCATCATTACTATAATTCCTCATTACTATAATTCATCATTGCTATAATTCATCATTATTATAATTCATCATTATTATAATTCATCATTACTATTAATTCATCATTACTATAATTCATCCTTACTATAATTCATCATTACTATAATTCCTCATTACTATAATTCATCATTGCTATAATTCATCATTACTATATATAATTCATCATTACTATAATTCATCATTACTATAATTCATCATTACTATCATTCATCATTACTATAATTCATCATTACTATAATTCATCATTACTATAATTCATAATTACTATAATTCATCATTACTATAATTCATCATTACTATAATTCATCATTACTATAATTCATCATTACTATAATTCATCATTACTATAATTCGTCACTACTATAATTCCTCATTACTATAATTCCTCATTACTGTAATTCCTCATTACTATAATTCATCATTACTATAATTCATCATTACTATAATTCATCATTACTATCATTCATCATTACTATAATTCATCATTACTATAATTCCTCATTAGTATAATTCCTCATTAGTATAATTCATCATTACTATAATTCATCATTACTATAATTCATCATTACTATCATTCATCATTACTATAATTCATCATTACTATAATTCATCATTACTATAATTCCTCATTACTATAATTCATCATTGCTATAATTCATCATTACTATATAATTCATCATTACTATAATTCATCATTACTATAATTCATCATTACTATCATTCATCATTACTATAATTCATCATTACTATAATTCATCATTACTATAATTCATCATTACTATAATTCATCCTTACTATAATTCATCATTACTATAATTCCTCATTACTATAATTCATCATTACTATAATTCATCATTACTATAATTCATCATTATTATAATTCATCATTACTATAATTCATCATTACTATAATTCATCCTTACTATAATTCATCATTACTATAATTCCTCATTACTATAATTCATCATTGCTATAATTCATCATTACTATATAATTCATCATTACTATAATTCATCATTACTATAATTCATCATTACTATCATTCATCATTACTATAATTCATCATTACTATAATTCATCATTACTATAATTCATCATTACTATAATTCGTCACTACTATAATTCCTCATTACTATAATTCCTCATTACTGTAATTCCTCATTACTATAATTCATCATTACTATAATTCATCATTACTATAATTCATCATTACTATCATTCATCATTACTATAATTCATCATTACTATAATTCCTCATTAGTATAATTCCTCATTAGTATAATTCATCATTACTATAATTCATCATTACTATAATTCGTCACTACTATAATTCATCATTACTATAATTCCTCATTACTGTAATTCCTCATTACTATAATTCATCATTACTATAATTCATCATTACTATAATTCATCATTACTATCATTCATCATTACTATAATTCATCATTACTATAATTCCTCATTAGTATAATTCCTCATTAGTATAATTCATCATTACTATAATTCATCATTACTATAATTAGCCATTACTATAATTCATCATTACTATAATTCCTCATTGCTATAATTCATCATTACTATATAATTCATCATTACTACAATTCATCATTACTATAATTCATCATTACTATAATTCATCATTACTATAATTCATCATTACTACAATTCCTCATTACTATAATTCATCATTACTACAATTCATCATTACTATAATTCATCATTACTATAATTCATCATTACTATAATTCATCATTACTATAATTCATCATTACTATAATTCATCATTACTATAATTCATCATTACTATAATTCGTCATTACTATAATTCCTCATTGCTATAATTCATTATTACTATAATTCATCATTACTATAATTCATTATAACTATAATTCGTCATTACTATAATTCATCATTACTATAATTCCTCATTACTATAATTCCTCATTACTATAATTCCTCATTACTGTAATTCCTCATTACTATAATTCATCATTACTATAATTCATCATTACTATAATTCCTCATTACTATAATTCCTCATTACTATAATTCATTATTACTATAATTCCTCATTACTATAATTCATTATTACTATAATTCATCATTACTATAATTCATCATTACTATAATTCCTCATTACTATAATTCCTCATTACTATAATTCATCATTACTATAATTCCTCATTACTATAATTCATCATTGCTATAATTCATCATTATTATAATTCATCATTATTATAATTCATCATTACTATAATTCGTCACTACTATAATTCATCATTACTATAATTCATCCTTACTATAATTCATCATTACTATAATTCATCATTACTATAATTCATAATTAGTATAATTCATAATTAGTATAATTCATCATTACTATAATTCATCATTACTATAATTCATCATTACTATCATTCATCATTACTATAATTCATCATTACTATAATTCATCATTACTATAATTCATAATTACTATAATTCATCATTACTATAATTCATCATTACTATAATTCCTCATTAGTATAATTCATCATTACTATAATTCATCATTACTATCATTCATCATTACTATAATTCATCATTACTATAATTCCTCATTAGTATAATTCCTCATTAGTATAATTCATCATTACTATAATTCATCATTACTATAATTCATCATTACTATAATTAGCCATTACTATAATTCATCATTACTATAATTCCTCATTGCTATAATTCATCATTACTATATAATTCATCATTACTACAATTCATCATTACTATAATTCATCATTACTATAATTCATCATTACTATAATTCATCATTACTACAATTCCTCATTACTATAATTCATCATTACTACAATTCATCATTACTATAATTCATCATTACTATAATTCGTCATTACTATAATTCATCATTACTATAATTCATCATTATTATAATTCATCATTACTATAATTCGTCCTTGCTATAATTCATAAGATAAGATAAGATAAATACTTTATTTAAGGAGGGTAACACATTACATCAAGAGATGATAAACTTGTGGCCCTCAATAACAATAGGATAATTAATACATATAAACAATACACAATAAACTATCGGAATAATATAAAAATATAAAGACATTATAAATGATTAAAAATCTAGTATGCTATAATGGTTAATAAGAAGTTAGTCATGTTGTTTATAGCAGATTTAAAAAGTGATGATTTAAAAAGTTTATGCGATGAAAGTTTGCGCAAAGATAACGGCAGTTTGTTCCAAGTTTCTGCTACTGACACAGAAAATGATCGCCCACCTTCTTTCTTCCTTTTAATTCTTGGTTGACAGATTGTGAGTTCGCTGTAGCGGGTTTGTCTTTCGTGATGTTCTGAGTTTGTTGGTAATAAATCAGTTATATAGGACGGACAACTACCATAAAGGCGATTATGGCAAATCATAGTTTTCCGAATCTCTACTTCGTCGACGAATGGTATCCAACCAAGTTTTGTGAAAAGGGGAATACTACGTTCTCGGGTTGAGACACCTAAAATAGTTCTTGCTGCTCTCTTTTGCAATTTTGATATACGGTCAAGATTCTGTTTTGTTGTATTTGACCAAACAATACTCCCATACATCATGACGGATTTCACCGTGGCATTATAATAAGCAATACGTTCTTTTAATGGGAGGTAAGGCCTTAATTTTTTGAGTAGCGCGATACGTTGAGCCAATTTGCAACTTAATTTATCTATATGTTTCGTAAATGACACTTCATCGTCGATAATAATACCTAATAGTTTCTGGGAGGAAACTTGCTCTATTTGTTTGTCATTTAAGTATATATTTATGGGCTTATCTTCATTATTTAGTTCCTCATTACTATAATTCCTCATTACTATAATTCATCATTACTATAATTCATCATTACTATAATTCCTCATTATTATAATTCCGCATTACTATAATTCCTCATTACTATAATCCCTTATTACTATAATTCCTCATTACTATAATTCATCATTACTATAATTCATCATTACTATAATTCATATATCATTACTATAATTCATCATTACTATAATTCGTCCTTACTATAATTCATAATTAGTATAATTCCTCATTACTATAATTCATCATTACTATAATTCCTCATTACTATAATTCCTCATTACTATAATTCATCATTACTATAATTCATATATCATTACTATAATTCATCATTACTATAATTCATCCTTACTATAATTCATAATTAGTATAATTCCTCATTACCATAATTCATCATTACTATAATTCGTCATTACTATAATTCATCATTACTATAATTCCTCATTACTATAATTCCTCATTACTATAATTCATCATTACTATAATTCATAATTACTATAATTCATCATTACTATAATTCACCATTACTAATTCATCATTAGTATAATTCATCATTACTATAATTCATAATTAGTATAATTCATAATTAGTATAATTCGTCATTACTACAATTCATCATTACTATAATTCGCCATTACTATAATTCATCATTACTATAATTCATCATTACTAATTCGTCATTATTAATTCATCATTACTATAATTCATATTACTAATTCGTCATTACTAATTCGTCATTATTAATTCATCGTTATTATATTGATTCATCGTTATTGATTCATCGTTATTAATTCATCGTTATTAATATATCATTATTAATATATCATTATTAATTCATCGTTATAATTTATCATTATTAATTCATCGTTATTAATTCATCATTATTAATTCATCGTTATAATTTATCATTATTAATTCATCGTTATTAATTCATCGTTATTAATTCATCGTTATTAATTCATCGTTATAATTTATCATTATTAATTCATCGTTATTAATTCATCGTTATTAATTTATCATTATTAATTCATCATTATTAACTCATTATTATATTACTATAATTCCTCATTATTATAATTCCACATTACATAATTCATCATTACTATAATTCGTCATTACTATAATTCATCATTACTATAATTCATCATTACTATAATTCCTCATTACTATAATTCATCATTACTATAATTCATCATTATTATAATTCATCATTACTATAATTCATCATATACTATAATTCATCATTACTATAATTCCTCATTACTATAATTCATCATTACTATAATTCATCATTACCATAATTCATCATTACTATAATTCATCATTAGTATAATTCATAATTACTATAATTCATAATTAGTATAATTCGTCATTACTATAATTCATCATTACTATAATTCACCATTACTATAATTCATCATTAGTATAATTCATAATTACTATAATTCATAATTAGTATAATTCCTCATTACTATAATTCATCATTACTATAATTCATCATTACTATAATTCATCATTACTATAATTCCTCATTACTATAATTCCTCATTACTATAATTCATCATTACTATAATTCATCATTACTATAATTCATCATTACTATAATTCATCATTACTATAATTCATCATTACTATAATTCACCATTACTATAATTCATCATTAGTATAATTCATCATTACTATAATTCATAATTAGTATAATTCGTCATTACTATAATTCATCATTACTATAATTCAACATTACTAATTCGTCATTATTAATTCATCGTTATTGATTCATCGTTATTAATTCATCGTTATTAATATATCATTATTAATATATAATTATTAATTCATCATTATTAATTCACATTATTAACTCATCGTTATTAATTCATCGTTATTAATTCATCGTTATTAATTCATTCGTTATTAATTCATCGTTATTAATTTATCATTATTAATTATTCATCGTTATTAAATTCATCGTTATTAATTCATCGTTATTAATTCATCGTTATTAATTTATCATTATTAATTCATCATTATTAACTCATCGTTATTAACTCATCATTATTAATTCATCATTATTAATTCATCATTATTAATTCATCGTTGTTAATTCATCATTATTAATTCATCGTTATTAATTCATCATTATTAATTCATTCATCATTATTAACTCATCGTTATTAACTCATCATTATTAATTCATCGTTATTAATTCACATTATTAATTCATCGTTATTAATTCGTCATTATTAATTCATCATTATTAATTCATCATTAAAAACAGATCTTGTTTTCAAGTCGCACATCCACTAAAAAGTGTCTATTAAAGTCCAAATATACATTCTGCATGAAGTGAATAATTGAATACCAAAATGTTTTATGATTTGAGCTTTGATGTTCTATAGAGGTTTGTTTGTCCGAAATGCTAATGAAATTTGACCTAATTCAAAAGTTGATGGTATACTTGAACTTTATCAAATTTTGCGCTCAAATCCTCAACAATATATTATATAATATTTAACATTTTATTGCTCAGTATTTCAATGAGATACCTTGCTCTGTTTTATTTTCATCCAAATCAACTCAAACATTTTCCTGCCAAAATGTACTCGATTTACTACTCAAGGATATGAAAAGTTTAATTTAAGTTCACAGTAAAACAAAAGATTTAGCACTTCGATTGAGCATGAATTGTGTTTGTTCCCGGGATAATTTCTGGATACAAACGTTAATTATCATAGTCTCGTTATGCATAACTAGAATAACATAAGTGCTAATGAAGATGCAGACTCTCTACCCAAATATAGCCTCCTCCGCTGGCAACTCTGTGGCTTCTTTTTCCCGAGTCAAATAGCTTCCAACGCTGTTTTGGCCATTTTTGGCCGAGAAATGCGCCAGGGGAGGGGAATGGGGCGAGGCGAAAATAATTAAGAGAAGCGAGGTTGCCTGCCAAAAATCGATGTGTGAGGACACGACACTTCTCCGTATGGAACTGTCAATTCACCCGGGGTACGGTGGGGACGTTTTGCTCTATATCAGTTTGTGGTAAAGCAATGATGGCTGTCTGAACAAGGTGATTTAGTTCTCTCATATACCAAGTGGTTTGTTGTCATCGAACATAGCGATCAATTATTTCATTGCCATAACTTCCAATTCTGGTGTTACCTTCGGCTTTGCCTTCCGTTGGAAAATTATGACGAATTTCTTTTACGCAAAAGACAAATTTCGTAGCGGCCTCAAAATGTGAGCTTGCTTTTACCAGCGACTCGATCTATTTCACTTCCTTTCACTGTAAAGTTCAACGCTTTATGAGGCCAAAGTGGATGGACGGCTCCCTGCAGAGACAAGAGCTTTTCACGCGCTTGCGAAGACCTTCGAGAGTACTATTACTTTACTAGGGAAGGGTAGGACAAAATAAATGCACATTTTAGCATGTGCGTTTGATATAATAATAATAATAAAAGACGTATTAGGAGCATTATACAATAGTCTCAATGCTCTTACAGCAATATATTCTTAAATTTACTTATAAAACTTATTACAGTTTCATTATAAGATAAAGCCTACTACATATATTTCCACTATTAACAATAAATACAAACTATTAATTTTAAAAAAGAAAAGTCTTAACTGCAGACTTAAAATTACCCAACATATCAAAGCTTCTAATTTCCTGTGGTAATGAATTCCACAGTTTTGGCGCCGAAACCGAGAACGCTCTGTCTCCATGAGTCACCGTTTTGGATTTTGGCTCAAGTAGCAGATTACGGTCTGATGATCTCAAAGCACGAGTAGGTTTATATTTATTTAGCAAATCAGTAATATAAACAGGCGCCTGGCCATGCAAAGCCTTGAAAGTAATTATTAGTATCTTAAATACAATCCTTGATCTCACCGGCAACCAGTGAAGATTACGAAGCACAGGGGAGATATGCTCCGATTTTTTAACCCCCGTTACAAGTCTTGCAGCTGTATTTTGAATTCGCTGTAACTTGCTCATTTCAGCTTCTGGTAAGCCATATAGGATGCTATTACAGCTGTCAAGTTTTGATGTTATGAATGCATGCGCCAACTTCTCACACTCCTTTTTACTCAAATATTTCCTGATCTTGCCGATATTTCTGATAGCAAAAGTGGCCGATTTACAGATGTTATTTACATGAGTATTTAATTTTAGATGTCTATCTACAGCAACACCGAGATCACGTGCAACCGAAGCCGGTTGGATTTTCACATCATTGACACATATTTCTGGCATTGGTTCACAATGCATAAAACGTGATGACAGATGGACAATCTCGGTTTTACTCGGATTGCATATAAGACCTTCATAGTACACCAGTTGGTGATGTCCTTAATACATAACTCAAGTTTAGCTAGAGCAGCAGGTCGATCACGTGGAGATTTTATAGGTATATACAGCTGTGTGTCATCAGCGTACATTATGCAATCAAGGCCATGGGCTTTGATCACATCTTCCAATGGCGCAAAGAAGAGTGAAAAGAGAAGTGCACCCAGTACAGAACCCTGAAGTACACCATATTGCAATGGTTTGTTTGAGGAATGCGTATTCTTCACCATAACTGACTGTACCCGATCAGAAAGGTATGAGTGATACCAGGCTAGTACAGTTCCACTACACCCATAACGATGCTGAAGTCTCTCCAATAGAACGGTGTGGTCAATGGTGTCGAACGCAGATGATAAGTCCAACAGTACCAACACTACTTCCTGATTTTCATCAAGTGCATTAAGGATGTCATTGAAAACACGCAGCACTGCTGTCTCTGTGCTATGAAATAGTCTATAAGCAGATTGCATTTTTGCAAGGAGGTTATTCTCAATAAGATAGTCTGTTGTCTGTCTGGCAGCAATCCGCTCTAATACTTTTGACAAGAAAGCCACGTTTGTAATAGGTCTATAGTTAGGGAATAGCTCTTTATCACTAGTAGGTTTTTTAATAGCTGGGCAGATGAGACCTTTCTTAAGTGAAAGAGGAAATACTCCTGTGGACAAAGATGAATTGATAATGTCAGTAATTGGGGCAGCTAACACGTCAAGAGATTCCTTTAGCAGATGTGTAGGTACAGGATCTAAGGCACAGGACTTAGACGAGTACTGTTTGATAGTGTTACAGACAATGAAAGCTTTCAGATACAGCAGTAAATTCACTGAGTGGGCTTTTACAACAAGGAGAGGCAACTGCTATAGATAGCTTTTTAACTGACTCATGTGTACTTGTAAGTTTATCTCGAAGTAACTGAATCATAGTTGAAAAATAACAACTAAAAGCATCAGCCAGGTCATACGAAGAATCATGTGATGGAAATAAAGGAATAGATATGCGCAGAGCACACTAACCATGTCGCTTTTTGGCAGGCAACTCTCCTCTCTTTACTCTTTTCCCCAATCCCTTGCTGTCCCCTCTTCGTCAATCAATCCCTATACTTCCCTGCAATCCCAACGAAAACATTGCTCGTACAGCCTTGGAAGCGATTTGACTCGGATAAAAGAAGCCACAGAGTTGCCTGCGGAGGAGGCTAACCCAAAATATGGTCAATGTGGTCGAAATTTAGAAAATAATCTTTTTGAAAGTTTACCTCGATTTTTGCAACTTTCGTTTCATGCTTCAAAATGCTAAAACGTGGGAAAGTAATGCTAAATATTGGGAAACTGTGATTTCCAGCGACACACCACACTTAATATTGGTAAAATAATATTGCTTTTAAAAGACTGGAATATAGACATTATAAAAAATATTTTTACTTTCTATTTGTATATTTTAAAACACAAAGAACATTGAAGCTATAACTTCGAAGTTGCACACACATTTTTAGAATTCAGTAAAGATCAAATTTACTATTAGTGATCCACTTTTTTGATGGTCTCGTGTTGCCATGGTGACCAATTAGGATATCAAATATACTTCTATGAAATAACTTTTGAAATATTTGGTATTTCAATAAAGCCCTCATGAATTTCAAAACCTTATCATAGGAACATGGTGAACGCTACATACAGATTCATTAAATTCACATCTCAAACTCATTAATAATTCATGAGGAAAACACAAGGGAAAATCATAACCGAGACGTTGTTTGGATATCTGATCTTAATTAGCATAAAATTTCGAAAACTTTCACCTCGATTTTGTCTTAAAATACTGATTTGTTTGAGATGCTACATCATACACTCGAAAGGCGTTTATGATCTGATTTCCAAACACCTCGAAGTGTGTTAAAAAACTCGGCCTGCGGCCTCGTTTCTCAACACACGTCTCGGTGTTTGGAAATCAGATAATAAACGGCTTTCGAGTGTATGATATATTACTTCAAGTTTTAGCATTTTGAAGTAATATATCATACTGAGACCATCAAAAAAGTGGATCACTAATAGTAAATTTGATCTTTACTGAATTCTAAAAATATGTGTGCAACTTCGAAGTTATAACTTCAATGTTCTTTGTGTTTTAAAATATACAAATAGAAAGAAAAATATTTTTTATAATATCTATATTCCAGTCTTTTAAAAGCAGTATTATTTTACCAATATTAAGTGTGGTGTGTCGCTGGAAATCACAGTTTCCCAATATTGATAGTTTTGCTTGAAATAAGGGTAGAGTTTAAGTGTACTCTGCGCCGCCATTTAGCTCTGTAGTCTCGACTACATAACCATTCAAATTATTAAATTGTTTCTTTCTCGTCATTTTAGATTCAAAGCGTTACATTTGTGCAGCCGATGTTTCAGAAGGGGCCGTTAGGGACCTGACAAAGTGCGCTGGCATGGGCACTAATGTGAACCAGTGAGCTCTATATATATAACTGGGGGAATATGTTCCTAATATGTATGATCAAGTACGTATTCCATATAAGGAAGTGGACGTTGCGCTAATACATCGGATTGACGAGAAATGTTCTGCGCATCCCACAATAACGTTTTTGTGTTCTGCGCATCCCGCAAGCGCATCCCACAATAACGTTAACACAAAAACGTAGCTAGAAACCAAGGGAGTAGATGTCGTGGGGGTTGAGTTGGGGACACATTAGGTGGACAACACATCTGGCGGGCGGTTAGGGGTTTAGGGTTAGTACGTTTCGTCGCTGGTGACTAGTAATGTATTTGCGCTTCCTTATAAGAAATACGTACTACATACCCTTAGAGCTGTATATAATTGTCAGAATTTTGTCACTTAACCATGCAAATAAAACTCGTTATGTATAGCTCACATAGAGACCCGGTCTTGTACGTCAGTTCCAGTCCCTTTCACGACATTGTACTTTAAGTTTTGTTTGGTTCAATTACGAAATCATTTACAAGAACGAAAGAAGTCCTCGAAAGAAGTGAAACCGACAAACGTTCAGTAACCGAATGACATTAGTATTAAACTTGAATTTTTAGCTACGGGGTAGGAAAAATATCACATGTGGTATTTTTAGTAAATATTTTTAGTAAATACCACATATCCGGGACGTTGCGTTCTAATAAGGACAAACAACAAACAGCCTTTTCTCTTCGCAGTAAAATTTCGTAATGTGTAAAATTGATTGAAATTGTTATTAATAGGGAAAAAAACTTGTTTACTACGTATTGATGAAAAATCGCATTTATGTATTGCAAAATATTCATAATTATACCACTTGTGCTACGCACTCGTGAAATAACAGTGTTGTTTCCTATGCTAATACCATTTCAATCAATTTTACTCATTTCCTGATTGGCTAATGACATCAGTATTAAACTTAAATTTTTTTACTTGGGGTATTTAATAAAAATACCCCTAGTAAAAAAAATACCCCTAGTAAAAAAATACCCCTAGTAAAAAATCACATCCGGGATGTTTGGATTCTCGAAGAATTAATGAAAAATCGCACTTGTGTTTGACGAAATATTCATAATACCATGGTATTATGCATGCGAAGCACTCGTGGTCGTGGTATTATGAATATTTCGCCAAACACGTGTGCGATTTTTCATTAATTCTTCCCGAACAGGTGTTATTTCCTATCCTAATCACCTCCACTTCGGTGACTAATCGATTGATAGCAAACATATATTTTAGCCAATCAGAACACACCTTTTCAAAATGTTATGTTATCAACGTTTAATATACATGGTTGATTCAACTTACACGTATCTCTTGGCAATGCTCGATGATAACAAGCTTTTCGTAATCTTCCACAGAGCTAAATAATAAAACGGAATTTAATCAAAACAACTTAATGAAATCAAGTTTGCAAAACCTTAATGAACAACACGAGGAATATTCGGCTAAGAGATAACTATCGGTTAGTGCACCGTATACACGACAAATTTTTCTTTGACAACTTCCTTGCTAGTTTACTGTTCGTGTATTGGGTATTTTGCTGGATTGTCCCGGAGCTATTCGTATTTTCCGCGCGGCCGTGGATAGCTTGGGTACGAGATTGGCACAGTGATATCTATGTATATACTGAAGGTCTATGTTCCGGGCCAACTTCGTACCCATGGTATTTTGCCTGCACTTTGGATAATCGGCGCGAAAATGCCCTGGTCACATTACATCAAGAATCTCGGGGTGTTTTGATATGATATTTATGTGGAGTTAGCTAGGTCCATAATGATGAGAATGTGCAACGCTCTGCATACTTGGTCAGGCAAAACATTCACCCTAAAATTCATAATACATCCATGATTATCTCCTACAAATACCATACATGAACAAAGTAGATATCGAATACAGTTCCTGACAATTAACCAAAGCCCTAATTGCTAAGCTTAAATTTCTAATTCGCGGTGAAAATTAAAGACGAAGAAATTTCTTAACACCTGGATTGAGATGAATAAATTTTACTGTAGCTGAATTAACTCGAGTTTTAGAATTGACCAATAAGACTATAGAATCGACCGCCAGATCCAAGTTGGTTCTGGGCAAAAAGTTTTTCTGGAATATTTTGAGTTATGTTTCTTTCTGTTATTATGTTTCGTTCTGTTAAGTTCTTGTTTTCTGAGTGATTAATGAAATTTGGCGTTTTCAGCCATTTCAGAGGTATTGAATATCGTTCCGCCGTCCCTAAAAATAGCGCTTTTTGGCTATGTTTAAAGAGGATATATTTGAGAGGAATGGACCAAATAAAAAACTGTACAAGAACTTATCAAGGAGGGTTTTCTACGCAATTTAAGTTCTTTGGTTTGGTACCCCAACATGGCCGCCATGATCCCTTTCTCATTTGCATCTCTAGGAATTGAGTGAATTAAAACGCAATATACAGTATATAAATATGACAGTAATATTCGCTTAAAATAACAGACTCGAATAAAGTGTTTACACTAACAAATAATTTCCCAACGCAACCAGGTGATAAATCAGACATAGTTTTACGCTACTCTGGCTTAGAAAGTTTTTTGAACGTCTAACCCAACATTTCGACACTGCAATCTAGTGTTTTCATTCTCTTTGTTATTTTTACTTTTTGTTCACCAACAATTTTTCTGTAAAAGGTATACTTACGTGTAAAGATTTTTGGAAAATTTAAGATAACGACATTTTCTGAAAGGCAAAGAAAAATAATCTGATAACATAATGAAATTCCTTATTTTTTTTATAAAAAAATACTTCAGCATGTCTATGCGTGCAATAAACATAAATAAAGAGTATTAGATTAGATTAATATAGTGAAATCTGAGAGCACATTCCTATTTCACTGTTCTATATACCAGTATTACCGGTTTAGAAGAGGTAAATACTGCTTCATATGACTGAAACTCAACGTTAAACTGTCCATTTATAATTGCAGCGCCGTAGCAAGCTCAAAAGGATTGTGGGGCTGATCAAGGATTTCAATCCCTAACCCTAGCTCACTGGTCAGCGGCGTGACTATAATTGTTAGATAAGCAACATTAAGCTGCTGCTAAACGTTCGAACAAATGCTGTACAACATAGGCCAACATTTGCTGGTCCGACAATGTTAGACTGTTTAAAATGGAAAGTCGTCTACAAAAAGCTGTCGAACTAACGCTCAGTACAACCCCTTTTATTTTCATTCAAACGTACCGATCCGGAAAAAGCGTATTGCCCTTGCACCTATAGGTTGGGAGTTCAATATCGTAGATTCCGGACCTCTCAGAAACCAATCAGCGTGCGTTATTTGCCGTACAGTATGGAAAGCCATAGCTGTCTTAAGTGATCAAGTATCATTATACGCGGTGCTTTCATCATTATACGCGGTGCTTTCATCATTATACGCGGTGCTTTCATCATTATACGCGGTGCTTTCATCATTATACGCGGTGCTTTCATCATTATACGCGATGCTTTCATCATTATACGCGATGCTTTCATCATTATACGCGATGCTTTCATCATTATACGCGATGCTTTCATCATTATACGCGATTATTTGGCCATGTAATAATGCGCGATATTAATAATTTTTGAACAGAAATAGCGGGTTATGTAATGTAGCTAAAGATATAAACATCATAGCACAAAATGATAATTCAGAGTTATCAAAGATTATGAAATGACAATGTAAATAAGTACGTCAACATATGTCCATACATTCCGTAATTTTCTCTACTGTGTTCCTGAATTTTATGGCGATTTATGCAGACTGACGTTTAGCTTTTTGGTGAAATGCCATCTGAATTCTCCTCTAGCTTAAGACTGAGGTGTATATTATTATCTTCAGACAGGAGTAGAATGTAGAACAATGTTTCATTGAATTATTATTATTGTAAATCTGAGACGATAGTCACCGCGTAGCGCGGGTAAGGAAGTTGTTTATCGTATAATTATTTGTATTTTTACGTCCGTTTGGATCGTCTGAAATTATACTAAAACAATTAGTCACCTCAGTCTCGGTGATTATCGCCGCGAATTCTTATTTCAATGACTATTGGTGGACATCACCCCCCGGTTTCATTAATAATTTTATTTTATAATTTATAATTTATAAAGCGGTTATACCAAATTGTTCTAAGCGCATAACAATATATCTAATTACAATATGTTCTAAGAATACCGATAATCTTATTGATTAAAATTCGAATTTAAAATGAATAAAATATGAATAAATAAATACAAGCCAATTGCATGAATTACAATATCGAATTAAACGTAAATTGAGTAATATTTAACCAACTTTATCTAAATTGTAAGAAAGTTTAAAACGATAGATTTTTAGCTTCGGCTAAACTATTACTCTGTTTGATATCTATTGGAAGTGAGTTCCATAAACTAGGAGCTGAAATCGAGAAGGCACGATTCCCATAAGTTTCCAGATTGTACTTTTCTTGTTCTAGAGGTAGTGCACTGTTTGTTATACAATACTGTACATTATTATCCAACTTTGTTTCTACCAGTCCAAATAACGAGATAAACGAGTACAAATTTCCTACGATATTTAGACAGTAGGTTATTTGGACTCTAAAATACCCGTTTTGAAACCGGTTTTTTCCCGCGCTTTCTTTCGTGATCATTTTCCGTGATGATTTGTCTGGCGAAAATTTTAAGAAAAAAGAAATGTGATTTTTATAGAGTTGGATAATACATAACTTATTAGACAGTTTGGTGTACAGTACGGCTGTTTATTATATGTCTTGCGAGTCCGAACTGGCGTATTTGAACGCTGATTGGCTAACGTGCGGGTCCGTACTTTACCGTACGGACTCGGTGTACGGACCCGCACGGTATTACTCGATTAAAAAATGTTAAAAAAAATTTCTTAAAATAAAATAATTATATTCTTTTCAAAATGTTTTCCCTTTTGGTTGTTTTGTTGTCAATTATATCGAATCGCGACTGTGAGACCGCTCCGCTCGCGCTGACGTGGAGGAAGACGTACTGTACACGATAATGTTTACTCTAAATTATTTCTCGTTGTAGTCGAGACATATAATAAATTCCTTATTAACCTCACAAGCTCGGTCCGTACGGGAAAATATTTTGCTTTCGATCTTTTGAGTACAGACCTCGCCCTTCGGGCTCGGTCTGTACTCAAAAGATCTCAAGCAAAATATTTTCCCGTCGGTCCGTACGGGAAAATATTTTGCTTTCGATCTTTTGAGTACAGACCTCGCCCTTCGGGCTCGGTCTGTACTCAAAAGATCTCAAGCAAAATATTTTCCCGTACGGACCTCGCGCTCGGTTAATAAGTACTTAATATTTTACTCATCATAATGATCTATCAGAGGCGTAGGAACGAATTTAAAGTTGGGGGCGGGGGCTAAAGCCGACAAGCAGGTAATCAGTGACCGCATTTTTAGGGGATCCGGGGGTTCACCCCCGGAAAATTTTGAAATCTAAAAACTCGGAAAGACAATTTGTAGCAATTTGAGCAATCGTTTTCATCTAATTCTACAACGAGCATAGTTTAAATGAATCCAAGCTTGCCTGCTGCCTCTTACCAAGTGCCGCCATTTTTGCGCCTATTACTGACAGAAGGGTCTGGGAACCAATCTAACACTCGCGTGGCAAGGTTTTAGGGTTGGCTGACACTTCAGGCTACACCCGTTTGGAAAATCTCGTGCAGATGAAGCCCGTAGGTAGATTACCTTAACGAGATTCTCTCCTAGCCTCTATAGTCGTACTAATACAATTGGAAAAAACACATTAAATTTAGCAATGCTTGTTCTGATTTAGCCCCCCAGCCCCCCGGTTCCTACGCCTCTGTCTATACTGTACACTAAACTTAGACAGTTTATAAGATATATTTATTACATGACTGAGCTCGTTTCTGGTCTGTATGAAAAACAACGCACGCTGATTGCTTGCCGAGAGCTCCGGAATGCTACGATATGTCCCTCCCAACTAATACGCTGCAGGGGATATACGCTTTTTCAGGATTCGTAGGTTTTGGCGAGAAAATATCTGAGTAGTTTGACTGAAAAGAAAATTTAAAATGCGCAATGTTTCGGCAATTTTAGTCCTTCAATTTCTTGTGATATAGAACGTTTGCTGTTCATCTTATTTCTTATATTCCATGATAACAAATAGCAGGAATCAATATCTCATATCTCCTCTCAGCGGCACTTTAACCAACTTGTTCAGATTTGTCACAGATTATTAGTATCAAGAGACGCCAGCGCGAAATTCTGATAATCGGTTATTTGACAAAGTATGTACTAATCCGCGTACGTACCTAGCATATCTGGATACACATTCGTCACCAGATTAACAACAAGTCTGCTGCTATCAATATCCTAGATAAATAGTAAGGAGCAATGAGTAATAGTTTTATCATCAATCAGGAATGAATTCAATAGAGTATTGTGAAACATAATTTGCGGGGGCACAATTTTTCGGGATTTGGAAAATTAAAAAAATATTTTTGCACCGACTTTATGGTTCCATTTAAAATGGATAGTGTTACTGTAGCATTCATTTCAAAAACGGAATATAGTTAAATCAAAAAGATATTGTGACCCCTGATAATAAAATTTCGATGAAGCCCCCACACACAGCTTCCTATACCACTACAATAAATTCTTTAAATTTAATTACAAACGCAGATTAATTAATATTACTGTTTCATTTTCTCATCTCGGTTCATACTCAACCTCATCCAATAATTAAGTATTATTGGATGATCAGAGGTGAAGCGTGATATCGAGAATTATCAAGGCAGAGGTTTGTGTTATCTGGCGAAGCCGTAGGCTGAAGAGGATAACACAAACCGAGGCCTTGATAATTCTCGATATCATGCTCAACCTCATTCAATAATTGTTTATTATTATATACATGACAAAATTACTGGATTCTGTTTGGCTGAGAGGAGTGCAATAATTATCAATTATTGAATGAGGTTGAGCATGATATGAAGAATTATCAAGGCCGAAGTTTGTGTTATCTGCCGAAGCCGAAGGCTGAGGCGGATAACACAAACTGAGGCCTTGATAATTCTTTATATCATGCGAAACCGGAATTCAATAATTGTTTTATTATTTATTTAAAAGATTAACTTGATCAACTATTTAACAACTGCATCATAGCGTGTAATATTAGTTTTTCATATTGCACCAAGTGACGTCAATCGTGCAATAATCTCTTGTCATATTACACCATTGATGTCACAACTCCATATTTGGTAGGGCAATGAGATGATATGATGATCAGCGATCACGAATTATTTTAAATAAATAATAAAATCATTTATTGCACTCGAGTGCAATAAATGAAAAGAGAGAAGACACTGGGAACAAGTTTGACAATAAAATTCAAAATGGTGGCCTATTCTGCAATGGAAAGTTTTCACTTTTCCAACGACTTGTGGTACAATATGAACATGTTAATATTTTGAAATGAGTACAAAGAACATCAAGAGTGAAATGGTTTGTTGTCAACTAATGAAACAAGACGTTTTTAAAGACTTGGAAGAAGATGAAGCGTACGTGTCGTAATTTTGTCATGCATATTAATAAATGAGCAATCATATGATTTTGCTCGTGCAATTAAAGTGCTTATAAACCCAAAATGGTTTTTTGGTGATTCGGATTTTAAGGTGATTCGTTTTGTGCTACGATGGCGAATCTTTGTGCGAATAACCCGCCATTTTCCCATTTTCTTTCGCCGTAAACAAGCAGACAACAGCAAGATAGCAACAACATATTGGAATAATGATGTCATAGCTACACTTTTTGAACCACAATATTGAATATTGATGTCACATGAAGCTGATGTCACATGAAGCTGATGTCAAAATTAGCTGTATGCCAACAGCGAATAAAAACGAGATAGAGTAAAGAATGCATAATAATTGTTATTGTTATACATTCAAACTTCATTCTTGTTCCTTATTGGTCAACATACTTCAGCTAATTCTCAATGTCCCGCAGCTGTGGCGTTATTTCCGTCAAATAATGTGAATTATTGGACGGAGATGTTCAAAAAGAAAATTATTGGCAGCTGATGACGTCACTACCTGAAAGCGCGCGGAAAATTACAAAATAACAAAATGGCTTGCATTAGATTTTCCTCTGTTTACGAAGATAACAGTGACGATGAAGATTGACCTCGGTCTGGATAATTCTTGATATCATGCTCAGCCTCATCCAACAATTGTTATTATTATACAATGCTCATACAATCTCGATTGTGATTGGCTAAAAACCTACAGACAATTCTTGATGTCTTGCCACCTACAAAATATCAAAAATTGTCTGTAGGTGACGTAATTATCTTTGCGTGGCTTACTTCATAAACTCCCTAAAGGCTTCTACATTTATAATTGTATAATAAAACAATTATTGGATTCGACTTACACATGATATCAAGAATTATCCAGACCTCCGTCAATGTTATCAGCCTTCGGCTTTGGCAGATAACATTGGCCTCGCTCGGGATAATTGTTGATATCATGCTCAACCTCATCCAATAATTGTATATTATTATATTGCCAGAGCTAGTTCCGGTAAAATTGCGCAATATATGATTGGTCAACGTCAGGTCCGGAAATATCAGAAAATAAATTTTTAATATCAGCTAGTTTATTCATTGCTATTTTTTAATTTATATTTTTATTTTTTTGATATTTTTTTCAGTTAACATCTTGAGTGACCAAAAACATTCAGAAAGCGAATTCTAGTATTCAGACTTTGACGAATTTGCAGGTACACAGAGAAATAATGAAAAAGTCAAAGAGGATTTCAATTTTTCTTAAACTTTATAAAGGAACAACAAAGTACGAACATCATGAAGTAAACTACAAGTGACATAAAATCTGTTCATCGACATTTTCATCGTTAAGTTCATAATTTAACTAGAAATACGAATCCGCAATAATCCCCTCGCTCACCTTTTCTACCACTACCCCCCACCACACCCCTACAGTTTCTTTTCCCAATCCATTGTCCCCAGTGCCCAGACCACGTCTGTCGATAACAAATCCCGTAGCAACAAAAACACGCAGATTTTGAACGTTATCTCGGCCAATATTTGCTCGATTTAAATTCTGAAAACAGTTTTGGAATTCCCGGAGTCTAATTTCCAAACATACGTGTCTATTATATTACGAGAACGTGCATACCCTTCGTAAAAATGGTTATGTACTTAGAAATTAGTCGGCGATCAGGTACAATTCGTTGTATATTATTTTGAACGTTATCTCGATCAATATTTAACCGTTTTCAATTCTGAAAACAGATTTGGAATTAGCTAGTCCAAATATATAACATACATGTCTATTATGTTATGAGAACGTGCCGCTTCGCGTTGTCTTGCACAAATACTGTCCGATTCAAACGGATCGACTATAAGACGACTTTTTACTTCCTTATAAGGAGATGACCTACCATTTTACATATACATATACATATACATATACATATACATATACATATACATATACATATACATATACATATACATATATATATATATATATATATATATATATATATATATATATATTATATATATATATATATATATATATATATATATATATATATATATATATATATATATATATATATATATATATATCCGAGAGTAGTAAAAAAGTAGAGTGCTGCGTAGACAGTGTTTTTGAATATATAGCAAGTGAAAAGGTGGTAAACTGCCAAGAATTTAGTGACGAGATACTGACGTTTCGAGCGGAGCCCTTCATCAGAGTAAGACGAGATGAAATGAAATAAATAGGGCTTATATATATATGCCAAAAGGGTGTCACAAGTAGAAAGTAGCCAATCAAATGCACGGGAGATAAACAAACTAATAATTAATGAGATGGGAAACGTTAGATCATTTGCTATTTTTAACAGTCGATCAGCAAGCAGACTGAGGGGGCGGGAGAAATGACAGGTCCAATATTAATGGGGATTAGGCGATAATATTAGCATAAGAAACAAAAACTTGAAAAGGAATGAAAGTGCATACGCGAATAATAAAAAATTAATAATAATAAAGGTTCCAAGCAAACTAAAATAACCAAAAACTTGTAGGAAATTAAATAAAAGAAAAAACGTTCGTTAAGACCAAGAGGATGTGTGGTGCCAAGTTTAAAAATGAGACGCTTCTCTTGCCGCTTGCGGTTATCGTTGCCACCGGAGATGGGAAGGATGGCACAGACTTTCATGTCTGAAACCAAATGGTTGGAGCTGTTGAAATGGCGGGCTACAGATTTGTCACCATCATTGATCCTCACGGAACGAAGATGTTCAGCAAACCTGTCTGAAAGACGTCGCCCAGTTTCACCGATGTAGATTTTAGGGCATTTATCGCATGAAATGCAATAAATTATGTTGGTGGACGTGCATGAAAAAGCATGACGGATTGTGTGGTAGAATTTGGGGGCAGTAATAACTGTAGTGGGATTGAGAAAAGCGCATGTGTTACAGCGGGAACGGCCGCAAGAAAATGTTCCCGCTGGTGCCGAGGTATTTTGTTTAAGGGCACTATGTACTAAGGAGTCACGAATATTGCGGCGAAAAGATACCAAAGGGTTGTCGGTGAAAATGGCTGACGTCTCAGGATCATTTTGTAAAATGTGAAAATTCCGATTAATAATATTTTTAACTTTAAAATTGAAAGGATGAAATGTTAGAACTAAAGGAATTTTATTGTTTGAAAACTTGTTCCAAAGATGGTTCAAGGGCGTCTAAACGGGGGACGAGAAAAGCTTTCTGAACGGCGAGGTCTAAAAGGTTGGTAGGGTAACCACGTTGGACAAAAAAAGATCTCATTTCCATTGATTTGACTTGAAAATCTTGGTCGTCGCTACATAAGCGGCGAAGACGCAAGAATTGAGAGTAAGGGATGGATTGCTTAGTGTGGTTGGGATGAGAGGATGAAAATAGAAGATAACTATGGGAGTCAGTAGGCTTGTACGAGACCGACGTTTTCAGCGAATCACCATTAATCGAAATTAAAATATCAAGGAACGACACAGAGGTCTCGCTGATTTCCCACGTGAACTTCAGAGCAGGATGAAAATCATCAACAAAGTTGATGAACTGCTCTAAAAGGACACGTGAACACGACGCTGTTCCTAAACAGTCATCGATAAATCTTCCGAAAAAATCAGGCAAGGGACCCGTGTATTGTTCAAAGATCTGTTTTTTCAACATAACCAACAAATAAATTAGCATAGCTTGGACCCATTTTGGTGCCCATCGCAACACCACTTATTTGTTGATAATGTTCACCATCAAACGAAAAATTGTTAAGGGTAAGCACTAGTTCTGCTAAGCGGAGTAACGTGGTTGTGGAGGGTTCTAAATTAGTGCGCTGATCAAAGAAAAACTTCAGAGCTTCAAGTCCATCACAATGGGGAATGACGGTGTATAAGGACTTGACGTCCATCGTGAAAATAAATTTATCGGAACTACTGAAACGTAACTGGTCGAAAATTTGCAAGGCATGTTTAGTATCTTTGATATAAGAAGGCAACTTCTTAACCAAAGGATACATAACGTTGTCTAGAAAACTGGAAACGAGCTCGGTGGGGCAACTACAAGCGGAAACAATCGGCCTGCCAGGATTGTTAGGTTTATGGATTTTAGGTAGGAAATATATGACAGGCGTTCTGGGGGTTGTTAATATAAGGTTAGATGCAGAGGCAGGCAATTCACCGGCTTGGATGAAATTCTTGATGGTAGTTTTGACGGATTTTTGGTGAGATTGAGTGGGATCGGAATTCAACTTAGTATAAAAAATGGTGTCGCTGAGTTGACGAAGAGCCTCTTGTCGATACAAGTCCGCTCTCCAGACAACTACAGCGCCACCTTTGTCCGCAGGTTTTATGACAACGTCATTTCGGCATCGTAATGAATTCAAAGCTAGAAGCTCTTCTTTGTTAAGGTTATGAACTTGTTTTCTGCGCGGAGGTTGCAATTTATCAATGTCATGGCGGCATTGTCTTACGAAAAGATCAAGGGAAGAAAAATCACCTTCGGATGGAGACCAAGACGACTTCTTGGGGTTGAGTTCTTCGAAAATATCCTTATTGCTATTGAAAGTGGGCTTATCATGAAAAAAGGCTTTGAGGCGCATGCGGCGGAAGAAAGATTCGGTATCCTCTTTAACTGAAAATAGATCGATGGGCCCGGAGTTGGGAACAAACTTGAGACCTTTCGCAAGAACAGATCTCTCGGGGTCAGATAATGGCAAATCAGAGGGAATAGTGAAAACTAGACGAGTGACTTCGTTAGAGGAACTAGTGCTTTGGGAGGGATTCGGGGAAGGACCCAGTAATTTGGCCAATTTGGACGCCTTAACGTCTTTAAGAAAAACATAGAGTCTGGAATTTAGCATGCGAATTTGTTGAACGATAGCGGTAAACAAAATAGGTGGGCAGACCTGGGAGAGAGAGGACTTACATCCCGAGATGTAGTCATCAGTATGTTGTAAATTACTGGACATAGATTTAATAGTGATACGCATCAAACGACGGGAATGACTCGAACAAGCCGCTGATATGTGATGGGAATAACGACGATCGATAGTGGGGAGATTAAAAGACAATAAATCAAAAGAGGATCTAAAACCGTAGGGAATGACCCCCCGATATAAACAACGACTAATAAAAGTAATGTGACTGGAAAAACGGGTTTTAGATAAAATAAGGTCAAACAAACGTAGAGCATGATTACTGATCGACGGTAAAAAAGGAAGTAAATAACTTACCATTTCGTGACGGAGACTTTGACGAAACTTCTTAAGGTTAGGCATGTCGCAGCGGTATATAGAATATCCGAGAGTAGTAAAAAAGTAGAGTGCTGCGTAGACAGTGTTTTGAATATATAGCAAAGTGAAAAGGTGGTAAACTGCCAAGAATTTAGTGACGAGTTACTGACGTTTCGAGCGGAGCCCTTCATCAGAGTAAGACGAGATGAAATGAAATAAATAGGGCTTATATATATATGCCAAAAGGGTGTCAAGTAGAAAGTAGCCAATCAAATGCACGGGAGATAAACAAACTAATAATTAATGAGATGGGAACGTTAGATCATTTGCTATTTTTAACAGTCGATCAGCAAGCAAGACTGAGGGGGCGGGAGAAATGACAGGTCTCCGTCACGAAATGGTAAGTTATTTGCTTCCTTTTTTACCGTCGATCAGTAATCATGCTCTACGTTTGTTTGACCTTATTTTATCTAAAACCCGTTTTTCCAGTCACATTACTTTTATTAGTCGTTGTTTATATCGGGGGGTCATTCCCTACGGTTTTAGATCCTCTTTTGATTTATTGTCTTTTAATCTCCCCACTATCGATCGTCGTTATTCCCATCACATATCAGCGGCTTGTTCGAGTCATTCCCGTCGTTTGATGCGTATCACTATTAAATCTATGTCCAGTAATTTACAACATACTGATGACTACATCTCGGGATGTAAGTCCTCTCTCTCCCAGGTCTGCCCACCTATTTTGTTTACCGCTATCGTTCAACAAATTCGCATGCTAAATTCCAGACTCTATGTTTTTCTTAAAGACGTTAAGGCGTCCAAATTGGCCAAATTACTGGGTCCTTCCCCGAATCCCTCCCAAAGCACTAGTTCCTCTAACGAAGTCACTCGTCTAGTTTTCACTATTCCCTCTGATTTGCCATTATCTGACCCCGAGAGATCTGTTCTTGCGAAAGGTCTCAAGTTTGTTCCCAACTCCGGGCCCATCGATCTATTTTCAGTTAAAGAGGATACCGAATCTTTCTTCCGCCGCATGCGCCTCAAAGCCTTTTTTCATGATAAGCCCACTTTCAATAGCAATAAGGATATTTTCGAAGAACTCAACCCCAAGAAGTCGTCTTGGTCTCCATCCGAAGGTGATTTTTCTTCCCTTGATCTTTTCGTAAGACAATGCCGCCATGACATTGATAAATTGCAACCTCCGCGCAGAAAACAAGTTCATAACCTTAACAAAGAAGAGCTTCTAGCTTTGAATTCATTACGATGCCGAAATGACGTTGTCATAAAACCTGCGGACAAAGGTGGCGCTGTAGTTGTCTGGAGAGCGGACTTGTATCGACAAGAGGCTCTTCGTCAACTCAGCGACACCATTTTTTATACTAAGTTGAATTCCGATCCCACTCAATCTCACCAAAAATCCGTCAAAACTACCATCAAGAATTTCATCCAAGCCGGTGAATTGCCTGCCTCTGCATCTAACCTTATATTAACAACCCCCAGAACGCCTGTCATATATTTCCTACCTAAAATCCATAAACCTAACAATCCTGGCAGGCCGATTGTTTCCGCTTGTAGTTGCCCCACCGAGCTCGTTTCCAGTTTTCTAGACAACGTTATGTATCCTTTGGTTAAGAAGTTGCCTTCTTATATCAAAGATACTAAACATGCCTTGCAAATTTTCGACCAGTTACGTTTCAGTAGTTCCGATAAATTTATTTTCACGATGGACGTCAAGTCCTTATACACCGTCATTCCCCATTGTGATGGACTTGAAGCTCTGAAGTTTTTTCTTTGATCAGCGCACTAATTTAGAACCCTCCACAACCACGTTACTCCGCTTAGCAGAACTAGTGCTTACCCTTAACAATTTTTCGTTTGATGGTGAACATTATCAACAAATAAGTGGTGTTGCGATGGGCACCAAAATGGGTCCAAGCTATGCTAATTTATTTGTTGGTTATGTTGAAAAACAGATCTTTGAACAATACACGGGTCCCTTGCCTGATTTTTTCGGAAGATTTATCGATGACTGTTTAGGAACAGCGTCGTGTTCACGTGTCCTTTTAGAGCAGTTCATCAACTTTGTTGATGATTTTCATCCTGCTCTGAAGTTCACGTGGGAAATCAGCGAGACCTCTGTGTCGTTCCTTGATATTTTAATTTCGATTAATGGTGATTCGCTGAAAACGTCGGTCTCGTACAAGCCTACTGACTCCCATAGTTATCTTCTATTTTCATCCTCTCATCCCAACCACACTAAGCAATCCATCCCTTACTCTCAATTCTTGCGTCTTCGCCGCTTATGTAGCGACGACCAAGATTTTCAAGTCAAATCAATGGAAATGAGATCTTTTTTTGTCCAACGTGGTTACCCTACCAACCTTTTAGACCTCGCCGTTCAGAAAGCTTTTCTCGTCCCCCGTTTAGACGCCCTTGAACCATCTTTGGAACAAGTTTCAAACAATAAAATTCCTTTAGTTCTAACATTTCATCCTTTCAATTTTAAAGTTAAAAATATTATTAATCGGAATTTTCACATTTTACAAAATGATCCTGAGACGTCAGCCATTTTCACCGACAACCCTTTGGTATCTTTTCGCCGCAATATTCGTGACTCCTTAGTACATAGTGCCCTTAAACAAAATACCTCGGCACCAGCGGGAACATTTTCTTGCGGCCGTTCCCGCTGTAACACATGCGCTTTTCTCAATCCCACTACAGTTATTACTGCCCCCAAATTCTACCACACAATCCGTCATGCTTTTTCATGCACGTCCACCAACATAATTTATTGCATTTCATGCGATAAATGCCCTAAAATCTACATCGGTGAAACTGGGCGACGTCTTTCAGACAGGTTTGCTGAACATCTTCGTTCCGTGAGGATCAATGATGGTGACAAACCTGTAGCCCGCCATTTCAACAGCTCCAACCATTTGGTTTCAGACATGAAAGTCTGTGCCATCCTTCCCATCTCCGGTGGCAACGATAACCGCAAGCGGCAAGAGAAGCGTCTCATTTTTAAACTTGGCACCACACATCCTCTTGGTCTTAACGAACGTTTTTCTTTTATTTAATTTCCTACAAGTTTTTGGTTATTTTAGTTTGCTTGGAACCTTTATTATTATTAATTTTTTATTATTCGCGTATGCACTTTCATTCCTTTTCAAGTTTTTGTTTCTTATGCTAATATTATCGCCTAATCCCCATTAATATTGGACCTGTCATTTCTCCCGCCCCCTCAGTCTGCTTGCTGATCGACTGTTAAAAATAGCAAATGATCTAACGTTTCCCATCTCATTAATTATTAGTTTGTTTATCTCCCGTGCATTTGATTGATTGGCTACTTTCTACTTGTGACACCCTTTTGGCATATATATATAAGCCCTATTTATTTCATTTCATCTCGTCTTACTCTGATGAAGGGCTCCGCTCGAAACGTCAGTATCTCGTCACTAAATTCTTGGCAGTTTACCACCTTTTCACTTTGCTATATATAAAGCAAAGCTATTTTGGACAAAATTAATTCTAATTTGAGACAAAAACTGAATTTAAATCAATGGAGAAATACAAAACAAGTTATTGAGTGGTTTGGCAATATAAAAGATAAGGACAGACACAGTTTCATTTCATTTGACATTGTTGATTTCTATCCATCTATTTCTGAAAAAACTATTGGACCAAGCTCTGTCCTGGGCTTCAAATTTGGCTACTATACCTCAAAACAACATTTCAATAATAAAACACGCTAGAAAATCTCTCCTTTTCAATAGCGGAATTTCATGGATAAAAAAAGATAGCAAGAATTTGTTCGACGTTACCATGGGCAGTTTCGACGGCGCGGAAATTTGTGAGCTCGTAGGCCTTTTCACTTTAAACCACCTAAGTAAGAAATTTGGCAAAGAAAGCATCGGCCTATATAGAGATGACGGTTTGGCTATCATAAAAAGTAAATCAGCACGTTTAGCAGACAAAACAAGAAAAGATCTCCACAAAATTTTCGAGCAATTTGACCTAAAAATCACCGCCGAATCAAATTTACGTATAGTAAACTTTTTAGATGTAACTTTCGACCTTAACAATGGAAACTATAGGCCTTATAGGAAGCCCAATGACGATCCGCTATACATAAATATGCACTCTAACCATCCACCAAGCATAACAAGGCAACTACCTGCATCAATTAACAAACGCATTAAACTCCTTTCGTCAGATGAGCAAACTTTTCAGGAATCTTATATCAGAACGCGCTTAGGCACAGCAACTTTAATCATGAACTTAGCTACACTCATGATACACCGCAACGACCACGTAGGAATAGGCAACGCAATATCATTTGGTTCAACCCACCATTTAGCAAGAGTGTCAGCACTAACATAGGACGTAATTTCCTTAGCCTAATTGACAAACATTTCCCTCCGCACCACAAGCTCCATAAGATTTTTAACAGAAATACAGTTAAAGTAAGTTACAGCTGCATGAACAATGTTAAGTCAATAATCACTAAGCACAATGCACGCATAGCTAGGAACATCAAACCGCAGGATAGGGACGCTACTAATTGCAGTTGTAAAGAGAACACCATTTGCCCGCTTCAAGAACAATGCACGAAATAGAATGTTTTAGAATTTGCCAATTAATACTGAAATCTTTATTGTTTTCTTTCAATGTCCAAATATATTTCGAAAGTTCGGTGTCATTTTCATGCTTTTTATGTTGAAAAGATTTAGTGTGGTTGGCCAATCGCTCTTTGAATGTGGTTGCAGTCATACCAATGTAGTGTTTTATTTCGTTTGTGATGTTTACTGTCACACACAGGAGGATCAAAACGATGCAATTTATGTTTAGAAGAAAAATTTTGTATTTTAAAAGAAAAAAATAAGAATAGTTTACTCAACAAAAGAGCGGAAATAATTTCACAGTGTCGTCATCGTAATAAATTTCGCGTAATCAACGCAAACAAAGCCATGACCTCATGCTTTGTCCCCCACACACGCCCCCACTTTCCGGCAGAAAGCCTATAAATAAGCGGTCATCCCTTTCGATATTGTCACTGCCTGAAGATTCTTTTACAGATGAAACAAGTTGTAGCAGACCAGTTTTGAGGTAAGCGAAAATATATATATATATATATATATATATATATATATATATATATATATATATATATATATATATATATATATATATATAATATATATAATATATATATATATATATATATATATATATATATATATATATATAATATATATATATATATATATATATATATATATATATATATATATATACAGTATATATATATATATATATATATATATATATATATATATATATAACTTTCGGTGAGAAATGGATCTCTGCCGTGGCGCGATTATCACCCTCGCTTCGCGACCTCGCTTGCGAGGGGATTAATCAGCAGTATAAATATTGTGGAAAATGAATGATATTTTTCACTAACCGCATTAGCCAAACCAGATCCCAGGCATTGGGTCACCATTGTTATCTTCTCACCAGGTCGCTCGCGTTGCTGTGTAGGCAAAAGAAATGAAAGAACATTATTGAAAGAAACACATTTCTTATAAAAACAATGTAGTTTAGATTATTTTATTCGTCTATAATTAATACAATAACAATGAAAGAAAAACAGACAGTGACAACGATAGACGAACAAAAGGCAGATAATGACCACAAAGAATTAAACCACTACAAACGGAATCCCAAACCTCTACTAATGTGGTCCCAAACAGACAATACCTCATGTGGATCCTAAACATCAGTACCTGATCTGAGTCGTAATGGACCTCTTTCATAATGGCCTTACAGACACACGAATGAGGCCAGAAAGGGTAATTTAAATGAATATAAAGAATATTTAATTTGGGCGCCATTATAAAAGAGTGCCATTTAACATGGTGGCAGATGGTACTAATGAGAGCGCTTTAAATCGGGTGATTAATACACTGTACCTCCAAGAAATGGAATTTGGATCTAACCTATGATGGAAAACGTATCAGGTGGTCGAACAGCTTTGATTTAATTGTTGACGAAATTCGTAAACAAAAACTTGTCAACGCGCCGGGCAAATGGACTTCACCACGAGGAAACTCTTGGAGGTTCATCAGTTTTACTTCTACATGGTATTATGGCAAACAAAATCTGATCACATTTTGCGAGAAGACGGCTTTGTCTGACAGCGTTGTTAGCCGTGTGACATGTGATGATGATCGTTTATTTTCTGCGAATTGCTTCCCAGCGATGAAACATTATATAATCCCGCGGAACATGAAGTTACGGCTGTTTCGGGAGTCGAGAACAAACTCTATAATCACTACAAACACCACTGCCAATAAATCTAGAAATAAGGAGACGACAAAAAACTCTACACCTGATCAAACAAATTGCAATTGCTTGTGTGGCAGCGTGTCAGTCGAGTTTGAATTTTAAGATATGAAATTAAACATCGAAGTCTTGCAGTTATGGATGGACTCTGCAATGTTTGGCAAACCAAGTATTATATAATATAAACATACAAAAGGTGTGTTCTCCCCTAGAACAAGTATTTAAACGAAATCGACCGCCTTAAACAAGAGCTTTGCGACGAAATAAATAAATAAACACAGCTTGAATTTGACCTTGAGTTTCTTAGGAAAACGATTTCCGAACTCGAATCTGACGATCTCGAAAGAATACAATATGAGGCAATAAGGTTGGAACAAGTACTTACATTTTTCTCAAAACAGAGAGCTATCAACTTGTGATATGATGTTATCTTTTCCTTGTCGCCTTTCCAAGTATTTTTAGCAATAAAATTGAAAACTAATGAACAATAATAGTAATAACAATAATTATAATAACAATAATTATAATACCAACAATAACAATAACAATAACAATAACAATAATAACAATAACAATACCAATAACAATAACAATGATGACGATGATGATAATGATGATAAATATAAAAATGATGATGGTGGCGGCAGTGACAATGACAATAACAATTCAAGAGGTACTTATGCCTTATCTATATTTAATTAGTAAAAACGTACTAGTAGTCCAATGCAAATGCTGCAATCTGATTGGTTACACTACTCGCTATCTAATCGTAGAGCATGAGGAGGAGCATGAGGAGGAGCATGAGGAGGAGCATGAGGAGGAGAATTAGCACGAGCATTATCATGAGCATTAGCATGAGGAGGAGCATTAGCATGAGCATTAGCATGAGGAGGAGCATGAGGAGGAGCATTAGCATGAGGAGGAGGATTAGGAGGAGGATTAGAAGGAGCATTAGCATGAGCATTATCATGAGCATTAGCATGAGGAGGAGCATTAGCATGAGCATTAGGAGGAGCATGAGGAGGAGCATTAGCATGAGCATTAGCATGAGGAGGAGCATGAGGAGGAGCATGAGGAGGAGCATTAGCATGAGGAGGAGCATGAGGAGGAGCATGAGGAGGAGCATGAGGAGGAGCATTTGCATGAGCATTAGCATGAGGAGGAGCATTAGCATGAGCATTAGCATGAGCATTAGGAGGAGCATGAGGAGGAGCATTAGCATGAGCATTAGCATGAGGAGGAGCATGAGGAGGAGCATTAGCATGAGGAGGAGCATGAGGAGGAGCATGAGGAGGAGCATGAGGAGGAGCATTTGCATGAGCATTAGCATGAGGAGGAGCATTAGCATGAGGAGGAGCATTAGCATGAGGAGGAGCATGAGGAGGAGCATGAGGAGGAGCATTAGTATGAGGAGGAGCATTAGGAGGAGCATGAGGAGGAGAATTAGCATGAGCATTAGCATGAGCATTAGCATGAGGAGGAGCATGAGGAGGAGCATTAGCATGAGCATTAGCATGAGGAGGAGCATTTGCATGAGCATTAGCATGAGGAGGAGCATTAGCATGAGCATTAGCATGAGGAGGAGCATGAGGAGGAGCATGAGGAGGAGCATGAGGAGGAACATGAGGAGGAACATTTGCATGAGCATTAGTATGAGGAGGAGCATGAGGAGGAGCATGAGGAGGAGTATTTGCACGAGGAGGCATAGAGATCATAAATAAAACTAGAGGGGGCACTTTGAGGAAAATCGGGTAGCCAATTGGGCGCCGCCATTGCTCAGTTGGCGGCACAATAACTCACCCGGATGTACAATTACCAGCTCCCAGACCTCTGCCTAGACCACAAGTAGGAGGAGAATTTTAATGTTTTTAACATTACGTCTGACGTCTATAACTGAACAGACAACGGCAAAATGGAATCAATTTGTTTTATACAATAAAAATTAGAAACAAACCATTCAAAAGCTTATTAGGGCCTATTAGCTCTTTGGCGATTTCTGGGGCATGAAAAAAGATAAAAGCAGTCGGCTGACGTGATCTGGCGTGAGCTGACGTGACTGTGCATCTGTCCTCTATTCTCCTGTCTACCTGTTTGAGCAGTCTACAAATGAGCATGAATTTACCATGGCTGGTTTCCGGGAAAAAAGGTGTATTAGCACATGTGCAGTTTCAACACGGTTTTTGTTTTCTACACTGTCAAAAGACATGAAAAACAACGAGCGACCTTTGACCTCACGACAATCACCAGATATTTTTTACATCCGGGTGTGCTATCTTGCCGCCAATTTATCCAAGATGGCAGCGTCCAATTGGTTACCCGGGATTGACTGAAATGAAGATTGGATGCCCCCTCTAGTTTTATTTATGATCTCTATGCGAGGAGGAGCATGAGGAGGAGCATGAGGAGGAGCACGAGGAGGAGCATTTGCATGAGGAGGAGCATGAGGAGGAGCATGAGGAGGAGCATGAGGAGGAGCATTTGCATGAGCATTAGCACGAGGAGGAGCACGTCGAGGAGCATTAGCATGATGAGGAGAATGAGGAGAAGGATGAGGAGGAGGAGCATGAGGAGGAGCATTAGCATGAGCATTAGCATGAGCATTTGCATGAGCATTTGCATGAGCATTAGCATGAACATTAGGAGGAGCATGAGGAGGAGCATGAGGAGGAGCATGAGGAGGAGCATGAGGAGGAGCATTAGCATGAGCATTAGCATGAGCATTAGCATGAACATTAGCATGAGGAGGAGCATGAGGAGGAGCATTAGCATGAGGAGGAGCATGAGGAGGAGGATGAGGAGTAAGATGAGGAGGAGGCCGGCGAAGAATTTCGAAAGACCACGATGTATTCTTGCACGCTACCAATCAAATTTCACCTCTATGGTTTTTTAAAGGACGAATCTCAAAATTATGTATTGCGCATTCACATTCTGACTCAAAAACCAATAACAAGCAAAAAGAATGCGTTCAACAATGTCTCAATGTAAGGCGGTTAATCTATAAACCGAAAAAACTATTTATTTTCGAAACCTATTTTATCCATGTAGCCTCGAGAAAAAACCGAAAAATCGATCCAAGACGGTATTTTGACAATAACAAACTATGATATTCAACGATAATGAGTCACGTTTTGATAGCATGCTAACATCTTCGCGAAAATGGATCAGCATCGTCGCTTCAAAAAAGCAAGAGAGATTCACGATCTTGCCATTGCCTTTGCAAAAAACAAAACTCGTCTTGTGGCGTTAACGAGCTTAAAAACATCGACGAACACGTCTGCAGCTGTCTCCCGCGTGATGGTCTGTCCAAAGTGATTGGATTTTTTATTGCGATATTCCCTGTCATAGATGGCCGACAATGACCATTGCTATATGGTGGAAGAGAAATGCGAGAGAACTATCGGTGCTAGCACAGCTATAGCTAGAAAATATCTCGCCATTCAAGCCAACAGTTCTCCATTGGAGAGAATGTTCAGCAAAGTAGAGAAGTGACCACACTGGTGCGAGCACAACTAAAGCTTGAAGGGCTGATACGCTCATGTTCCTGACAGATAATATATAAGATATTAGAACGTTGCTTTTTTAATAAATTTATTGTGAATAATTGTATTGTAAATCTATAAAATCTAACATAAATATATCGTATTTAAATGGTTTATAACACAAACGTTGTTATTGAATTTGAAACTCATGAAGTCTTGCGTGTGTGCTGTATTTTGTAGCTGTAGTTTGTAACAAGTAAAAAATCGGTTTACTCGTTTTTTTCGCGGTTTTCAGGTTTTTCGAAATTTCGATTGGAAATGTTTCTGTGTATATCTACGTCACATTTTGTTTATTACATGCAACCATACGAGTGTCAATGCTGGTATTTTAATTTGGTACGACTTACATAGAGCGGCTCCCTTTTTGTCGCTGCCATGCAAATAATTTATGCCACTCTTAAGGACTTCTTCATTGATGTCTTTTTCACTCAGATCTATGACAAGGAACAGTTGAAATTAATTTGATATGTTTCTTATCTGTTTTATAAAGCACACTCAATCATCATAACGAACGACGCCAGAAGAGCACCAACAGACTATTAGACACTCTACCATTGGACCACACTGGATTTAGACCGAGACTGGACTGGTAGAGTATATTCCCTATCTAGAATTAGCAAGAGATCACTTATCTTGCATTACAAATAGTTAGCAAATATAGGGTTATGCCATATACTCTCCTCAGGATGTTGTAAGATCCTGATGTGTCCTTAACCGTAAAATAAAAATCGCGCCCAGTCGGCTGCTCCCTAGTACTAGCCAAAATTCGAAAATGGAGGTTCCTATCTAGGACGTATGTAAAATAAATACTAGCTCTGATCAGAGAGTGCGCCCACAACTGAACAGGTTAATTACGGTCAGCGACAGGATCGATTGTAAATCATGTCCGTTGTATCAGACATACTTTCAAACCTGGACATTGAAGGTTTCGTCAATGGCTTTTACAATGCTGCTCCGAGAAGATGGAATTTGTACAGACCATTTAACCATCTTAGTTATGAACTATTATTAATTCTATTAAAGTATTTGTCGCGTTTCTCAGAGTTCCTAAAGTAAATGGAAAAGTTTTTTCCTTGTTTAATATCGCCATTTTTTGTTCTCCGAAACTTACAGTAGATCATTCCTATTACGATAGCTTTATTTTTCTTAAAAAAGGTCTTAAGTTGCCCCTGAAAATGAAAGAAATAGCATTCAAGAAAGTATACGAGATTTTAAAATTTTCCGGAAGAGTGCTTGCCCCCGGAATCCCTAGATTGTTCTCTCCCGATCTCCTTCTAAAAATTCCCGATCACCTGAGCGCCATTTTGATTTTATTCTCTAGGTTAATCAGACCTGGACATTGAAGGTTTGGATGACTGATGAGCAGAGGCCGCGGAAGAACTTGAAAAGTGGGGGGGGGGGCACCGCCAAAAAGGGGCACCTTGGTTATTTTAAAAATATTTGTATTATTTAAAACGTTGTACCTTCCATTTGCTTTATTTTGTTTATAAATCAGAAACAGTTGAACTTTATCATATATATTTCATTAATAATTATTTTACGTCACCCTGGCAAGCGCGCAACCAGGATTTTTGAAAGGGGGTCGTTTTCACAACAGTAACGATCTCTAAAACGGCATTTCCTGCATTTTGAGGACACTTTTGAGCAAAAACGAAAGTCTTATTTTTAAGAAACATTTGGTCCAAATGAGATTAGACTTGCATTTTAATATTGTTTGAGAAAACGTTTGGTAATTTGGAAGTGTAAATTAGGTGGGCACAGTTTTCTTTTATCCATATTAACCTCAAGTATTCCACCCAATCTAGCGAAATATCGAATCGTGGCATCGTGCTCGAAAAATTCGTATAAAACAAGATGGCCGTGCAGCAATCTTGTTCCCAGAGCCTTCCGGTCGCGCACGGAAATTTGTCAGTCCCGAGCCCTCGGCCACATCGGCGGAGAAATTGAAACAAGATCGTGAACAACGTAACAAGATCGTGACAAACCCTTTTGCAAATTTTATAAATTTGGAGCTTTATATAATTCAAGTTAAAAAAAATCAAAATAGTGCTGTAAAAGTAACTTTTGACCTCCAAAATTTTCCCTCGTGCCTCCAAAAGGGGGTCGGTCGCCCCCCCCCCCCCCCCCCCCCCGACCCCCCCTCGTTGCGCCCTTGATCCCTTGTGCCTCGGGCAACGGCAGTCACTCTTTTCTACAGCAAATAGCAATGTCATACTCATGCTTCTGTGAAAAGGGCACATTAATTCTTCCCAGTATAGGCAGTAAACCTTATAACGAGCACATTTATAAAATTACAATCCGGAAGGGCATTTTTCTTTCAGGAAAAGGGCATTTTTCTTTCAGGAAAAGGGCACATTTATCAATTTTTTGAAACGTGGGGGGCATCTGCCCCCAGTGCCCCCCCGGTTCCGCGGCCCTTGCTGATGAGAGTATATAATGATCCTATATTTACTAACTATTGGTAATGAAAGACACTAGATCACTTACTAATTATTGGTAATTCTAGGTAGAAGGAAATATGTTGACTGGTATTTGACTAACCGGTTGTGTTACCAGGATCAAGAAAATCGTCGAGGTGCAACAAATGGTACTCCTTCAGCTATCTATAGGCGTGCAATGGAGTGTGATACATTTTCATTTTGCCAAGTAACATATGGTTTTCAAAATGTTCAAATCTGATAGCAAGCACAAATATGACCAGTAAGGTACAAGAACTAACAAAGCATAATAAGTGAACACTGTAAATTATTCAAGTTTCATTAACAGGTATCCCAGAATACCAGACAGGTGAGTTTGTAAAACATGCGACGGAAATCAAATTTTTGAGAAAATTGCTCGACCACCGGAAATTCTAGCGTAAATTCCGCAACTGAGATCTCGGTTGCGCGATGAAATGTTGGAGACGAAATATTTGTTATTGTGTGTTGTTTTGAATAGAGGCGTGTGATAAATTGTACTTGTTGAGACGTATGATAAGGCACCATTCCTGGGATGGCCTAAACGACCGAGTCCAACGCTAATCCTTTCTCAGACCACCTAGGCGAGGTAGACTCAGAGGCAGCCCAATTTAATGCGGTCTAAATGGTATAACTTGACGTTATTAAACTTTGATGTACTGTACCCTGAAACAACGTCGCCTCCTTGCATGAGAAACTCTTTTCGATTCTAATGCATTTTCTCCTTTTGACGATGTATTTATATTTTATGAATGAGATAAGATATAAAGGTCATAGCAAACACATGCATGATTTCCCATATCATTGAAGAAATTAAAAAACACGCGGTATAGCTTGCAGCGCAACCATCTCACAGAAAGATCAATATATACATTACCATTTATTCCAAATGAATTTCGCCACTTTAAACCTTCGACCTGAAATTAAGAAGTAACACATTTGCATTAATTTAGACCGTTAACATTAAGCTAGCCGTTCCAACTACCAAACATTTTAGCGATTGATGATCTAGGCAGAAACCGTAACTTCATTGTGAATACAAATACCCAGCAAATTGCACGAAATATCGCCATACTAATTAATAATAAAAACGTGAGAAGACCAGAAGAATTGAAAACATATATTGACTTACGTTTCGTCGCTACACGCTACATCATTAAAGGAAATTGAAGGAAAATAAGTGAGAGAAATTACATAGCGATATAAAACATAAGTTGAAAGGGGGAGAAACAAATTGTGATAGAATATTAAGTAAATTAAATTTATTGCCGGATGAGAAGGCTCTCCCTGAGGATCTCCATTAGGAGCTCTCCCATGAGACTGTTGAGATTTCAGTACACCATTTCACGTGTTCCAGGTAAGACACTGCACTGGTAGTAGCAGATGCATTGTCACGAGCGCCAGTCACACACCTAAAGAATAGTGGCTTACAGAAAGAAGAAATTGACCTGTACGTTAACAGTGTGATTAGTGAGCTGCCAGCTAGCAACAAGCGATTAGGATGAGATAAGAGAGCGCCAAAGAGAAGACGATGTGTGCAAACAACTCATGGTTTACTGTAGAGAAAGCTGGCCAGACAAGAGAAACTTCCCAGGGGTGCTGAAAGCATACTGGACGGAAAGAGGAGAGATTAACATCGTGACAGGTCTTCTAATGAAGGGTTCTAGACTTATCATATACCCTCATACACGAGGTTTGAGATTTTGGAGCGAATTCATGAAGGACATCAAGGGATAACGAAATGCCATGCTCGTGCCAAGGCATCGGTATGGTGGCCGGGCCTAAGCCAACAAATTGAAGATATGGTCCATGGATGTCGAAAGTGTGCAGAACACAGACAAGTCAGGTCAGAACCCCTCATACCATCAGTTGGTCCAGAGCAACCGTGGCAGATTGTGGGAACAGACTTATATCATCTTCGTACTTACTTGATATATAGTGGTGTATTATTTCTGTCGGTACATTGAAGTAGCCCTTCTTCAGCCATCACAGGAGACTATCCGAATACTAAAGTCAATCTTTGCTAGGCATGGAGTTCCACAAATTGTCAGATCGGATAATGGTCCACAGTTCAACTCAGCAAAAGTTTCTAAAGTTTGCTAAAGATTGGGGATTTGAGAGTGTGACCAGCAGCCCAGTCTACGCCCAGTCAAATGGAGAGGTATAAAGAGCTGTCCAGACGACCACGAATCTTCTGAAAAAGTCAGATGATCCTGCGAAAGCACTGCTATCGTACCGTTCAACACCTCTGGCCGACGGGTACAGTCCTGCCTGAATTGTTATTTGGCCGGAAGATAAGATCTCGACTTCCTGTTGCAGAATCTGAGCTCAAACCTAAATGGCCCGACCTGTATACGTTTAGAGAGGAAGAGGAAGTCAGGAAGCGAAAGCAGAAGTATTATTTTGATTCTAATCACGGGGTGAGAGAACTACCGGAGCTGTGGGATCAGCAGTGTGGGTGAAAGATCTAAAAGTCCCAGCAACGATCACGGAAACAGCGGAGACACCAAGGTCATATATGGTCACAACACCAAAAGGAACGATTCGAAGGAACAGAAAGTTTCTGACTACCTGTTTGTCTGGTGGTTTCAATGGTGATGCTGTAGAGAGTCAACAAAGAATCGATTATGCCTGCAGAACCGACTCCATATACACTTCCAGCAAAGCCAGGAGAACTTAATACTGGAAATACCACCAGATCAGGACGTGTGGTCAAACCACCTAAATTATTCATGGGTGAATAAAAGTTGTACACATGATTTGTACTGTTAAGTTCTGCTGAAGATTTGAGAATTTATACTATTTGACTTATTCTGTTGAAGTGTAGACAAAAGAATTTTCTAGAGTAAAAGAGCACAGATATTATGACTTATTGTTCTTATTTTGTTAGAGGAAGGAGATGTTGTATTATGTAATAGATAATGTATGTAAAATACGGAAGCACCTGGTCCTCCAGATCTTTCGACTTATGAATATATATCAGACGACTCACTTTGCGTTAGGAGCCACCCAAAACAAGAGAAACAAAATTTCCTGAATGGAAACATTAACTGATTAAAATATTCTGTACTTAAAAGGGTCTATGATTCTAAGAAATGTTTCGATTTAGAGTTGTTTATCAATGAATTTCAACATATTTTAATGTGTATTGTGCCATATTCTGATTTAGTAATAACAAAATTTTGCGATTTTTGGTTAAAAACTCGCCTTTGAATGCGGGAAATGGTGTTTCAGAGATCCTAGAAATCAAAAAATTTCTGGGGGAGCATGGACCCCAAGAATGCTCGAGCTTAGACAAGATCACGTGGACATTTTCGCTCCCCAAAGCTATGACCCTGGCTACGCCACTGTTAATTATTTTAAAACTTAATTAACAAACATTAGCACAACCTGTAGAAATCAACTTCGACAAATCAGGTGATGGAATTATGTACTATGTACAACATGAGTGGCCGTGTTGTATCGGATTTAGAAGGTCGAGCCAAAGGCGAGAGATTGTGATATCCGACACGGCATGTTGTAAAACATGGACTGGACTGTACTGGACTGGACTGATAAAACATGGACTGATAAAACATGGACTGATAAAATATGGACTGATAAAACATGGACTGGTAAAACATGGAGGGTTAGGATCTTTGTTGTTTTTGGGGTTAGCGATTATTTGTTAATGTAGACATCATACATTCACAGCTACACGTAACATGTTTTACCAGTCCATGTTTCATAACAAATAATCGCTAACCCCAAAACAACAAAGATCCTAACCCTCCATGTTTTACCAGTCCATGTTTTATCAGTCCATGTTTTATCAGTATCAGTCCAGTCCAGTCCAGTCCATGTTTTACAACATGCCATCCGATACAACACGGCCACGAATGTTGTAAATAGCTTGTGAAATGAATATTCAAATTACTTTTGTTTTCATTGTCATAATTATTTCCGTTAACCCTCACGGACATAACCCATTGTTTTTGGGAGACAACTTATGTAATTACACATGCAAATTAGTTTGGTTCGTTAAAAACTAAACATGCTTTGCAAAGTTTTCCTGCTCTGATAGAACGATTCTTGCAGCTGATCAAAGAAATTTCATGAGAAACTTAACACAAGCCTTCAGCCTTTAATTGTGATATCTATAGCTTTTCGTCATGAACCGAAATCAATCAAGATTTAAATTGCATGAGAAGAAATGTGAATTTATCGTCCCTATCGAATGTATCGGCAGATAAGAATGTTTGATTTGTAAAGTGCATTCGTCAATATCTTGTCAGTGCTGACATTTGTTATCTCTCGGCCTGTTAATGATGCTGTTTGTATTGATATTTCAGGATTCTGACTTGGAAACCTCGCATAGATCAGAGATTGAATAGAATGTGGTACCAGAAGCTATAAAGAGCGGTGAAGTATGTTTTTACGTGGACTAATAATTGTTTTATATTTAATAAATATCTGTAGTAAAATTGTCATGATTCTGTTTTGAAAAGCGATATAATTAGTGTTTTATAGTTCATTTATGGTTTCCAGTATAGCTAAGTATAAGCTTTTCAGTTTATTGCTTTTACACATACAGAAATAACAGAATAACCAGACACAGTGCTAAAGTGCGGTGCCCTTCGTTAAAAATATGCCTACATGAAGTAGATGCTTGCTATTGATTCCGAACGAACGAACGGACGAACGAACGAACGAACGATCACACGGAATATAAAGCGTTGCCAACTTGGCAGGGGGCATCAGATGATACAGAATACTAATTTGGCCAAGCCGTAGTTGTATCAGATTTACAAGGGTGATCTCGTGATCCATTTCTGCTTCTGGATTGTTACAAAAGCATCATGAATTATTGATGAATTTTACAACATATTATTGGAATACTTTTTGTAATTTGTTTGCATGGTTAAAATTTCTCGGTACATAGTTGATAGTTTTGTTATTTGTCTAGTTTAGTTTTGTAAATAGTAAAGAAGATAGACGTTTAACATCTCTTATATGTAAATTTTTTACACCGCTCTTTCAAAATCAGTCAAATGAAATGTTACCGTGTTTAAATAAGTTTAAATAGAAAATAGACTAAATTCCCAGGGTCACGGGTTTGATTTCATCGGGAAGTCTCAGCCTCTAGTGTTGTAATTTTTGCGCAGGTTGGATCTTGGTCTATACAAAAAACGTTTTGCTCTAATTAACACACACAGACACTCACTATGCATTTCTCTCCTAAAACCTTATCCAATTCTGCACCTATTCTTAGCAAAATATTAAAAATTGAATACACTTACCATAGCTTTGTGTGCCTTATCTACGTTCCCTTCCCTTCCATTGAGGAACTGTAAGACAAACTGATCATCTGATTTCACGCGGGAAATATCTTGGTTGTTGTAAAAATTCTTGTCCGATGCTACAAAAAACGAGAGGATTCTGCGTCTGATATCATCGCATTTTACTACATGTGTGTGGACCAGTTTTAGAATACCATCGCTATTGAACGTATACAGAAGATGGTGCTCTCTATGATATATCAGAACAAAAACTGTGTTGATAAGTAATATATAAAACACGAGCGGCAGATCTGTATGGGCATTTACAATGGCGAGTGCGTAGCACGAGCCATTGTAAATCCCATACAGATCTGACGCGAGTATTTTATATTACTTGTGAAACGAACCAATGAACGATGCTATAGGCTTATATTCATAACTTTGTTAAAGATCGTCCTAATAAGCATTCATAACTTTGTTAAAGATCGTCTAATCAGTATTCAATCTTTATTTGAGCTTTACAAAGCTATACATGTGACCAAAAATACCACGCTGTGATTGTGGCTTAGCCTCATTAATTATTCATGAATTTCACAACATTACGCAAAGTGGTCTTGTTACTCTTAGAATAAATATGGAAGCTTCTTAGTTCTCAAAAGAACTGGATATAATATGAAAAAGAGAAATAAGAGAACTTCAATATGTCGAAAAATACTTTAGTAAGAGTACTTACGTATTTTCTTGGAAGTAAAGAGTGTGTCAACCGTGACGCATTGCGCGCTCGGTTGGTCATTTTTCGAAGCACGAGATTCCCTTGGTGAACTCATCCGTTAATATCTTGTCAATCCTTGATATAAATTATTCATTTTGTCTTTTAATAGCACTTTGTCGAGATGACGTCATACCATGTTTGTCCGCATTTACCCATAATTATTGCGGCCATAACAAAAGAAAATAGCTCATTTGCAATAATTTGCGAGTCAAATTTGGTTTGTTTGTCCACATTTTGAGCTATTAATAGCAACCGCTTATAAGGCATAACTTTAGAAAGTAATTATTTCTACATTTTTCACAAAACTCAACGTTTTCTTGACTTTCGTTTCGAATTATGTCTGGAAGACCAAGTGACGAGGACAAACCAAAAAAGGTAAGTAATTGGCAAGAGTGTTGTATATAGGTTATAGCACCGATTTTCGGGATATTCGTCGGATATATATCCCGCGGTAGATCAAAGAAAACCGACTTTGTCGGCTAATAAGTTGGGATATATTACAGAATGTATATTATTGGCGTATGATCTTAATATGCCTATATTTCGTGTTTTTTTGCTGGCCTTTGTTACTTATTATTCGATTACGATCGCATTGCGCCCCTATATTAATGCGATCACCACATAACATATATTAATTTAAAGATAATTGATCATAGATGGTTATGAATAAAAAAAAAACCATTTTAGCCAATTGTTTTATTTACCAAAAGAAAATATAACTGTATTGGCTTCCGGGGTTTAAAGCCCTGGCCAAACGAATGCAACATCATTCAACATTAGAATATATACATTTTAAGACCAAATGCAAAAAATGCAACATCAAGGCCTTCCGGCTGGAATCTGGGATGCTAGTGGCATAGTGCAGTGGCAGCAGTGCTCTGACCACTGAGCTATATACGGAGGCCGTAGCATTTTATTTAGTCACGACTCACGAGTTCTGTATATATAATGGTGGTAATTCCGGGAGAATAGGGTATATTACAAGTAATATTTGGCATTTCATTCGATTAAACTGTATGTTCTTATAACATTCAGTTCCTTAGAACAGTTTAATCGAGTGAAATATCGAATATTACTTCGGTAATATACCTAATCATTCAACATTGTTGGATTCAACTTTGTTGGATCGCATAGTACGCGAGAGTCTAGGCTCTTGGCAATAGTAGAATATTGGTTTTCTAGTGTTTCCAAAATATATTTCTGGAATAACAATCCCCCAGTGCCGCCTATAAACCAACCCTCTCCCATGACCAAAACATCTTAAGTCACGAGTTTGTCATGCTCCAAGACGAGCCACGACCGGAGATGACAAGGCTAGCTGTATGTACGAATCAAAGCTATACGCTAAATTACAACTACGATATCTTATCAAAAGGTTGGAATATAACGCATTTCTCCAGTATAAAATTCAGTAAAATAACGTTCAGTAGCCGATATTCGGTTTAGCCAATCGTTTATAGAGCTCTTTGCCTATGACATAACAAATATTATAATCTGAGCAACGCAAGAGCAACGAAACATAGTTTCTTTCATACATGTCTAATATGTGTTTCAACTTACAGTAGTGTTTATCCAGAAACTTCTTCCTTAATTCAGGAACCTTTTCTGCGTAGCTGCTCATCGTTCACGAGGTTCTAGCGTAGTTCGGCCGGTGTCACGAATGCCGAGCGAAATCTAATTAATAAGAAGTTCATTCCGAATACGTTTATTCGGTTAGTGAGCACCAACAAAGAGCATCTGTCAACAGGTTTGACAATTTCATGTTGTTCAGGCCTAAATACACCACGTAAATACACCATTCTCACTCTCCAGTGAAACGCCACTTCATTATTTTGTGTTTAACAAGTACAAGATAAATGGCGGCGTCATTTTTGGACGCTACACAGTGCCCATTGAACGATTGCATGTGACGATTATTATTGTAGATCAAATTTAAAAAAAATTCTTTTGTTTATAAATATTTGGCACCAAACCTGGGAACATATCAGAGAGATTACATGCTGCGCAAGTCAAAAAGAGCTCGTAATGATAACGAGTTATAAGCTGATATAAACGACTCTACAGCACATCATCGCTAAAGGCGATGTTACATTGCAACGGCGTTGCGAAGCAAGTTGCATGAACCATTGCACAATGAGTGTAACATACCTTGCAATGGAGAAAATTGTTGCGACACAAGTTGCTGCATTGTTGCAGAAAGTAGATTCGAATTCTAGTTTCTGCAATGATTACAGCAACTTTTTTCAGCGTTGCACAGTGTAACACCACCATCTGTAACTTGTCTCGCCATTTTCCTCTTTGGCGACTCGGTTGCACGCGTACCTTGTCACAAAGATTGCGAAACTTTGCGAGTCAAGTTGCACTAAACGTTGCCTGGTGTAATACCCCCTTTCATGCAACTGCAACGTACCAGATTAAGCCGTTGCGAGACAAATTGCATGAAACATTGCAGTGTAACAGCGCCTTAAACACCGAGTGCTCGCATAAAAGGGGAAGCCCCTCCCCTCGAAACAATGGAGTCTTTGAAATTTTAAAAATCAATTCAAACCATGGAGTCTCGAAACAATGGAAATTTTGTTGTTTTGATTACTTCTCAACGGGGATTTATGCGGCGGCATACAGCCCCGAGGACGCGTAGCGTCCGAGGGCTGTATATCGCATAAATCCCGACGTTCGAGGTGTTTATCTGACTTATTATTACATTGAGGAGGTTTCCAACAAAGTTTTGTCGATTTTGTCCACTTTGGACAAATATTTTCCTAGTTTTTTCTTCGTTTCTTATCTTATTAGTATTCATAGGGATGTATGGCGCATACATCCCGCGGTACATCAAAGGAAACCGACTCAATGTAATAATAAGTAATGTTTAAAACACAAACAGCAACCAGTGTTTTAGACCTGATAAAAAACGTACTGCGAGTGTTTTGAACAGCTTTAAAAACGATTCTCGAGACAGTAGATTGAAAGATCGCCAAGGAATTGAATATAGCAATGATGCTAAGTTGTTGAAGAATATTATAACATTAAACAGACCTAAGCCTTAAAGTGCCTATCCGGGGTTTGTAGATTTTACATATGCGTAATCTTTGGGTTCGACCAAGAAGAAATGTAATATATCTTGTCGTTCGAAAATTGCATCTTCATGCCTTTTTTCCTGTTAAAGTGGATTTACTATTCGCAGGAAATGACGTCAAAGCATTTGGTTCTGAACTTTAAACACACCTGTTTAGGCAAAATTCGCTCAATTCCCAAACTTTCATTGTATTTCACTGCTGAATCAATGTGCAAGGTTTTTGCGTGTCCCTGCTTTGACGTCAATTCCTGGAAATACTAAATTACTTTAGGGGGGGCGTACTGCGAGTGTTTTGAACAGCTTTAAAAACGATTCTCGAGTTTTGAACAGCTTTAAAAACGTACTGCGAGTGTTTTGAACAGCTTTAAAAACGATTCTCGAGACAGTAGATTGAAAGATCGCCAAGGAATTGAATATAGCAATGATGCTAAGTTGTTGAAGAATATTATAACATTAAACAGACCTAAGCCTTAAAGTGCCTATCCGGGGTTTGTAGATTTTACATATGCGTAATCTTTGGGTTCGACCAAGAAGAAATGTAATATATCTTGTCGTTCGAAAATTGCATCTTCATGCCTTTTTTCCTGTTAAAGTGGATTTACTATTCGCAGGAAATGACGTCAAAGCATTTGGTTCTGAACTTTAAACACACCTGTTTAGGCAAAATTCGCTCAATTCCCAAACTTTCATTGTATTTCACTGCTGAATCAATGTGCAAGGTTTTTGCGTGTCCCTGCTTTGACGTCAATTCCTGGAAATACTAAATTACTTTAGGGGGGGGGGGTATGAAGATGAATTTTCGCACGACAAGATATTTTACAATTCTTCACAAGAGATCCAAAGATCACAAATATGTAAAATCCCCAAACCCCGGATAGGCACTTTAATATTGGACTTTAAAAATCTAGTCAAGCAGTGTTTTAAATCCTGTTAGATTGTCTGCGGTAACGTAAACGCGTTTCCCTAAAAACAGATCTGCGTAAACGAAATCTGGCGGTAACGCAATTACCGGCCCATTTAGCTTTGGACAGCCTGTAACCATAATCCTAACCATAACCCCCCCCCCCCCCCCCACCAGGTAATCTCTTAGTCAATCAACAAAAAAATGCTGCAGAGGTCTACACATCCCAAAAGATTTAATCAAACGATAAATTAGTTACATGTAAAGCCTGTAAAACACAGTTAGTACAAACTTAATCAACACTGGAACGATTGATAATTAACATAAAAGGTCAATATAACAAACAAATATCAACCACAAAACGTCATATTAACCAATGCACCAAACGATAAATGAACTTTTGGTATAAAGCAAACATTTTTTTGGATACGACGTCGTGTTCACTCGGCATACTTGGTCAAGTCGAGGCTAAACACTCGACTTATTGTACATTCTTGATCGGGCTGCAATAAAAAAGCAAGCCACGAGTAAATAAGGTCGAACACGAGATAGAAAACCTTTACAATAATCTCCACTCCCCATACACAAAATCAGCGTTCGAAATACCGGGGGTCAGCGGTCACTGACCGCTGATTTTCATGATTTGATCGCCAGAAATCAGTCACGGCAGGTCAGCATGACCGGTCAAATTCATTTTGGTCAAATTATTTCTACCAGTTTATATTGTTTATATCATTTATGCACTAAAGTCAGTAAATTACTTTAACAGGTTGCGCCTTAAAAAGGCCGCTTAGTTTTATTGGTTAAACAACGAAATACCAACTTGAAAATTATATTTCATTTGATCCCAAGTTGTCGCACCTGGGATGGAATTTGCTGTCAAAATGGGATAGGTACTTATAGTACGTATTCCATATAAGGTCATATCGGACGGGACTGGGAAGAGCACATACATTGCCCTAACGAGCCAACCCGGTCTCTTCCGTAAATTAACTATTATCCTTAATTTACAAATCGCTCTAAATTAAGGATAATGGTTAATCTAATGTTAGAACCCAACCCCAACACAACAAAGATCCTAACCCTAACCACCCGCTAATGGGTTTTGTCCCCGGCAAAACTTTCTCCATCCCTGGCTAGCTAAACTTGTAAACAAGTGAGAGATACTAAGCTTGTGGGGATAGTAATTGACTAACATACGCATGCGCGACTCTCACGATCGCCACTAAATTAACCATTATCCTTAATTTAGAGCGATTTGTAAATTAAGGATAATAGTTAATTTAAGGAAGAGATCGTGTTGAACGAGCATATACGTTGCTCTGACGAGCAAATACATTGCCCTCGTACCAGCCTCCAAGTTAATTGGATTGTAACCGACCCCAAAACAACAAAGGTCCTAACCTATGCTCGTTAGGGCAACGTATTTGCTCTTCCCAGTCCCGTCCGATATGACCTTATATGGAATACGTACTATAAGTCCATATTGAAAATGGCGGCAGCAGAAGTGACGATCGAATGTTCATGGTCTTGTATAGAAGGAAAGAAGATTTTTGTTTTTAATGCACAAATTAAAGAAAAAATAGTGCACCATCCACATTTTAGATCTGACTGCCTGAATTCACGTCTGACCGGTCATGCTGACCGCTGTCTTTACCAAAATTATTTCGAGAGCTGAGTACTAACCAGATGACGAAATCGTGTGGCCATTTGTATGTGCATCCTCGCAAGTTCCCCCGGAAGGGAATTATACAAAAAAGTTAATTAACAATTAACCTTAGAAACTGAAGACGAAAGAAGTCCGGACTGGTTTGTTGCTCTGTACCAAATTCTTCAAACAATGAAAAATAAATACAGATATGGCTTTCATTCATTTTCCGAAGGATGAAGTCCAGTATTAAAGATGATGAATAATTTTTTATTCGTCATCTTAAAATCTAAAAATTTCCTGGAAAATTTGCAAGGATGGCGAGGTGAGGTGACATGCGTTGGTACTAATTCTGTGCCCACTGATATACAAAGAGACTGAATAAAACATCTATTGTTCTGAAATTGAAGGAAGTATAGCTCACAACCGCCACATTGGAGACCACATTCAAAACCAATTTTTGGACCACGCTATATATTTTTACTGTATGTGACGGAGAAAACCTGTCTTTGATTTTTTAAGATGCCAAAGTGAAGCAGTTGTCGAAGGTTTTCGTGTACTTTAACACCAAAACTATACGGCTTCGTGACAGAAACTACATAGCGCTGCACGTGGTCTCTCCATGATGGCATCAGTGTTTTGGCTTCTTTTTTTACAGCAACAATGGATTGCTCGATCCAGTCTCTTATGCAGAACGTGTTTGTGCCCCATAGGTGGGCATCGTTTCGTTTCAAAAAATGGCAGGGAAAGGGTTTCATTCGGAAAAGGTTAGATGGGATGACTCTGCGGGACCTTTTCCAAAGATGGTGCCCAGTCGGCTTCGGTCGACCTTCGGAAGAGCGTGAAAATGGTTAGGGATGGGATTAAGGTTGGTTAGGGTTGGTTAGGGTTATATAGTTAGGGTCGCACTGTTGGCTTCCGAAGCTGACACTAAGCCGACAGTGACGTACTGAGCGCCATCTTCGGAATATGTCCCACAGTCATCCCATCTAACCTCTTCCGTTGCATTCGCATTCGAACGCTTTGTAGATGTTCGGAGAAATTCCGTCGCTAGACAAAGAAACTGTTGCTGAAGGGAGGCCATTTAGCGTCCAACATATTTGGGGAATGGACAGTGCATTTAAAGGGAATGGCAATACAAATTTTCTTTGTCTCATTTGAAAGAACATTTAAAATAATATATGAAGACCTTTTAAAATTTCCCCGTAACTTCCTTAATTTTTGAAATATCTGTGAACAAAAATATCTGCAATCCGCCATCTTGTTTTATAATTAGATCTAATTAAGTGACGTCAAAATCAGGGTAAACATTCTAAAAGTTGTAAATAGTTGCCCAAATATCAGTGGAATGCGTTCAAATAGATTGCTAGTTCACTTAAAAGTATACAACACCCAAAACAACTACGATTTAGCATCTATAATGACTCGATAATTGCTGATATAAAAAACATTTCTACCCTGGTTGTGACGTCACGCATATCCAAGGATGGTTAAAGAAGTGAAATATTTACAGAACCAAGAACGATATGGAAAATCTGTAAAAGGTCTTCATATATCATTTTAAAAGTTCTTTCAAATAAGATAAACTTAATTTTTATTGCCATTTCCCTTTAAGGTATAAACAAGATATGTTAATTCATTTTCCACCACAAAACCGAAAATACGAAAAACTTACCTCGCACGTAATCCCAATCAGTGCCTCGGCTCTTGAATAAAATTCCTCTTTCAACGATATAACAATGCACTGAAATCTGTCTTTTGTTTTGTTTATAATATATCTCGACACCTGGAAAGACATGGTAACAATTAAAAAACCTGATTAATGCAGACAAAAAGATTTTGTTTTCAATATATTATTAATATTTTAACTTGTCATCCCTGCCCTCGTAGAGATGACGTGAGTTACTATAACAGACTATAAATATAGGTCTAATTTAACAGACTATAAATATAGGTCCAATTTAACAGACTATAAATATAGGTCCAATATAAATATAAATATAGGTTGGCTATAGAAAATCGCCATTTACCATGGCTAATACATAATGTTTTTCTTGTACACCTAATACACCTAAGGCCTCTGGGTTTGTGATACTTTGATATCGTATTTTCTCTATTAAACTAACCAATCAAACAAAGGCTTAATTAACTACAGTTAACTCTCTTTGAGCGACTATCGCCCTTAAGCCTGTTTCACACGAGCGACATAAGCATAAGAAACGAAAACAAAGCATGACTTTTCCTCTGGGACGTACGAAGACAAAACGACGAGAATTTTTCTGTTTTGCTCTTGCCTTATGCTTCTTATGCTTGCCTTATGCTTCTTATGATTATGATTATGTCCATCTTTATGTCTCAGGCTTGACTTCATTCCTTTGTTTTGCCTTTTCTCTTGTCCTTATGATTATGATTATGCTCTCGTGTGAACCAGGCTTTATGCAAACCGCCTTTCATTTCTCAGTCAAACACTGTACTTAAAATCCCTTAAAATCTGGTTGGATTTTAGACTTTTCTAATTGTTTTTCTTCTCTCGTAATTAAAGCGACCACCCGGAGATTAACTATGTAAAAACATATAACTTTGTGAATACGTTGTTGTTTAGGTAAATCTTTGTTAACGTTCTATGCTGGGTTAGGGTAAAACGCGGATGCGGATGGGCGGATGGCGGACGGACGGACGGACGGATGAGAGGGTAAAAGACGGATGAGAGGGTAAAAGGCGGATGAGAGGATAAAAGGCGGATGAGAGGGTAAAAGGCGGATGAGAGGGTAAAAGGCGGATGAGAGGATAAAAGGCGGATGAGAGGGTAAAAGGCGGATAAGAGGGTAAAAGGCGGATGAGAGGGTAAAAGGCTGATGAGAGGTTAAAACGCGGTTGAGAGGGTAAAAGGTGGATGAGAGGGTCAAATACAACGCGGATACAGGGTAAAAGGTCAAAGTTAACTCCATGCGGGTGAGTTATTTTACAGGAGTTATTTTAACTCTGCTTTTTGGAGTACCGTAACTCCGCGCAAGTGATATTGGGATTACGCAAGCTCTTGTAGAGGAGTTAAAACTTGTCGGAGTTATTTAAACTCTATTTTGGGGGTGAATTCCTGAGATAAGATCTCAATCATAACAAACACGATCAAAATACACGCGTAAACAACAATTTATGTTTTTGTGTTCTTTATTTATGTTTTATTAAATAATATTTAATGATAATTTTTAATACAGACCGCTAAGGCCCGGTTCAATCGTCGAACTTCTCATTTTTTCCGAACTCCGAACCTGTAAAATGCCCGGCAGTATTATCGGACAAACCATCAATGGGATATTTATTATATGATTTGTAAAGTTTTTCAAAGCCATTTAAATCTATCTTCCGGGGTGTACTGCTTTAATCTGATTGGAAAAAATTACAAACAGAAAATTGAGGAGCCTCAAAAACATTATGTATAACTAATATGACAGAAAAGTACGTTGCTTAAAGTTATTCGTCGCTGCTGTCCTCGCTTAAATCGCTTCGAAGCTTGAAGAACCAGCAGAACCGACTTCAGGCAAATGGCCATCACCGAACGAAAAGGAGCAGTTGTTGAAAACAGCTCCTGAGAACATGGAACTTGATGCCAGTTTTGAAAGGGAGGACGAATTGGTAATAAAACACGTTATTCGATCTTGTCGATGGCACGATGCTTTCATTTCCTTCAACGTGTTTACCGCTCAACGTCAGGGACATATATTTCTGTTGCTGTTCGGACGCTTCAGAATAACTGTCAAAAGACTTCAAATTTATTTGTCCAGCCAACCCAATCATGTTTAAAGGGTCGACATTCTCGTGGCTTATAGTGTTTTTTTGGTGTCTACATTTTGCGACAAATTTCGACGAGTTTCGTACGTGGAATACCCTTGATGCAACTTCTGGTGTCTTGAAGTTGAAAATTTGGAAAATTAAATTAAATGCGTGCAACAGGCGCTAAAAATAACATTGAATTGTTTCAGTCTTCGTCACTACAAATGTTGACTTCTTTAAAGTAATAGGCAATGTTAAATACAAACGTAACTTGAACTAAAATCATAATAATATACTAATATGCGAAAATTCAAACTATTATTTATTTATTATTCATACCGCCCTTGGTAACCTTCTAAATTTCATTGTGGACTAAAATGAATATAACTAGAAGTTACTATCGAGAAAGAGCATGTTTAAATTTATACTGCAGCTCTTCAATCTCGTAACGAGATTGGTAGCTCTTCGGTTTGACGGAAATTGGATGAACAGAGCGAAAGATGAATATCTCTGGTCTGTATAGGCACTTCATTTTGCCTATAATGAAATTTTATAATGTAGCCTAGGTGTTGCTACTACACGAACCAGTGTGTAATCGAAGATGAATGTCATTTGAGAGAGAGTAGAGATCTTTAGAGATCTTTATCTTTATGTCCAATAATCGGTGCGTGGTATCGATATCCATACGCAACTAGCCTGAATCAAACCACAGCTCATGAATGCACATATACTTTTTTTGCGGCGTAACAAGTTAAAAAGGCGCCGCGCGACACGTCATACCCTGGGTGCCAGAGGTTCTTCTTCGCTCGTTGGGGATAACGGGGGCACGCGAGGATGCGTGCCCCCGTTACCCAGGGTACACGTCTCATGTCCATGTTGACATATTGTTATTGCGCGGCTTCAGATGTTTTAGCGACACAAAACATTTTACGTTTATTATGTTATTACGGCTTTACTATTTAAGTATTGAGCACCTTTTATACTCAACGCGTTTTACCTTCTCATCCGCGTTTTAACCTCTCATCCGCCTTTTACCCTCTCATCCGCCTTTTACCCTCTCATCCGCCTTTCACCCTCTCATCCGCCTTTTACCCTCTCATCCGCCTTTTACCCTCTCATCCGCCTTTTACCCTCTCATCCGTCTTTTACCCTCTCATCCGTCCGTCCGTCCGTCCGCCATCCGCCCATCCGCATCCGCGTTTTACCCTAACCCGTTCTATGCTACTGTAACAAGATTAATAACTTCTTATTAACCGAGAGCGCGGTCATTACGGTAAAATATCAGACCGAGGTCTTGACAGAACGGACCGAGCGGGGTGAGGTTCGAACATATAATAAAAGACCGAGGTCTGATATTTTCCCGTAATGACCAAGCGGTGGAGGTTAATAAGAGGTTTATTATATGGCATGGCTTTTTTAAACAACATACTTTACATACGTTTTGAGTGACAGAATTGTCATTTTCAATATTGTTCTTGTTCTTCGATTGCTTTCATGATGGTAAGATCGACTATCTTTTAGATTGTTCATCGTCCGACTCATGATTTAGTGCTTAATTTACTAAATTCGTTCAACTTTTGCTGCTTTTCAAAGTTTCCTATCGTTGTTCGGCTCTTTTGTAAACAAAATAGTTGACAAAATCCGTAATCCAGACCGGCCATTACGGGAAATAACGGACCGGCAGGTGACGTGTCTCAGCCAATCAGAGCACGCAATTTCACCGGAAGTATCTTGCGCCATATAATAAGACGTTGTTAAGAAACAGTTTTTATTTTCTTACGCATATGTCATTGTTATTATCAATCACGCCCACGGTATGAATTACACTAAAGCCTGGTTCACACGAGCTGCATAAGCATGCACAAGATCATGGACTTGCGAAGACAAAACAACGATAATTTTTCTTTCTTTCGTCTTTTGTTCTGCTCTTGGCTCATGCTTGGACTATGGTCTTATGATTAAGATTATGTCCATCTTTATGTCGCAGGCTTGACTTCATTCCTTTGTTTTGCCTTCTGGTTTGTCCTTATGCTTATGCTCACGTGTGAACCAGGCTTAGGTTTCGACCCATCTCCCATAGGACCAGGTCGTTTACGAGAGTCAACTGTAGTTAAGTTAAATAATCAAATCGTGAAGCTATTTAAAGAACATTGACAACAAAAAATAACTACTTTTTTATATCGAAGTATATCACACTTAGCTACTCGGGATATGGTAGTTTAAATGTTAACACATTTTAAAAGTTGAATAAACCATATAAAAACGCCGCCATTTTGAATATGACCGTGACGTCATGTGCTGGGAAGTGTTGTATTTCGTACTTTTGTGCTACCTATATATTGCCCAGTGTATGTTGAAATAGCGATTACTAAAATAACGTTGAGAAGCTTAATTTCTTTGCATTTCCGCCAACACTGACCGCTTTACCCGTGACAGAAAACCCTAATTCACCTTTAATACGTATTACAAGCATTTTTACAACCTCAAACTACGTAAAAGGTACTTATTTTTTTGCCAATGTCCTTTATTATTTATTTAAAAAATTCCTGGTTTCTGATTGGCTAACAGCCAACTGTGAAATCGTCATATCAACTCAACAACCTCGTGTCCAGGCTCTTTACGCGGCGACAGTTTGCCAAATATGGTCAAGCGAGTCAATATGATAATTATTAACGCGTCAATATGACTTCGTTATCATGGTTATGGCGACGACAATCATATCTTCTTTGTTGACCTCGCGCATTTCGTAATTCTTGACTGGCTAGCAAGTAGATTACCCCCCCCCATCTGGCATGCGCCCCACAATGCATTGCACGTTTGGCGCCGGAAGTAACGTTACCCTTTGGACGAAGTAACGTTACCTCGTTACAAGGGTGACGTCACTCTAGGTAACGTTACCTTGTTACGGCGCCTGATGACGTCATCCCCGAAAGTAAGTAACGTTACCTGGAGATAACGTTACCTTAGTATTCATACGCCCGAACGTTACCTCGTTACAAGGGAGACGTCACTCTAGGTAACGTTACCTTGTTACGGCGCCTGATGACGTCATCCCCGAAAGTAAGTAATGAGGTAACGTTACGAGGTAACGTTACCGGTAACGTTACCTGTTTATCAAGGTAACGTTACCTCCAGGTAACGTTACCTCGTTACAAGGGTGACGTTACCTCCAGGTAACGTTACCTCGTTACAAGGGTGACGTTACCTACAGGTAGCGTTACCTCGTTACAAGGGTGACGTTATTACCTCAAGGTAACGTTACCTCGTTACAAGGGTGACGTTACCTACAGGTAACGTTCGGGCACAGAATAATAATCGGGCGTATGAGTACTAAGGGCAAAATAATCTTTAAAGATCAATACAAAACAATCGCGAAAACCCTCGGAAAATTACTGTGTGCACATAGTCTTAGAGATTTTAAGAACCGTGGTACATGATTGAAATTTTAGTTACTAAAGTAGTTTAGTTTTCTGCATGCTTGCTTTTTATTTTATGTAATTTCTATATAACACACCTCTTTTGGAAACCAGCTTTGTAAGTTGAAAAGACTATAGTGTGTTTTTAAATAAAGTTAAATCCTGTTAACTCATATGTTTTATTTCATTCAAATCTTTATATCGTTACAAAAGAGGGGGAAAAAAAAACTCTGAGTATTACGTTTTTATTCTTTTATAAAATGTGGTGGCTCTTAAAAGAGCCGGTTTTTTTTTATCTTGACGTCTAAAAGTCAAAGCCCATGTTTTGTAATAGATCTAGGTTCGGAAGCTCGTCCAACCAGTCCATGTCCAAACTGTTTTCGGAGCCGCCTTCTGCCGTATCTTTTTTGTTTTCGGAGCCGCCTTCTGCCGTATCTTTTGTTTTTCCATACTCCGACTCGAACCGAACCACCAGTTCCGGGTTCTCGCGAAGTACAAAGTCATAAAAGGCTTTGTACTTGGCGAGCTTTTCTGTCCTCTTCTTTCTGCACCTTCTGGATTTCTCTGCATCCCGCCGCTGTTTTTCCACTTCCATCCTGGCGCGAACTGTCAGATTATATGAGTTTCGCACTTTTACGACCTAGGGTCAAGGGCAAAGTCCATGTCCAAGGTGAAGATTACACGTGATACCGCACGCGATTTTTCAGTTTACTTTACACTACGTCTCCGAGGACCGCTGTACAGAATGTGGCGCACGCGATTTTTCAGTTTACTTTACACCACGTCTCCGAGGACCGCTGTACAGAATGTCGGTTTAGAAACGGACGTTTAATACAACATGGCCGGTAAAACATTTGTTTTATTTGTTTTCTTATTGATCGGGTTATCGTTTGCCTCACGTTGCAAAGAGCAACGATGGATAGGTTCATTGGATTGTTCGAGACTCCGCTTAGTGTCCTTACCGCGTATTGACACGCCAAACAGATGGGTTAAGGTAATCGACCTGAGACAAAATAACCTTACTACTACTAATCTCTCCATGGTTTTGGTGGACTATCCTAATGTGCGACTAATAGATCTCCGCCAAAATCCACTAGTTTGCGTGAAGACCGTTCTAGTCCAAGTACTATTAAGCGACTGTAGCTCCACTTTATTTAAAAACACACTATAGTCTTTTCAACTTACAAAGCTGGTTTCCAAAAGAGGTGTGTTATATAGAAATTACATAAAATAAAAAGCAAGCATGCAGAAAACTAAACTACTTTAGTAACTAAAATTTCAATCATGTACCACGGTTCTTAAAATCTCTAATGACCATACTTGTTTTCCTTGTTTGTTTTTGTGTTGTACGGAGTAGAAGACGCCCTACCAACGATTTTGAACTCAGTGTTATGTCTAATGTTCCACGCTGTTCAGAAAGTGTTCTCTCTGCTTCGTCCTCTGACAGTGGATTACTATACTATGGGAGAGATACCGTAGTTTGATTTTGTATATGTTGGCAATTTTTTCCAGGTTCCTTGTTTTGTTACTAATTTTAGGTAAAGTGTTTGATAACAAAGTAGGTTGTGTCACATAGAACTTGAGTTAATTTATAATGTTATTTTTCATATGAAATCAACAACCCCAAACATTTCGCATGCAAGATATATTTGAGACTTTGCTATTGTCGTCTCCAAGCGATTACCTTGTTTTCTATTTACACTTTGCTTGAATGAGGATGTTTCTCAGTACACATTTCAAATGAATAACATTGCTTGAAACATTTATGACAACGTACTTGTTCTGTGTTTTTTTTCTTTCAAATACATAACTGAATTATTTCACATTTTGTGTTCATTTACTGTTGTCGGGTGGGAAAGATGGAAGTGATTTTGGATGAGCTTAAAAGAAATGACGTCGACATTGATATGAGAACGTTAACACATCATGTCAATTACGTGCTTATAAAACATCATGAGACGTTGTACAATCAATTGGTACCGCGCATAGATCCTGACGAGTTATCATTCGTTTTTTATCGAGATGGATGTGAACAATTTTGGTCGTGCCATAGCTTACCTAACATTGGTTTATGTGATGAATGACTCTTGCTCCGAGCACGTTACGCGTAGAGCTGTACAGTTGGTTGCTGCACCTCTTAAAAGCTTCGATTTCACAATGTTTAAGATCGAAGAAAGTTTTTTCCGTAAAATGATTTCTTTTGCTCAACGTATTTTTTCGCTATAAAGTACACGAACATGTGAAATAAAACTCATTTAGTGTTTTGCACGATGGATGTACGGTTTAAAACACCTGCAAATTTTTATATTTGCGGACAAAGTCAAAGTGGAAAATCGTATTTGGTTCGCTCCATGCTACATCATTTAGAAGAACTGTTTTATCCTGTTCCAGCAAAAATAATTTACTGCTATGGAGAGTATCAAAAGGAATTTGACGAATTATCTATGCCGAACGTTGAACTGGTGGAAGGTTTTCCAAACGACTTATATGACTTAACAGAAGGGCATGATAATTCCCTAGTCGTGCTTGATGATTTGATGTCTCAATGTTCCAACGATCAACGCGCATCAGACCTATTTACCCGCGGTTCTCATCATCGCGGTATATCTGTGTTGTACCTTACGCAAAATTTATTTCCACCCGGTAAATTGTCACGAACAATCTCTCTCAATTCCCACTATATGTTGGTATTCCGGAATTTACGCGACTCGCTTGGGATTACAACACTTGCGAAACAAATGTTTCCTAAACATGGCAATTACCTTTTGGATTCGTATCGTGATGCTACAAGCAGCCCTTACGGATATTTAATGATTGATTGTCATCAGCTGACACCGGAGAACATGCGTCTAAGAACCAGCATTTTACCTGGGGAGAGACAAATTGTCTACGTGAAGCGTACTTAAGTTGTGTATGCCGTTTAAATCCACCATTTACAAGATGTCGAAGCGTATGAGAGGAACTCTTCCCTATCTTCAGGTTATAATGAAATCTAAACCTAAATTGCGAAAGTTGCTTATCGATAACGTTCCCGCGAATGTTATCACGGCTATTTGTGAGTGTTCACTGAATTTACTTAAAGGTGTTATCCCATTAACACCGCGTCAAAAGCAACGTTTGGTGCGCTACAAGACACATCTCCGCGCGTTGGCAAATAAGAAAGTGTCGAGGAAACGAAAAAAGGTGTACCTTAATCAAAAAGGTGGGGGTTTATTGACGGCTCTCTTGGCACCGATTCTTAGTGTACTTGGAAGTTTGCTAGTAAAATGAAACACGCAAAACGTATGGTTTTGGTCCCCGAGGACACACTTCACAGATACGAGCAAAGACAAAGACTTGAGACCTCCCCGATTATGGCCAACATGATGCATAAAGATACGGACATGTCAAATATTCTTCAACGTACGGATATGGACGATGCTGAAAAGCTAAAATTGTACTATGCAAATTTGGAGCGTTATCTGGACTTGAGGCGCCAAAAGGATAATCAAATACCCACCGTTCGGATAGCCGAAAATAAAGAGGAATCTAAAGAAAAGGCGCAGTTACCTGATACAACCGTAGTGGAAAATATTCCGAGAACAATGCGTGGTAGAGCTACAGCACTTTTGAGCCGTTTGAAAGCAAGACCTGACGTTATTTCCTGGGATGAAACGGGACAAGTCAAGCTCGAGGGTGAAACCATCCCGCAATCAAACATATCTGATTTGGTTTCGGACGCTATGAGGGCGAGAAAACATTTCAATCCTACGGGCTCAAGAGAATTTTTTCGTGTTTTGTCAAAGATCAACATGCCGCGAGACCTCGTAAGGAATGAGGAAAGATGGAGACAATCCTTAGCTGACAATGCGTCTGGAGAAGAAGAAGAGGTTCTTTACAGCAGCCCACAACGTGCAAGCCCCCAAAGTGCAAGCCCTATGAAATATATCCAGTCAATGCTGAAGAGACGTGGAGAAAAACAAACTCAGAAACGTTGGCTTAATTATTAATCCTGTATTTGTTTTATTGAATAAAACATGTTTTTAAAGTTATTAAATGTTTTTTAAAAGTTTCTAATTGTTATTTTTTTTTTTTTTTTTTATTTTTTTTTTTTTTTAATTTTTAATTTTTATTATTATTTTTTTACAAATCAAGACACACACGATTTTACAACAAATATTTATTGCAACAAACGATACATTAATTTTCAAACAGGTTTTTACTAAACTGAGTAAGATTAATATTTGGACGATTTAACAATATTTTAAAATGACTCTTAACAAACCGAGACACTTTTGCATCGTTTAACATAGTATCGTTATTAAATAACTGCACGATTTTATTCATGCTTTGTCCTCGTGCTCTGTGGCTAAGGTAGAATATGCAATATTGGCCACACACATCTGACCAAGCACTTTGCAGTTTACGCGTGTTTAATTCCCATTCATAAGGCTCTAAAAAGTCTCCAAACGAATCCCTGTAGTGATCTGGCGGCTGTCCATAACTGTCAAAGAATTCCCCTTTCTGTTCTGCTGGGAAGTAGAATGCCACCCAATGCGTTCCAGGTTCACTGCTCGGGTCTGTGTTTGCAACAAAACCGCATGGATATTTATCAACTGTCTGAGGTAACTTATCACTAGGAAACACACCGCAAAACTTCTTGCTTGTTATCGGATCTTGGTCTAATGCATGAATTATCTGAGCAGTGTTCATTTAGCCAGAGTAATCGTAAATGACGTTTCTTTCTGCATCGATCTGAATTAGGTTTTCGAATTCCCCGTAACACACGAGACTCACAGCGGCTGCTGTCGCGGCAGAGAACTTGATGTCAACTGCGAGATTTCCTCGTTGAACAACATTAAAATGGGGTGACGACCCACACATATCGGCGGACAGATCGAAAGCATAAACTGCGTAACCTTTTGGAAACTCTTCTCGCGATATATCGTTTCCACTGTTGTAATACATTTTTCCCGTACCAGAAAACATCGTACCGAATGCCTCAACAAATCTAGGGTTTGCACCAAAGGAAAGTTGTATCGGCTTAAACGGTATGTCTTCTCCATTCACGGATATTCCAATAGAGGACACGTTAAAATGCTGAAAGTTGTACGGATTCCTCTTGTATGCCCCATTATACGCTGCGCTTTCGACCAATCCAAAGACAAACGATTTCGGTACAAGTCCGTTAAAGACGTTATCTTTTCTCAGGGAGGGATTTCCTGCTGGAATAATGAAACTCTTGCACTCGACGCGACGTATAGGGTAGATAGCCGGTCCTTTTTTCAATGCGATTTCATGAGCTATGGAAATGCTTGGGTTAACTTTCACTTTACGTATGTTGAGATAGGCATCGGTCACCTTTACTTTGTAATCGGCGTCGTCCTCAGAGGCCATCAAACAAAACTCGTTGCCATTTCGATTCAGAATAACTTTCAGGTCAACGAAACTTAGCAGGAGCCGTTCGGACATAAATACATCGCTGAATATAGGTCCGGCCATCTCTATTACTCCACTTGTCTTGTTAAACGCATATCTCGATTTAAGACCCAGGTTAGCGTTGGCAGCTGCCAAAGTAGGGTCCGCCACGCCCATTTTCCCTGCAGTATCTTTGTAGAACAGAGCTGCAGTGAGTTGAGAATCCTTTGCGGACGGACCATAGTTGAGGAGGGTTTCCAGATATGCTCGGTAGGCATAAGTCCCCGTGGCCTGGGTCACTTGCTTTTCTTTCAAAAACACATCGACTTGTTTGAACAGACTGTGCAGGAAATTGTTCACCACTCCAACTTTCTCGTCAGCGTCAAGATTTGTACCGTCTGCTTTTGTCACTTTAGCTCTCACCACAAGAATCGTTTTTGATAAATCCACATAATCTTCAGTGCCTGGAGATAGGAACGTGATTGCACCACCGTCCGATACACTGGATACAGGTTGATGATTTATCCAATGTCCCTTCTCCAAACTGACCTGTGTTGGTGGCACAGAAAATAGATCGAGTTCATTCTTTGTGCATTCTTGCGATTTGGCATGTACGAAATTCATATTTAACCGAATATGTCAAGAGTTGTTCTCCGCTTCTTGGTCTGATTGCTTCTGGTAGTAGACGTCGATGCTTTTCTCTTTTTATTTGTTTTCCGTTTCTTGGGCTGACTACTTCTGGCAGTAGATACCTTTCTCTTTTTAGCTGTTTGCTTTGTACGTTTTCTTGCACGTTTTCCGCTTCCTGTTTGAGCATAAGTTTGAAGTCGATTAACGGCTTTATTTTTTGCGATGTTTACAGCTTCTTTTCCTCGGCTTTTTATCGCTTCTTTCAGATTTCTTCCAGAAGCAACGTCTCCTAACAGATTACCTCCAGCATTCAAGGCAATTTTTCCAAGAGCTTTTGCTCCACGTTTAACCATCGGCATGACTGTTCTAGCGATACTACGAAATAGGCCACCGAGTCCATATCCCATCTGTCCATGACCCATTTGCCATGGACTGCCTCTGAAAACAGGCATTCCGTGTCCTTGTTGTTGATCGAGATAGTAACGTACGTATGGATTATTCATCTTCACGTAAAATAACTGTGCTGTCTGAAGTGAAGTGTTGTCACCACCTTCCCGCGTTCAAATGGCACGGGGTCGCCTGTATCGCTCCTTAAAAGAATTTCCATGTCTTCGAATGATTTAGTTTGGACAGGCACGTATTGGATGTTTGTGAACGTTTTAGTAATGACGTCACCAGACTTTCCCTGAACGGGAATGCTTCTGAGTAATTGGGCGCTCGTATCTCCGACGATCTGCGGTTGAACAATATCACAATAGATGTAAATTATCGTCATCCCAAACAAGTCTGCCACGTAAGGGCTTTCGGTCGTTTTTTGCGAATTTTACATCTTTTCCTCCAAACCCAAAGATAATCGACATTCTTCCTGTTAGAGCCAATTGATATCCAGTTTTCAATTGAACTGTCACTTTTCCAATTAGAGCATTAAACGACAACTTAATGTTGTCGTTAACATATTTTGCCAAAGCTTTATTGGTACTTTTGATAAGATCTTGTACGGTTTCGTAGTAGCCGTAATCCACAATCGTCGTCAGAAAAAGTCCACTTTTGTCCGCGTAATAGATATGGTTCTTATGTTCTTGTAGAGTGTACCACGTATTCGGGTAAGAGATGGAGTACAAACCAACTTCCCATTCGCCATTCAAATCAATGGTTTGTGGCAATTTTACACGATAACTCGTCGTTTTGTTATCGGGAAAGATATTCAGGGATGCATTGCTAGGAAGCGTGAGATAAAAATGTGTTCCACTCATTATGAATTATAAATCAAAATAGCAAAGAAACTACACACACATTGGTTTAAATCTTATTTATTTCAGAAGCAGGTACCCACGAATTAAACTTGTTCGGGTACCCTAACCATTTTACAAGATAGTGTACATTGTTGCCTCTTCCACGTTTCTTCAGAATTTTTTCAACTTCATAAACATCGTCACGTTTAATGACTTTTTGTAGCTCTTTATCGTAAAATGTTCCTTTCAGTTCTTCGCCGTCATAATCTTTGAGTTTATACACGGGAGGGTCACGAGGTACTTGTTTGCTTACAGTGAAGATTTCTTTTGAGAAATTTGGCAAGTAACCCTTTTCAAATTTACGTTTTATTTTACTAATTCTCAGTTGATCGCCAATCTTAAACTTATACTTTACATTTTTCACAATACTATGTTCATCGTACAAAGTGTGCCATACTTTCTTTTCGTTTTCGACAGTAACATTTGCTGGCTTTGTTTTAATACTACGATGAACACTATGATTGTAAGAATACATTAACTCAGGCAGCATGTCAATGTATCGCATTGTTTTCTTGGATGTAAAGTATCGCCACATCTTTGTCTTCAACGTACGAATCAAACGTTCTACGATCGAGGCTTTCGTTTCGTTATACGTATTGTACAATTCTATGTCTTCCTCCTTCATCAGTGCTTGAAAATGTCTATTGAAAAACTCCGTTCCTTGATCAGTCATAATTTTTTCAGGTTTGCGTCCAGAAGATAAAATGACTTTGAAAGCTTCAACCAGTGAAAGTCCCGTTTTATTTTTCAGAGGAACGACCCATGCATACTTTGAAAAGACGTCAATGCATACTAAAAGATATCGATAATCATCGTTAAACTTCTGCATGGATTGCATGTCCGCCAGATCCATTTGCCATTGTTGGTCGATACCGCCCACGATCACACGGTTTCTTCTAAAATTGCGACTGGCAGGTTTATGTAAAGTGTACGTATCTTGTGACATCAACCATTCTTTAATTTTCGCGCGACTCACTTTAAATTTTCCTTCCTTTTTGACGTCATCATACAAACGATTCACTCCACCAAATCCTCCTGGGCGTTTTGGATCGTAATAAACGCTAGACAGGTAATCATTCATGTTCACATATGGAATGAAAGAAATCTTAAATCACGCCCTCTTTTATTCTTCTTCGACATTCTGATTAGGTTCATCTGGTGCATCGTTCTCGATAGGTTTATTGTTTTCAACAGGTTTGTAGTTTTTGATGGTTTTACTAGTGTATCCCATTTGTAAATGTCCTTCGAGATTGAGATCATTGCGACCAACACTAATGCCCATTCTAAACATTTTCTGTTTGTTATGATTTTTGTTGTTCTTCGGATCTTTGCTGGCAGAGTGACCCATGGCTATGAACAATGTTCACACTATGCCCTGTATTTCATTATGACAGTACTAGCCGCTGTTGATAAATTTTATAACGAATATTATAAAATTTCGAACATGGATAATACGAGAATATAGTATTATGGGTCATCGGGCCCTGGGGCCAAATCGGGCCAAAACAAAACAAAAAAAAAAAAAGGAAAAAAAAAAAGGGTGCCATTTCGGGCCTTTCCGGACCTAATCAAGTTGTATAAAACATCTCAAACTTAAGAGAACTGTTAAACATTCTTTGATACGCGTCAAGTAAAGAGCTAGTCATGTCTAAACCTTTGGATATTGATAATAAAGAATTAATTCTTCATCATCGACAGAAACGCATCGAAAGGAAACTTTTAAAAAGTTACGCTGCAGAAATCGCATCAATTATATCACGTCTTGTTGTTGAAAACTGCAATGGTTGCATCATTGACCACCCATCCCAAACAGAACATCAATGCCTCATGATGGAAAAGGATGAACAGTTATGTATATACTTTGACCCAGCTTTGGAAAAGGTTTCAGAAGCAAATGTCACGGAGGCTTTTGCCGAAAGTTTGAAGGATATTAAACCTAAAGTGAGCGGCCTTGAATTGCTCAAGTATACATATGATGATTGGAGATCTGTCTTTTGTGCAGATCAGAGACGGGTGCTCAAACAAGAGACCTTCACGCTGCTGTAAAATGGGAATGTTATAAAAACACTGCACCAGCGGTGATTTTGGTCACAATCGTTTGACAGCGTCAATAGTTTAATCAACATGACTATCGGCATACTCTTTATGGCTGAGAATCGACTTATGCTTCGTGTCAATATGTGTGCTTCTAATTTTAACAATAAAGTCCTAGATGAGTTGACAGATGAAGAAATAGAGAAATGGGTTCCCGTCTTTGACGATGATAAAACATTTACTAACAGAGAGTTTATTGAAAAGATCTGGTACGCTTGCGTTAGTCACGGATACATTTCTGAACATTATGATATTATGGGAAAGTTTCTTGACAAGATGAAAGTTATTCTATAAGCAATATGTATAAACGTGAAAGCGCATGCGTGCAAATGTAACAAAATCCTATAAAACACTGTACCTTTTCTGATTTTTGATCAGATCAGACAAACATTTGATAGAAGCAACATGTCTTGGAGAAACATCGTAACCCAATGGCTTTCGACCAAAACCATAACGCAAGAGGGAAATCTGGCAACCTTGGATTTGATGAGACTTTTGATACAGAAGAATATGATACCGGCAGTACTTATTGACAACCAGACGATACATTCAATTATATTGACGCAAGTTATATTAGAAGCATTGAATGGTTTAACGGTACCCCCAGCCCCCCAGGGGAAAACCTTTGTCTATCATATGAACGCCAAAGAAATGATGATGATGGACCTTAACATGAAGAATGCTAAACAAATCAAGCTGTTGGAAGAACAGACAGGGGTAAATTTGGATCATTACCACAAACTAAAGATCGGAAATTAACTTTGAGATCAAACGATTTATTTTAAAACATTTACGACTGTTCTATGTATTTCAACACGTATATAACTGTATTTCAACAAATATAACTGTTCTTTAAAACTTTTTTAACTGTGTTTTAAAATCCATAAGGTAATGTTTTGTAATCCTCCACAATAATACGTTTGTTATAAACAATACGATAATCCTTTTTCATGCGTTTGGTCACAATGTTTGTTGTCTTTGTGTCGCGGGTTATCTTGAACGGGATGTCCACGGAAACGTGGCCACTGACATTACATTTTGCATGTAAGTACACCAATGCACGAATAACATCAAAGTTCACTGTTTGCCTTGCGGTGCAATTCAGAGTGATCCCACGTATTTTCGTTTCGATTTTGTTGGAACTGGTTTTATAACAATAGTTCTTTGGTCCTCCGGAGATGAAGGTCGTAACATGATCCCCTTTCAACTCATCGGTGAGTTCACCAAGATATGGACCTGTCGGAGGTTCTGGATCGCCGAGTTTGCTGACGAAGATCACCGAATCTGTGTCATAGTACAGCACTCTTTCTTGTAGATCGTCCAACACCCCGTAAAGCTTGAGTCGTGCATAGGCGGTAGTAAAGGCTGCGATCACCACATTGGTCTTGGCGTTTGGTGCAATGAAGTTCTCGTTGCTTTCGTATTGAATTTCAACCACTTCATCACTTATGAAACGCGCATTCAGAACGTTGATCTCATCAGACGTCAGGTAGTCAAGAAACGTTTGCACGTCACTGATTTGTTCCACTTTAGTCATATTGGAACGTTGCGCAAACTTTCCTGAAAGATATGAGAAAAAAATAAATGTCTGGAACTTTGCTGGACAATTCTGCCTAGAAAAGATAACATTTTGTTATAGGGGAGGGGTGTTTAGAACGTACTCACCCCAAAACGAGTTCAACATCAATTTCGATAAGGCACGCATGCCGGGATTGTGTTCGATCTTGCTTCGGTCCAGTTGTATCCCTTCCACTTCGAGGTATTCGTCCACGTACTGTTGTTTCTGTTCTTCCGTGGTACAGGTCTTCGGGTAACCGCTAGACTCTTGCTTGATTTTGAGGAAGGTGTCCACATAGTCTTTGAACAACTCGATCAAGCACGACTAGGGAATTATCATGCCCTTCTGTTAAGTCATATAAGTCGTTTGGAAAACCTTCCACCAGTTCAACGTTCGGCATAGATAATTCGTCAAATTCCTTTTGATACTCTCCATAGCAGTAAATTATTTTTGCTGGAACAGGATAAAACAGTTCTTCTAAATGATGTAGCATGGAGCGAACCAAATACGATTTTCCACTTTGACTTTGTCCGCAAATATAAAAATTTGCAGGTGTTTTAAACCGTACATCCATCGTGCAAAACACTAAATGAGTTTTATTTCACATGTTCGTGTACTTTATAGCGAAAAAATACGTTGAGCAAAAGAAATCATTTTACGGAAAAAACTTTCTTCGATCTTAAACATTGTGAAATCGAAGCTTTTAAGAGGTGCAGCAACCAACTGTACAGCTCTACGCGTAACGTGCTCGGAGCAAGAGTCATTCATCACATAAACCAATGTTAGGTAAGCTATGGCACGACCAAAATTGTTCACATCCATCTCGATAAAAACGAATGATAACTCGTCAGGATCTATGCGCGGTACCAATTGATTGTACAACGTCTCATGATGTTTTATAAGCACGTAATTGACATGATGTGTTAACGTTCTCATATCAATGTCGACGTCATTTCTTTTAAGCTCATCCAAAATCACTTCCATCTTTCCCACCCGACAACAGTAAATGAACACAAAATGTGAAATAATTCAGTTATGTATTTGAAAGAAAAAAAAACACAGAACAAGTACGTTGTCATAAATGTTTCAAGCAATGTTATTCATTTGAAATGTGTACTGAGAAACATCCTCATTCAAGCAAAGTGTAAATAGAAAACAAGGTAATCGCTTGGAGACGACAATAGCAAAGTCTCAAATATATCTTGCATGCGAAATGTTTGGGGTTGTTGATTTCATATGAAAATAACATTATAAATTAACTCAAGTTCTATGTGACACAACCTACTTTGTTATCAACACTTTACCTAAAATTAGTAACAAAACAAGGAACCTGGAAAAAATTGCCAACATATACAAAATCAAACTACGGTATCTCTCCCATAGTATAGTAATCCACTGTCAGAGGACGAAGCAGAGAGAACACTTTCTGAACAGCGTGGAACATTAGACATAACACTGAGTTCAAAATCGTTGGTAGGGCGTCTTCTACTCCGTACAACACAAAAACAAACAAGGAAAACAAGTATGGTCATTAGAGATTTTAAGAACCGTGGTACATGATTGAAATTTTAGTTACTAAAGTAGTTTAGTTTTCTGCATGCTTGCTTTTTATTTTATGTAATTTCTATATAACACACCTCTTTTGGAAACCAGCTTTGTAAGTTGAAAAGACTATAGTGTGTTTTTAAATAAAGTGGAGCTACAGTCGCTTAATAGTACTTGGACTAGAACGGTCTTCACGCAAACTAGTGGATTTTGGCGGAGATCTATTAGTCGCACATTAGGATAGTCCACCAAAACCATGGAGAGATTAGTAGTAGTAAGGTTATTTTGTCTCAGGTCGATTACCTTAACCCATCTGTTTGGCGTGTCAATACGCGGTAAGGACACTAAGCGGAGTCTCGAACAATCCAATGAACCTATCCATCGTTGCTCTTTGCAACGTGAGGCAAACGATAACCCGATCAATAAGAAAACAAATAAAACAAATGTTTTACCGGCCATGTTGTATTAAACGTCCGTTTCTAAACCGACATTCTGTACAGCGGTCCTCGGAGACGTGGTGTAAAGTAAACTGAAAAATCGCGTGCGCCACATTCTGTACAGCGGTCCTCGGAGACGTAGTGTAAAGTAAACTGAAAAATCGCGTGCGGTATCACGTGTAATCTTCACCTTGGACATGGACTTTGCCCTTGACCCTAGGTCGTAAAAGTGCGAAACTCATATAATCTGACAGTTCGCGCCAGGATGGAAGTGGAAAAACAGCGGCGGGATGCAGAGAAATCCAGAAGGTGCAGAAAGAAGAGGACAGAAAAGCTCGCCAAGTACAAAGCCTTTTATGACTTTGTACTTCGCGAGAACCCGGAACTGGTGGTTCGGTTCGAGTCGGAGTATGGAAAAACAAAAGATACGGCAGAAGGCGGCTCCGAAAACAAAAAAGATACGGCAGAAGGCGGCTCCGAAAACAGTTTGGACATGGACTGGTTGGACGAGCTTCCGAACCTAGATCTATTACAAAACATGGGCTTTGACTTTTAGACGTCAAGATAAAAAAAAACCGGCTCTTTTAAGAGCCACCACATTTTATAAAAGAATAAAAACGTAATACTCAGAGTTTTTTTTTCCCCCTCTTTTGTAACGATATAAAGATTTGAATGAAATAAAACATATGAGTTAACAGGATTTAACTTTATTTAAAAACACACTATAGTCTTTTCAACTTACAAAGCTGGTTTCCAAAAGAGGTGTGTTATATAGAAATTACATAAAATAAAAAGCAAGCATGCAGAAAACTAAACTACTTTAGTAACTAAAATTTCAATCATGTACCACGGTTCTTAAAATCTCTAAGACTATGTGCACACAGTAATTTTCCGAGGGTTTTCGCGATTGTTTTGTATTGATCTTTAAAGATTATTTTGCCCTTAGTACTCATACGCCCGATTATTATTCTGTGCCCGAACGTTACCTGTAGGTAACGTCACCCTTGTAACGAGGTAACGTTACCTTGAGGTAATAACGTCACCCTTGTAACGAGGTAACGCTACCTGTAGGTAACGTCACCCTTGTAACGAGGTAACGTTACCTGGAGGTAACGTCACCCTTGTAACGAGGTAACGTTACCTGGAGGTAACGTTACCTTGATAAACAGGTAACGTTACCGGTAACGTTACCTCGTAACGTTACCTCATTACTTACTTTCGGGGATGACGTCATCAGGCGCCGTAACAAGGTAAACGTTACCTAGAGTGACGTCACCCTTGTAACGAGGTAACGTTCGGGCGTATGAATACTAAGGTAACGTTATCTCCAGGTAACGTTACTTACTTTCGGGGATGACGTCATCAGGCGCCGTAACAAGGTAACGTTACCTAGAGTGACGTCACCCTTGTAACGAGGTAACGTTACTTCGTCCAAAGGGTAACGTTACTTCCGGCGCCAAACGTGCAATGCATTGTGGGGCGCATGCCAGATGGGGGGGGGGGTAATCTACTCTAGCACGCAAGATATTTTTCATTTTTTAAATAAATAATAAAACAATTATTGAACTCGGTTTTCGCGTGATATGAAGAATTATCATGCCCTCAGTTTGCCGTTATCAACTTCAGCCTGCGGCTTCGGTTGATAACGGCAAACTTCGGGCATGATAATTCTTCATATCACGCTCAACCTCGTTCAATAATTGCTAATTAATTCTTGTTTTCTTGGTTACCCATCGATCCATACATGCACCTATCCATCCATCCATCCATCCATCCATCCATCCATCCATCCATCAACAACCGACCGACCAACCCAACGAACCAATAACCAACTAATCAACCTGAAATAACCAACTAATCAACTAAGTAGCTAGCACATGGAAAAACAAACGAACTCATCAAATGTATCAAATAAGAAAAACCAATGTACCCGGTTGATGTTTGTGTTGTCCAACGCAGCATCTATTTCATCAAGAACGAAGAATGGCGCAGGTTGACAACTGCATAAAAACGAAGACAAAATAATAAATTGTAGAAGAACTAGGGCATTGTTGAATAGTTGCAGGATAACAGATATATTGAAAGCCGATACGTTCAATCGGAGGACTTGGATGGGGAAGTACAAAATACATGATAGATAAATACATGATAAATTTTCATATGCTCGAACTACCAAAATGCGTTTACGGTCATTCATTGTTAAGAAAATACTGAATAATGTCTACAATATAACATGGATTTAATAACACGACTTCTGATTGACTTTATGCTATTAATTTCATAATATTAATTTTTAAACATACTCTGTAATTATTAAATAGGTAACATATTTACAACCAACCTGCGTATTGAGAAAAGTAAAGCGAGTGCAGCAACAGTTTTTTCACCACCTGATAAGTTATCCATTGGTCTGAATCTGTGGAGAGTATAAAAATAAGTTGTTAGACCACGTGGCTTGTATCCTTAGAGACCTTAAAGGGAAATGGCAATAAAAATTTTCTTTGTCTCATTTGAAAGAACATTTAAAATAATATATGAAGACCTTTTAAAATTTCCCCGTAACTTCCTTAATTTTTGAAATATCTGTGAACAAAAATATCTGCAATCCGCCATCTTGTTTTATAATTAGATCTAATTAAGTGACGTCAAAACCAGGGTAAACATTCTAAAAGTTGTAAATAATTGCCCAAATATCAGTGGAATGCGTTCAAATAGATTGCTAGTTCACTTAAAAGTATACAACACCCAAAACAACTACGATTTAGCATCTATAATGACTCGATCATTGCTGATATAAAAAACATTTCTACCCTGGTTGTGACGTCACGCATATCCAAGGATGGTTATGCATATCCAAGATGGCGGAATGTTCAATGTTCTTTGTTAAAAAGAAGTGAAATATTTACAGAACCAAGAACGATATGGAAAATCTGTAAAAGGTCTTGATATATCATTTTAAAAGTTCTTTCAAATAAGATAAACTTAATTTTTATTGCCATTTCCCTTTAAAGTGTTTATGAAACGAAAATTAAGTTTTAGGTAATTAAACGAACTCTTAAAATAATGAGGAATGGTAATTTAGAGTTCTTTCATATCTCACGTCTTTCTTGAGATATTTAGACTTTTGTGATAAATGAATAACCACCGACGTCACGAGGTTTGCAAACTTTCAGAAAATTAATTAATTAGAAATATTTAAGAAATAAAAAACGTGTCGCGTGTGATTATCGAGTTATAATGGCACGAGAGATGCATGTAAAACACGAGGCGATAGCCGAGTGTTTTACTAGCTTCTCAAGTGCCATTATAACTCGATAATCACACAAGACAAAGTTTTTTATTTCTTCTAAAAAAGAACGGCCATTAAATTAACAATAAAGCCATGAAAAATGTAGATTGACCTGTTATAAATGACGTTGCTATGTGCGTTGCTAGGAAGCCAATGATGAAAACACGCTGGCGATTTTAGCGATGAAAATGCACTCAACGTTGCAGTTAAAACATTCTGTTGTGTTAGTACCTTGTTAGCTTTGTATCCAGCTATTCTTTGACTTTCTTTTGTGATTTAAACTACTTAAAATCCGTCAAAAACGACAAAATCTACGCGAGGAATCACGTCAGCTTATACTTTATTGAGTTATAATGCACGGTTTTTGAGCTCAGTAACCAATCAGATAGCGTGTACTCGCTCATTTACTTCCGGTTATTTTATAAAGTACATTAATTTGGCATTGCTATTAAGTGTCGTAATGCATGTGTAAAGTTTCAAGTCCTGATTTTCTATAAACGTTTAAAACCCTCATGACCTCTGGAACCACGTGAGATATGAAAGAGCTCTAAATTATAATTCTTCATTATTTTACAAGTTAATTTAAATAAGTAAAATTATAAACACTTAAAGTGTCTATGAAGTCCAAAATTCTCATATTTTTGAATAAAATCACAGCTCGTCAACTAAATAACAATTTTCAAAAATGAAAGAAATGCTGTCAGTAATCTTCGGGATATCGAATATCAAAGATGACCCGTTGGAGTAGTTTAACGTTACAAAACAGTGAAATACTGCTATCGAATATACGGAGTTGATGACGTACGCAGGTGGTCTAATATTCCACAATCTATTGTTGTTATGCGTTATTGTTGTTATGCGTTATAGTTGTGCAGGTCGCATACGTCATCAGGACTTCTAACCGAGCATTCAGATTTCTCCAAAACAGATTAGCCATTGCAAACTTTAAGAGTTTATAGCTCCCAGACTACCAGATTCAGTTGAAATTTTCAGTGAACACTTCTGCGCAGGGCATTCATTTTACTTTACGTTTCACTTTACGTTTCACTTTGCGTTTCACTTTACGTTTCACTTTGCGTTTCACTTTACGTTTCACTTTACGTTTCACTTTGCGTTTCACTTTACGTTTCACTTTACGTTTTACTTTGCGTTTTACTTTACGTTTCACTTTACTTTTCACTTTACGTTTCAATTTACTTTTCACTTTACGTTTCACTTTGCGTTTCACTTTACTTTTCACTTTACGTTTCACTTTGCGTTTCACTTTGCGTTTCACTATGCGTTTCACTTTACGTTTCACTTTACGTTTCACTTTACGTTTCACTTTGCGTTTTACTTTACGTTTCACTTTGCGTTTCACTTTACGTTTCAATTTACTTTTCACTTTACGTTTCACTTTGCGTTTCACTTTGCGTTTCACTTTGCGTTTCACTTTGCGTTTCACTATGCGTTTCACTTTACGTTTCACTTTACGTTTCACTTTACGTTTCACTTTGCGTTTCACTTTACGTTTCACTTTACTTTTCACTTTACGTTTCACTTTGCGTTTCACTATGCGTTTCACTTTACTTTTCACTTTACTTTTCACTTTACTTTTCACTTTACGTTTCACTTTACGTTTCACTTTACTTTTCACTTTACGTTTCACTTTACGTTTCACTTTGCGTTTCACTTTACGTTTCACTTTACGTTTCACTTTACTTTTCACTTTACGTTTCACTTTACGTTTCACTTTGCGTTTCACTTTGCGTTTCACTTTGCGTTTCACTTTGCGTTTCACTATGCGTTTCACTTTACGTTTCACTTTACGTTTCACTTTACGTTTCACTTTGCGTTTCACTTTGCGTTTCACTTTACGTTTCACTTTGCGTTTCACTTTGCGTTTCACTTTGCGTTTCACTTTACGTTTCACTTTACGTTTCACTTTACGTTTTACTTTACGTTTTACTTTACACGGAAAATGATTTCTATTGATTATTATATGATATTTATTATAAATACCTCTTTCCTGGTGCAACGCAGCTGTAGTTAATACCTTCCAGATAAGGTTCCTGAAACACATGATTAAATGCATTCAGTTTTGCAATGAACGCGGAAACCATGAGTAACTTCTCTATAGTTGTAGGTTAGGGTCAGGATTAGGATTGAGATTAGGGTTAGGATTAGTAGTTCTAAAAAATGTGAAGGTCCTTTTGAGTCATCCCTTTTAGCCTTCACCGTTTGGGTTTAGTCACTCAACTGTGCTGTATAAATATTAATGATGTAAAACAAAATATTTGTGCACTTTCAGGGCATCCTCAACATAAATCGCAGCTTATGTTAGCCACTTTGACGTTCGTCATGTTTCCAGACAATTTAATTCCATGGACTACATTGAATAGAGAGGCTCAGCTGTACGTGAAATAAAGATACTATTTCTCCTTGGGATCAATTCGCGGTTGCATGGGGCAGTGAGATAAATTTTCAAACATTATTGTGGATAATGATGATGTATCCCAATCTGAAAAGCCATAGCCTCACGTGATTAACGCTCGGTATTAACGATTTATCTCATGACACAGCCACAATTCATTGCTCCAACTGAATTAGCTCCAACTGATTAGCATGCATATTAATAGCTATAGATGAAATATAGATAAAATATATATGAGTGCCATTATTAAGAGCTATTGCGCCCGAATTCAACCAACCAAGTTTGCAAAAAATGCAAATGACTTCGGTGGGATTTGAACCCACCATCTGAGGTACAAAGCCATTGCTGGGTACGATGGCTGTGAGTTAATATACAGGGTGTATTAAAAAAAAACGCGACCTTTTAATCGTTTTATTTAAAATAGCTTCTAATCGTATGAAGGAGCATAACTGCACAACAAATTGTCAAAGTACTAATTAGTCATATCGTCAGTTCGAATAAAAATGGTTCAACTGACCACAGAGCAACGAGTTTTTACTGTTTTACATTATACCGAAACTCAATGTAAAAACTCGTTGCTCTGTGGTCAGTTGAACCATTTATATTCGAACTGATGATATGACCAATTAGTATACTTTGACAATTTGTTATGCAGTTATGCTCCTTCATACAATTAGAAGCTATTTTAAATTCCCAGGAGCATAAAATCTTGTGCTTAACAACAATAGGTTAATTTCTAAAGGTCGCGTTTTTTTTTATACACCCTGTATATCACAGTCAATAGAGGTATGGTCTGGAAACGCGCCAAAGTCTTTGTTCTATGTTTTTCTTCACGTTTATGCAAAAGTAGCACTTTCACACTTGCTGAACACATGGTATTTTCTGTATAATGAAGCAAGCAGCCAATGGCAGCGTTTGGGTTTAGTCACTCAACCTTGCTGTATAAATATTAATGAACGTAAAACAAAATACTTGTAATGGGCATCCTCAACATAAATCGCAGCTTGTTATTAGCCGCTTTGAAGTTCGCCGCGTTTCCATATATTTAACAATTAGACAACGAGAACGAGTTGTCTATGAGCTCTATCTGCTCATAGACAACGAGGGCGAGTTGTCTAATTGTTTTAGTATCAACCATAAACAACCTTTCTAACATTGTTCCAAATTTTCAGATAGTTTTACCTTTTTGTTTGTATAGAAGTCTCCCATTCAAAATGTAGAGTTGCTCGATGGCACATGATAAACAATCGCTCACAAAAAACGAGTTTGTAATTACTTTGCTTCACATTTGGTATAGATATACTCCATAGGCATAAGCGAATTCATTTTCCTATTCGAAAATGTCAAACTGAACAATTTGCCATTACTTTCGGGCCAATGTTTTCATGATTTCATCACTCGTATATAAATTTTAGCGGGCGCCATGTTTGGACTAGATTTCAGGTTTGGCCGTGCAGCGTGAATATGTCGTGTCTTCTGATTGGTCAGGATAGGAATATTCCAGCATAAGGTGGTTTGTGATTGGGTGACGCAACTCACCGTCTATCACCAATAGACAGTGAGTAGCTCAGCCAATCAGAATGCCGAATTTGTAATAGACCACTAGTTGGTTGATACTAAATATACATATACGCGTTTCCATATATACATAGTCAATATAATTTATATATTCTATTGACTATTTATAAAATAAGTCGTGTCTTACGCACGCTGTGATTGGTCAGTTACCGTGTTTATATCAGGCTTTAGTATAAATTGACAAGTTTATATCACAAATCCTCAATTTTGATTGGCTATCGCAGGAGTTACTATCCGCTGATATAAACCTCTGGGGGAAAAGTTGCCTGATTTCGAAAGAATATTTACATTTTTTCCATGAAAAATGCGAAATAAAAGTTATTTCTTGGGTTAGAAAGTTGTAAATTTATACTAAAACAATTAGACAACTCGCCCTTGTTTTCTATGAGCGATAGTCAACTCGGCTCCGCCTCGTTGACTATTTGCTCATAGAAAACGCGGGCTCGTTGTCTACTTGTTAAATATAACATGGATGGATTACGCCATCGTGATACGCGGTGGGTGTAAAACATGGCATAGGAAATGGCATGGCATATGGCATGGCATATGGCATGGCATGATTTTTATTTTATTTGATTTAATTGACTCCCATCAAGTAGGGATGGGCCGATACCAAATATTCGATACCATCGATACCAAGGTCTGCAAGAAAAGTATCGATACTGGCGACAAATATCGATTGTTTCGATACCGCTGAGCCTGCGGTCTTTTGCCTTTTGGTCAGCGGACTCAGCACAAACCAACACGGGTTGAACCTTTCATGTTACTCTATCACCAAATGAATCGAGGTATATAATCGTCATGAAATAACCGCTAACCCCAAAACAACTTAGGATCTAACCCTAACCCCCACCTAATGAGTTTTCTAACCCTAACCCCCGCCTTAAGTGTCCCCCCAATCCTCCCACCTCGATTCCCTTGATGTTATCCGGTGATGTTTATATTGGTGATGGAGTAACACGAAAGGTTATCCCTAACAAGGTAATGACGATTCATTTGCAATTTTAATCTCCTTAATTAGATATTCATTTCCTGCATTGTCTAAAGAGTGACCTACTGACCTATGATACTTTGTTTATTAATAGAAAGTTATGCATACTTTACTAAAAATAGCATCTGCAACGTCGCATAAAATATCGATATCGAAAAAAAGGGCAATATCGAACCAGTATCGTATTGAATTAAAAAAGCTGGTATCGCCCATCACTACCATCAAGAATCACAAAATAAGCTAGTACTAGAAATTGCAGACGTGAAATAAAATTTGGCGGGTGAAGGGACTGGTAACAAAAGTTTTGTTCGCCATTCTGCCAATCAAAACTTTCGTTACCAGTCCCTTCACCCGCCAAATTTTATTTCACGTCTCTGCAATTTCTAGTGCTAGCCTATTTTGTGATTCTTGATGGTAGTGATGGTTGATACCAGCTTTTTTAATTCGATACGATACTGGTTCTATATTGCCTTTATATTAATAAACAAAGTATCATAGGTCAGTAGGTCACTCTTTAGACAATGCAGGAAATGAATATCTAATTAAGGAGATTAAAATTGCAAATGAATCGTCATAATACCTTCGTTCATGTTTCGATAAACCAGTAAAACCAATGTAAATACGCCTTGTTAGGGATAACCTTTCATGTTACTCCATCACCAATATAAACATCACCAGATAACATGAAGGGAATCGAGGTGGTTAGGGTTAGAAAACTCATTAGGTGGGGGGTTAGGATCTAAGTTGTTTTGGGGTTAGCGGTTATTTGATGGCGTAACATGAAAGGTTAACGCTTGTTAGTTTGTGTTGAGTCCACTGACCAAAAGGCAAAAGACCGCAGGCTCAGCGGTATCGAAACAATCGATATTTCTCGCCAGTATCGATACTTTTAAACCGCCGGCTACGCAGGCTAATACTTTTCTTGCAGACCTTGGTATCGACGGTATCGAAAATTTGGTATCGGCCCATCCCTACTTGATGGGAGTCAATTAATTAAATCAAATAAAAAAAAATTCATGCCATGCCATATGCCATGCCATATGCCATGCCATATGCCATGCCATTTCCTATGCCATGTTTTACACCCACCGCGTGATACGCCATCAATTAGCCATCATACGCCATCAATTAGCAATGATACGCCATCAATTAGCCATCATACGCCATCAATTAGCCATCATACGCGATCAATTAACCATCATACGCCATCAATTAGACACACGGCGCCATCATACGCAGTAAGGAGAATTTACGTGTTGATAAAAAATATATTTGTACATTTTATTTGCTTTCTACGGGTTATTTTATAAAAGAAATAGAAAACATTTTTATCCGTGTTCCCATACGTTATATAAACACTCGTGGAAGTTTGGGAGAACTCCAAATCGCGTGGAAACACTCGCCCTACGGGCTCGTATTCCCACTATGATTTCTCGTTCTCCCAAACTTCCACTCGGTGTTTATATAACAGTATGTAAACACGGAAAATGTTTTCTATTTCTTAAGTATATATGGATGACATTTAGTGCTATTTTTAATATATATTCTTCTAACTTGAATTCGGGCACATAGCTTTTAATAATGAATGACACTCAGAAAATGTCCTCTTCATCTATGTCTACATGTTGTCCAGCGCAGGTGCAATCCAGGAAGAAGAATGCATATTGTGATAACCATTCAAAGAGTGGGATAACCACTTATCACACTATACTTATCGTATACTAATGGTGTTTTGATTTCTAACACTCAATGTTTCTTTCTCAGTAAATTTAACGAAAAAAACAATTTAATGGTGGGTGAGTCATGAAATAAGACAGTTAATCAATGTTTACTCGTGTGATAAAGGGATATAACATCGCTCGTAAAACTCAAAGGACACTCGGGGCGTTTTATTAACCCTTACTTAATGTACTGCACAGGCAGTGTTACATTAAAGTCTCTTTGACTGCCGAGATAATATTTCTTTAGTTGTCAACTATAGAAATTTAAAGATAGACAATTTCGTGCGCCCGGACTTTTCACAACCCCTAGCACCAAAGTTGTGAACTTTCACAAATCCTCCCCTCGGCGTTGGGGGACATTTAATCACTAACTCCCTTGATGTTGTGATACTTATAATAAGTATGTTAAGTCATATATGATTCCTAAAATGCTCACCTCGGCGTTTTCAGGACTTAGAAAAGCTTGGGCACTGGGATTTTGAGATAGTTCCTACAGAAACCATAAACAAAACAGTATATGAAATTAGAAAGCAAAAGCAAAGATAAGCAAAAGCAAAGATAAGCAAAAGCAAAGACAAAGCAACAATAACGCAGGACAACACGAGCAGTGCCATACAATTAATTAGAAGAAAGCCACAACAAGTGTTTAAAAGTGTATAAACTCTCTTACTTGAATGAAATATAGAAGTTACAAAGATTGCCGTTTACAATTCCACATCTGTTGAGATATTAAGATTTAAGTCGTAAAGGTTTTGCTGTGCAAGCTGTGGTAAACTCTCAAACAGGACTCGAACCCGTAACCTTGTGAATGCCAGCCAGACACTTTAACCATTGAGCCACTAGAACTACGATGGCAGGGTTAGCTGGCAGGGCAAGGTTAACCTTGCCCTGGCATCTGAGTTCTAGTGGCTCAACGGTTAGAGCGTCTGGCTAGCATTCAGAAGGTTTCAGAATGTTGGAGCTCAGAGTATTGACAACTTACCATAGCTTGCACAGCAAAACCTTTACAACTTTACTAACTTCAAGCTACAATAACAACATCTGACTAGAAATTGACAAACACGACTTGTAATCCAACAAGTATACTTGTGAACAAACGGCACGACTCGTCCCAGATTTAAATACCGTAATTACCACTGCAGCATAACCTCTACAACTTTACTAACTTCAAGCTGCCAACTCAACTAATATTAAAATTTGAGTATATTAATAGTAATACAGTATTTGGCATTTCACTCGATTAAACTGCATGTTCTAAGGATTTGTGGTGAAGAAACATTTCGAGTGTTTGATGTACAGGTATACAACATTAAGGCCTTCCGACTGGAATTGACCCTGCGATGCTTTTGCAGTGCTGTGACCACTGAGCTACGGAGGACTAGTCACGAATTCTGATATATAATGTAGTAATATTACAAGTAATATTTCACTCGATTAAACTACATGTTCTAAGGATTTATGGTGAAGGAAAATTTCGAGTGTTGGAGTGTATACCTTTTTAAGACCAAACCGCGGGAACAGTTGCGAAAAATGCAACTTCAAGGCCTTAAGGCTGGAATTGAACCCGCGACCCTGCGATGCAAGTGCAGTGCTCTGACCACTGTGCTACGGAGTTGTAATATACCCAGAATCTTATCCCGACATTACCACCACTATATATACAGAACTCGTGACCAGGCTCTCGGCAACGGCCTCCGTCGCAGGGTCGCGGGTTCAATTCCAGTCAGAAGGCCTTGAAGTTGCATTTTTCGCAACTGGTCCCGGTTTGGTCTTAAAAAGGTATATATTCTAACACTCGAAATTTTCCTTCACCATAAATCCTTAGAACATATAATGTAGTGATGCCGGAAGAATTGGGAATGTACGAAATATGGAAGAGCTGTAAACGCCAATCTTTAAATTTCAAGAGTTCTTTCAAGTAAGAGAGTATATTTCGAGAGAATTTTTCACCACATATATAAGTGCTTTAACACCATTGGTCACTTTACCGTAATACACCACTAATACACAACGTAATACATTTGTTCATCAATGATAAACAACATTGTTGAAACAATGCTGAACAACATTAAGTTAAGCAACGATAGCCGCATTGTTACAGTACAGTAAAAACCCGCATATAAGAACCTAGATTTTAAGAACCTGCTAGGCTAAGATTTGCCATTTAGTCCCTTTTACATAAGAACCTGTTTTAGGCTAAAATCAGGTTCTGAGGACACTGACTATAGTGTATATAATATAGTGTATATATGTCTATAGTGTATATATGTCTATAGTGTATATATGTCTATAGTTGTATACGTTGTTTTGTTCCATTGAATTTACACACAGTAAGCTGTAAAATACAGTGTAGCTTTAAAGTACAATCTAAGCAAATACAAACCCTATATGCAGTCATTTGGAGAACAATTATGCATAATTAATATAAATAATAGTCCACACTTACCAAAACCAAGTCGTTTTTTCTTAAGAAAATAAGAACCTATTTAAGAACCTAAATATCCTAATTTTGCAGTAAACACCATTTATATAAGAACCTTTTTAGGCTAACTTGAAAAAATCTAGGTTCTTATACGCGGGTTTTTACTGTATTGTACAGCCAACATGCTGTAACAACTTGTGCTATTTTTAGCTGCGTAACGGTATATTGGGAGTGGTCAGAGGACAGGGGGATAAAAACAGAACAGGGAAACATGAAATACCGGGTCCGCAAAACAGTAGTGTAGCCGAGTGACAAGTTAGAAATAGAAGACGTAGTTTATCAGTTACTCGCCAAACGAAGGAAATAGACACGATGGCTGGACTAGAAATACAGCATTGTCCCTACTTCAACCTCGACACGGCGCCATTATTTTGTGAGTACTAGAATCATCCACTGAAACAAGCAGTCCAATTTTGACCTCTGAGTGAGTTCTGCCGCTCAAATTCAACTCTTTAATATACAATCGTAAAACAATTTTCGCCACAATATCATACTGTTTTTGGCAATACTACATGTAAAGCCGCTGGGCATGTCATGCGTATGCATTAGGATCGAATACCACGCATCCTGTTGTATGGAGAGCTTGCTGACGGAGCCAGACTCAGAGAAGGCCAGAAGCTTCGCTTCAAAGATGTTATTAAACGACATATGAAGCTGCTACTGGGATTGATGTGAGTAAATGGGAAGAAACAGCTCAAAATCGACAAGAGTGGAGGAAAGTTATCAGGGATGGCATGGAAAACATCGAGAAAAGAAGAGCTGATGATGCAGTATGAAGACAGTTCATCAGAAACAATCCAGGAAATCCAGATCATTCCTGTGAGCAGGGCCTATTACTACATCGGAGACTCACCTATAGTCATCATCGGTAATCGATGGACAGCATAAGAAGATCTTTTTAATGGAATTGGAAAGTGAACAAACCAAACGAAAGAGTCTGAGCGATTGAAAAATAAGGTCGTTAAGGTCGTGGATTGCCAGGAAAAAGGAGGATATTTTCATCAGGTATTTGAACTTTGTTTATACATCTGTATTTTTGTCTTGTGATCAGATTTCACACGAAATTGTTTAAAACTTTTTTCTTTCCACCGGTATCTTCCTAGCCTACGATTAAAATGCCAAACTCGAAGACGCGGGATTACGTCACACGTAATTTTGCTCGTATAACTTTCATAAATTTGTTGCGAAAGTAGAAACAAACTCAACTTTTCGTGAAATTTGGAAATCTGCCACACAAGTTGCACAAGAAAAGCCACGTGGAACAGGGCCTTAAGGTACGTCTTCCTATGAACATGCGTGAAGCTAGTATATTCACACAATCACTTCAAACACTGTACACACCACTAAGACAATGTATACAACTGACGAATGCAAACTATATATTAATAAATGCAATTCTATAGTTCGCCTAAAACTTAGATACGTCAAGTTACCTTGTAATTATCGTCAATTCGTGTCGCGACATGTTCAAATGAGTCCATAAACCGTTGATATCTAATAGCAAAAAGAAAAGATATCACACAAATTTGAATTTCCAAACAAACAAAACCAAAACTCATCTGCGTTCAAATTAGCGCCTAAAATGGTATCTAAAAAATAATAATAATCAAACCTGTCTATGTTTGGCAAACCTTTGCTGCTAAATTTTTAGATTGTGATTAATTTGAAATGACAATACTACAAAAATACAGTTTAACCTCGTGTTTTCATAACGCAAATGTACGAAAGTGGCCACGAGTGATCAATTACTAGTGATCGTTTTGCTTTTTTTGCTCAGTTAAATCAGGTTAAATGTGTGATGTCTGTTGAAACAACCGACGAAATACTCTCGAGCATAAACAGTGAACAAAGCAGAATGTTACACCGAACTGGCCACATGGCAACATCAACGTGATGTAATAAGACATTTTCATATCAGAGAAGAATATTATCCTTGGACAGTTTATTGCTGTCACTATATGTGCTATACTTTTGTTCGTTTCCGCCTTAATTAATTATTACTCAAATGGCGAATAATTATGTAACTTAAATGGACACCGGTGTTGCTTAAGCCTAGCTTACACGAGCAAGTTTTGTTTGGCAAATTTCGCACCAATTAAACTTGCTCGTGTATATGGTCAACAATTTTTCCTTGACAAATCTTCCTTGTCAATTTCTATTTGCCGTGTGAACGATTCAACAATGAGTTTTGGTCAAATTATTTCCCTTGACAAGTTTCTTCGCGGCTCAACGGAAGAACGAGTTCTACAAATGGCACCAATATAGAGGGAAAAACGGCTTTTAGCATGTGTCCTAAGTGTCATTTTCGTCCCTGATCCACTGAGAACCGCAGACATTCACAAGGATTTGCGAGAAATCTTGTGCGAGAACTACGTGATATCGACCGTAGAAGTTTGTAGTATACTACATAATAATTGTACACTACAGTATGTTTTCGTTTCCTGATAAAGCAATCATATCTTTTCTTTATTTTGATATTCACATAAGCTTTCTCGGGTTTGAAACGATTCCAAAAGAAGTGAAGTTGCTTTGCCTTTCTAACGAACGCCCGCCATGATAGTTTAGCAAAAATGCGCACAACGAAATGAACTGTGTATGAGGTTTTGCAATCATTTGTCACATTTTCCTTGACAGCCGTTTACACGGGCAAATTTTGAACATGACAAGTTTTTCCTTGACAAGTTTCCTTTTTCAAAAGCTGGCACGCCAGCTTTTGAACAAGTGTACTTGTTAAGGAAAAACTTGTCATGTTTCCTCATTCATACGAGCAAATACGACTTGTCAAATTGCCAATTGCCATAGAAAACTTGATCGTGTAAACTAGGCTTTAAATGAAAGTTCTTTGTCGCCTTATACGAGAATGGGTATTAGTTTTCTTCTAATCTTTTTCTTTTTTAATGTCTCTCGTATTTTTGGTAAATTGGAGGCCATCACTTTAGTTATGATTGCGGGTGAATGCCATCGCTCCATTATGTTTTGACGTCATTGAGTGATAGAAATATTATACAAAGAAACCAATAGTATGACAATATCGTGATAACGAAAAGGACAACTATAAATTATAGGTTTTCTAAATTATATTGAACTAAAGTGCTTAAGGAAACCTAGTTTTTTCTCCTTGCGACTTATTTTCATGAAATTCTCAATTATCGTTGACAACGACTCTAAAATTGAACAGTTTATTTTGCTTCGGATGTACTTCAGATGGAATGGACTTCAACTATAAGGTTGTGTTAATAAACCTTCATGTAGTATTTCGTACAGCGGTTGACGAAAATATTCTGGAACGCTATTTTAATAGTTCATATCGTACGAACGGAAATAATTAGAGAATGTTATTTTAATCAGCGGGACCTGATAGTACTGGAGTCCACCATCAGGTTATGAAGGAGGAGTATGTTAATGCCACTATATAAACCACAAGATCGTAATCAAGATGCTAAACGCTTAAAGTTCAGTTCTGAAAATTCTGATTTTGAAATTATAAAACATAAATCTACAACGCTTCTCTATATCTTACTTCGTTCTTGAGATATGAAGATTTGTTTGATATGCAAATAGACACTGCATACGTCACATTGCATAATGATTTATTGAAAAAGCCTGTATATCTTTGGGATTCTCAAATCAAATCACTCGAAACTTCATAGTGATATTGTATTGCATAGTTCCACGTGATTTCGTTACATAATCCCAAAGATATACATGATTTTCAGTACAAGTAATTATTCTACATATCAAACAAATCTTCATATCTCAAGAATGAAGTGAGACATGGAAGAATCGTAAATGCCAATATCTATAATTTCAAGAGCTTTTTAAAGTAAGAGAGTTTATTTCAAACTGAATTTTTCATTGCATATACACCTTAATTTTTTCATCGCATTTAAAGCGAATACAAAGCGGATATAGGACGCCTTTTTTGGCCTCTACATATACGCAAAGTATACAAAACAACGGAAATTTTTATGAGAAAAATAGATTCAGTATCATCGTATCCAGGAGTTAGCCACAGGCAGCCTTTGATTTAGTTTATAGTTGGTGTGATAATTGCGTGATTTTAACGTACTTAATATGTGGATGTGTTAATATACACACTGCTGTAGTGAATGTGGGAGAGCTTGGAGTAGACAGACGATACATGGACGATCGTCAAGCTCATATCCTCAGAAAAATTTCGGAGTCCCGGACAGGAATCGAATCTGTAATCTTCTAATTGTCGGTAGCTCAATGGTTAGAGCGTCTCACCGGCAATCAGAAAGTTACAGGCTCGATTCCTATCCGAAACTCAGAAACATTTTTCTGAGGATATGAGCTTGACAATCGTCCATGTAGATGTACTGCAATTGTCACTCACCTTTCACTTCGTACTTTCTCGAATTCCAATTTCGACTTTCTAGCCCGATCCCTTGATTTTTCAAAGATCTCACTAGTTTCCTGTAGTCGGCTGGTAGCTCCATCAAGCCTTGGTTAAAAACATAAACATTTTAAACAAAATTGAAAACAGTCATCTGTATTGCCAATCGTATCCAAGATGTGAATGATGCAACTAACACGCCGATAACAAAACGACCGGGAAACTGGAACGAACTACGACCACAAAGGCTTCTGGTATCGTTTGGAGGCCCATAATTTCAAGATGCCCGCCACAGAGTACTTACAGATCAACCCACTGAACTATATCTATATAACTGGAACGCTGAAAGTCAAGCAAAAAGTGAATCCAATAATAGCGGACATTGGACGTCATTGTACATTGTAAGTTGACAGCGTAGGGCCTGAAATTGACGTCCAAAACATCTACATGACCAGCATATCCTCCTAGCTAGAATTACCAATGATCAATAAGTGGGCAATGGCAACAGCAGGGAAATCTGTCTGCGCATGCGTCAGCCGGCATTTACCTAAGAGAATCCACATATAAACAAATATGGCGGCAAAATGCCCAGAAAAGGCTTTGCTTTTTATACAGTATTTTTTTAGCGTTTTGAAATATAAAGTACTTTGGTAAATGCCACATACATTTTTCAAGATATGAAAAAATGAAGAAAACACACGAAATATCAAAAACTAAGTTGTATATTTACGAACATGTTGTGGCATTACAAGCATGCACTTGGTGACACGACAAACGGCATGTTTTCAAAGACTAAATGATAGGCCACTGCAATTTTTAGCGGAACAAATTTGGCAAAAATGTATCCGTATACAACCAGGGAATGAAAGAAAGTTATTTTCGTTGTGGTGGAAACGGCTAGATTTTTTGCAAATACCACATATTTGCTGGTCGCCAAAATACTGGCAATGACTAAAAAATACAGTTAAATTCCATTTCAAAATTTGCCGACAAAAAGTAAGTAGAGTCACTGCTTCATGAGTAAATTTTTTAGCAAAATTATAGACGTAAATTCTAAAATATTATTCACAACATAATACGAAACAAGGTGAAAATTATTTGCAATTTATTCAGAGAACTCATTGGTCGGAACAATGTCGAACAGAGAAACTCAGCTCATTATCTCATTACCAACGGCAATTTTCACACTATTTTATACCCTTCAGATTTCAAGAGCTATCCCCATACATCTCAAAAATAATCATTATTTTCTGAGTTATAATCGATTGAACATCGCACGCAAATAGTCGTGAACTCAGTGGACGATAAGGATGACCTGAGGATTTTTTCAAATATAGTCAAACCATCAATGTTCTGCCATCTAGACATCACCTATGACTTAATCTTTATTTTTCTTTCCACAAACGCTGGATTTCAGATGATTTCAACGAATTGATAGCTCCATAATGACGTTTATACAACAAAGCCATTTTGCCTTTCTCGTCTAGCCATTCCTTTTGGTTCATTTGAAACACTTTTCACGTTGAAAATGGTTGTTTTAAGCCCTTTTTGTTTGTAGAAGATGTAGAGCAGCTCGATACAAATGATAAACAATCACTCACAAAAAACGAGATTGTAATTACTTTGCTGCAAATTTGGTATCTATACACCATAGGCATAAGCGAATTCATTTTCTTATTCTAAAATGTCTAACTGAACAATTTTCCATTACTTTCGGACCAATGTTTTCATGATTTCATCACTCGTATATAAATTTTAAAAGACGCCATGTCTGGCCTAAATTTCACGTTTTGCTTGCAGCGTGAACATGTCGTGGCTTCTGATTGGTCTATCACAAATAGACCACTAGTAGCTCAGCCAATCAGAGTGCGGAATTTGTAATAGACCACTAGTTAGTTGATACTATCGACAATTACATGTAGAAATATACCAATAACTTACTTTTCTATTGCCTTCATATTAGGAGCCTGGATTCTGTGAAGCGTTGCCTCTAACTTATTCAGCTTGTTTGTTAGTTCCGTCTCGATATTGTTCAATTCACTCTCATCATCAATCTAAAATCACCATCACTGTAAGTATATTACGTACGAACCAACACTGCTAAGGCATTTACACGTTTACACATTGTGATTAATCAGGCCGATGTCGTATCCTTTGGTAGATAATTCAACTTTGTCTCTCTAACCTCATTACTGCGTAATAATTTTATTGAATTAGTATAATATACAACGAGGAACTTTTTAAAAAACAATATAAAACTTGGACGCCAGTTTAGTATTCTTCTTTAGTATCCAACTTAGTCTTTCTAACCTCATCATTGCATGATAAATGTATTGAATTAGAAACCTTAAAACTAGGCTCAAAAGAAACATTTAAATACACATAGAATAATACCCAACTGGCGTCAGTTATAGACAAGGGCTATTTAAATGGGTATTCCAGCCAAATTACAATGTAGTTCATATGAAAGTTCTTACTGACTTTAGTTTATTCCCAAAGTTTCAACATTACTATCAATTTAGTTAAGAAGACATGAGCTAGTTGAAGTAGAAAATTTGAGGATTTTGACGCCATCTTTGTTTTGAAAATATGACGTCATTGAGTGGTTCTTTATCAGCAGTGGAGTTGTTTTAATGGCGATCACATAGTGATAGCTGTTGTGAGTGCTCTTTGGACGAAATTTAGTCAAAATAAACTATTTAGTTCCTCGTGCGGGAAAGTAGAGGAGCTTCTTAGGCATAATACGCATAGAAGCACTCAGTAACGTCATGTTTGAGAAACAAATATGGCGTCGAAATTAGACAAACTTCAACTTGCGATATCTTCTTAACTTAATTGATTTGAATGCTGAAACTTGGAAATAAACTAAAGTCAGTAAGATCTTTCATAATATGAACTCCACTTGTATTTTGACTGGAATACCCCTTCGATAACGCAGGACTTAAGGTTGCCCTTATCATCCTCCAAGCCAAAGGCTCGTGTTTAAACGCTGGACTATATTAGTTATTGCAAAGGCAACACTTTATCCTCAACTATTTTAAGAATCTGAATCTCCCAGCTGATAGGCAAGTGAGTACACTTTGCTGGTTCTCTATATACATCTCCCATGCATACACAAGTCTATAAACGCATGGAAGAGCAGAAACACACATGTCACTAACCTCTTTGAGGTTCCTTTTTAACCCGTGATAACTGATCTGGATGCTAGCTTCTCGTAAGTACATCGCTCGTGTTGCCTAAACACGAGAAGTGAGATTTATAAGCTAACTCTACACTTAATAACCCATTTTATAAAAGAGCATTAAAACTATAATTGAAATTTATTGATTAAAGAATAATTACAAAACATTATTATTATTATTATTATTATTATTGTATAATGTATATGATGAGCTGATTTTGAAGCTTGCATATTTGCATAATGTAAATTAACGAGAGATCATTAGAAACTCCGAGTTTGCAAGCAAATTAAACTGTGACGCTAGCAAAATAGGTTTAGTGTCTGGCCAATATAGTTTCTTTGTTGACATTAAATGCATAAAATCTTCAACCTAATTCGACGTCTCATATCAGGCTTCTCTCACTGGATAATTAGAGCCAACGGCGGCCATTACTAAGGGACCAAAGTCGCAGTAAATCTGTAGGTAGGCGATGAATCGTTTTACCCAGTAATTTGAAAAATGTTTTCTGGTCCTCTTTATAGTAATATTATTTTATTTTGTCGATGGTAAGAGCACATAAACCATCAAAATACCTCATAGGATTCTCAGTTGGTCCCTTAGTAATGGCGGACTTCCGGCTTCATTTTCTGAACAATAGTTGCTCGATCCAGTCTTTATTTAGAGATCAGTGAGGCTTCTTCAGTAAGTCATTATGCAGTATGACATCATGGGAAGGATCATTTACATATCAAACAAATCTTAATATCTCAAGAACAAAGTGAGATATGGAAAAGTAAAAAACGTCGATCTTTATAATTTCTATAGTTCTTTCAAGTAAGAGAGTTTATTTCGAACTGAACTTTTCACTGCATAAATACTTTAAAAGATAGATATCTATGAAACGAACTGATGGACCAAATAAAAAACTGTAAACCTTATCAGCTATTTTTGTGTCAGAAACCAAATAAAAACCTTTCAGGGCTTATAGTCACTTTAATTAAACATGAAGATCAAGATGGACAGGGTCATGTGAAATCGAAGTGATCAACACTTGAAATTCCTTACCTCGCTACTACCATCAACATCCATTGAACCACTTTCAGTATTTTCAGTTTGACTCGATTCGGTTTGACTTGACCCAGAGCCAGACTATAAATTAACCACACAAGAACGCGTTAGTTCAAGGTGCATTGCGATGACAAATTGGACTCGTCGTCTTGGGTTGATCCGTCGCTACAACGGATCTCAATGTTGGAGATACTGTAGGTGCCAAAGGTGGCCAAGGCTAAGCAATCTAGCCGTGGGCAATTGAGCTGAGCAACAGAGAAAGCAATAGAGCAAGCAATAGGCAATAGGGCAAGTAATAGGCAATGTAGCAAGCAATAGGCAATAGGGCAAACAATAGGCAATATAGCAAGCAATAGGCAATAGAGATGGTGTTTCGCTAGATGTGACAGGGTTGATAATAAATGCTAGGGGTTTGGCAAATTGATGAAGCAACATCTTTCAAAATATTTGGTGGCAAGTTGTCGATACCACTTGATTTATTTCTCTTTAGTTTACGTAAGTCGTTTTCAACTTCATTTATTGTAACTGAGCGAAAGGAGAATCTTTGTGTGGTTTGTAGTTGTATTTTACTGTAGGCACTTTACAAGTGAGGGATTGACACGCTTGAGCAAACTGTGAACGATTGTAGAAAATAATTTAACGAACTCGTCAGACATGACATTTGGATCATTCACAGGAAGATTTTGCGATTTCATTGGCTATATCTTCTCAAGCAATTTCCAAAATGTTAGGATTATTTTTTGGGTTCTCAGTCAGTAGATATGGTACACGATTTAATCAGATTAACTTTGTTCCGTTGACGTTTGTAGTTACTATGATCACCACTACTGACCGGGAGATGTTTTAAACTTATCATCTCAGGAATTGTGGCGAAAAGCAGATCTCGGGAGCTCTGACAATTCTGTATTGGTAGAACACTTAAACTGGTTTGAAATATCACTTACCAATTCTATATCTTCCATACTGCCTTTCTTGAATGGGAGTGTTATATTATCCAGCTGTTAATAAACCAAACAATGTTATATGGCCGTTCTGACAAACCGTGCTATCATGCAGATGTGACACAGTGACAGCCACTTTTCCCGAACTAAAACCATACTTGTTGTATCCACTTACAGTATAGTCACTATAACCATCATTGCCACGACCATACCATTACTACGGCCATGAACACGAAAACAACAAGATACCATCTTCATTATATTTATGATCACCATCACGGCCACAAGCACCACCACTACTGCCACCATCAGCAGCAGCACTAGCACTACCATCACCACCAACACTACAAACACCACAAGCACCAGCACCACTACCAACAGCAGCACCACCACTACCAGCAGCAGCACCACCAACACTACCAGCACCACCACCACCAATACTACCACCAACACCACTACAACAACAACAACAACAAAACACATCTTCATCATCAGCATCTACATTTCCCAAGCTATCTTCATGATCATCACAAGAAGTACAAACGAAGGTAGTAACGAAACTGCCGAAATAGCATAAACGGATTACCAATGTTTCGAGAGAGAAATGTGAAAGGGCCGTCACGCAGAAAGTTATTATTTTATTATATATATATATATATATTTATTATTTTTAAGCGGTAATTCACGCTTTTCGGCAGTTCACTATCTTAATTTCCATTCTATTTGATCAATCATATCGTATGCAGCACACCACCTTTATCTTATGATATATATTTACCTTGCAAGCTTTCAGGATACTATGACGTTCATTTCTTTTCTGCTCATGTCGAGTATCCTGATAAGAAATTGGTTTAGTAAATCAACTTTATCACAACCATAAAGACATGCAACAATGTTAATCGGGTAAGTAACGTAGGCCAAGCCCGACCAGTTGCGAATTTTCCAGGCACTCGATCTCGTCGTAAATTTCACATTTTACATGTAATCGGCTAACTCTCCTGCTAGCCAATTCAAATCTGGTGACGCAAACAGATGTTACTATGGAGAATTGCTCCTTTTTCTTTCTCATCATAATGTAATCATTCCTATCCGAATAACATGAAATTTCAAAGAAACAATTTTCCGGGGATAATTTCCGTTTGCATCACATGAGCTAAATTAAATAGCCGATTCTGTCTATCGATATAGAATATAAAATTAAGGGCCTGTTTATTGATGGTTTGCAAGTTGCAACCAATCCCTGGAGATTAAGAAGACAGAGGTTCTTGTTCATGTTCCACCAACATGGCTTCCTAGACGTAACGTGCAAACCATCATTGGCTGTTTTCTCACTAAAGACGGAAAACTTGTCTGGACGAATAACACGTCGTAGCGTGAATCCGAGGAGGTGAACGCTTTTTCCGTGACTCGTCTTAGACTCACATCTGGACGGAGAGCAAATGAACAAGAAGCTGATTTACAGTGCGGGAACATTGGGGCGAGGCGTGGGTGACATAGCCAACACCGATAAACTAGAACGAGCGGCTTACCAAAATGAGGGCAGTATTGAGGTTCTATCGTATGATCGAAAAATACTCGCTGTAAATGCTGCAAACAGAGGCAGATCTCACCCAAACAACACCGAAATGACAAGTACACCTTGCAGTAGAGGGAAACAAAGTTTGTATATTCTAACAAATCGGATGAATTCACATTAATGCCATGCATGCAAAGTCTTATACAATATATTCAGTATACTACAGTAGGTCTCATATAATAAGCTTGGGCTGCTTGTGCGTAAATCTTCACTCATGCTCCTAGCTTCCAGTCCCCCTCCAGGACGTTTTTGCGACAAACGCGACCATTTATCAGTCTAATATAAAACATGGCCGTAACATGGCCCTCCCCCCCCCCCAATAATTTGCTCTGGTTCAAATGATCAGCGGTCGTTCATGCTAATGCTGGCTTCCTTTTCGCTGTTCGAGCATGAAATGGTCTGAAATGTATACAAACAACACAATATCATTATGTCTTCAGAGTCTGTAAAAAATATATCAAAGCAAATCCTATTTCAGAGATCCTAATTTCAATTTAAATTTAAATTTAGACGTCCTGGCCTGTCCTGTTTTCACACTAAAACGAGTTATTCGTCTCAGACGAGTTATCCATCTCTATTATGAAAACGGCCAATACGAACGCGAGAAACCCGTCTCACTGAGGTACTCGGTTTACCTGGAGAAAACGTCTGCTTATACGAAACCGAGTTCATCATCAACGAAAGTAACATAAAGTTATCATTCCACTGTAGTTATCATTCTACTGTAGTAGAAAGTGTTTACATGAGAATTTTTTTATCCCGCCTTTCTGACATTCTCGCCAAGGCGAGGTACCCGCCTATCCCATATAAATAGTACGGCAGGAAAAACAGCACCTGTTATACAGACCAGGGACTCGCAAAAGCTGATAAACTCCGCTAACCGAGCAACTCGCCTCCATATAAACAGGCCCTAAGTGGTACATAAGGCAAGGGCGCGTCCTCCAAAAATTGAGCTTCGGAAAGGGTTAGGGTTAGGATTAGTTAAGATTAGGCTTGGTTAGCGTTATGGTTGCACTGTTGGCTTCCGAAGCCGACCCTAAGCCGACAGCGACGTACTGGGCGCCATCTTCGGAAAAGGTCCCACAGAGTCATCCCATCTAACCTCTTCCAATTTTTTCACAGTATCGAAGCAATAGTTGCTCGATACAGCTTTATTTAGAGATGCTGACCCACTCGCAGTGAGCTGAGAGCAAGTTCTTGGATGACTGGATAAAAGGCATAAGAGTATAAAGGACTTCTACGTGAGAAAGATCGTGGAGCTAAGTAAGACTGAGAACAGAGTTCCGGATGGCAATTGAGACCATAGAATTGTGATCACGATCAAATGTTGTGGTAAACAATTCAGCAGGACACGGCTTTAGAAAAAGCGAAGTTCTACTCAAGCGTTTTACACAGAAAATGTCGGGTTGGAGTCCCTGACGGGAACCAAAATACATGAACCTTCTGATTGTCTGTGACAGGTTACAATGTCAAAAAGAGCGATTGTTTTCTAATAAATTTTAATGAAATACAAGTTTAACTTAGCAAGGTGTAAAAACGTACAACACACGGACAATAACATTTTTGTCATCCGCCCACGTATTTCACACAAACTAAGGCCAGTTTCCACACCAATCATTGGAATACATAAAGGAAGATGACCAACCAGAAGGAGAAATAAAAGCAAAGGAAACAAGAAAGGTACAGTATAGCCCAGTACCTTTCACCAAACGTTTAACTCGATTGATTGGTGGGACGTTGAACCCCGATTAATCAAGACTATAAAGAGCCTCAGTAAAGTAAATATACGATAGTGATTCTATGGGCTAAAACAAACAATGAAAGAATAACTTACTATAGAGGATATTTCTTTTTGCCTGGCAGCAATCTCCTTCATATGGCTGTTAAGAGCCTTCCTTGCTTCTTTCACACGGAGTTCCTGTAATGGATATACACGTGACTTGTTATCACAAATAAAGGTAATACACGTACCCTCACCATGTTCCAGAATAAATACATCGTTAAAAAAGTGCCTCTACCAGGATTGACCTTCTCACGGGACTGTAGCAAAATGTGTTTGTTGGAGACTTGCACAATTATATAACCTGGATATAATGATATTATGTGAGACGTATACCATTTGGAGAAAACTCTACTTGACCACGGCTGGGATCAAGTAGAGTTTTCGTGGTAAAGTAGAGTTTTCGTGGTCAAGTAGAGTTTTCGTGGTCAAGTACAGTTTTCGTACTCAAATAGAGTTTTCGTGGTCAAGTAGAGTGTTCGTGGTCAAGTAGAGTTTTCGTGCTAAAGTAGAGTTTTCGTGGTCAAGTAGAGTGTTCGTGGTCAAGTAGAGTGTTCGTGGTCAAGTAGAGTGTTCGTGGTCAAGTAACGTTTTCGTGGTCAAGTAACGTTTTCGTGGTCAAGTAAAGTTTTCGTGCTCAAGTAGAGTTTTCGTGCTCAAGTAGAGTTTTCGTGCTCAAGTAGAGTTTTCGTGCTCAAGTAGAGTTTTCGTGCTCAAGTAGAGTTTTCGTGCCCACCCGAGTACGTTGTTCCATATCCTGGATATGTTGTGTGTATATATATATATATATATATATATATATATATATATATATATATATATATATATATATATATATATATATATATATATATATATATATATATATGCATTAATTACTGTAGTGAATGTGGAGCTTGGAGTAGACAGACGATACATGGACAGTCAGAGGGAGAGTAGAAATCATTAGCATTTCGGACAAACAAACTTTATAGAACATCAACACAAAGCTCAAATCATAAAACATTTTGAGATTCAACTATTCACTTCATGTAGAATTTATATCAGTAATATCGTATTTCAGGCCATAGGCACTTTAACTATTACAAACTTTTCTTAAATAATACAAATAAACAACTTTATCTTTTCATGCAGCCATTTGACATTTTAATCATAGTCTCTAGAATTATATTGTCTGGAAACGCGGCAAACGTCGAAGCTGCGATTTATGTTGAGGATGCTCTGAAAGTGCACAAATCTTTTATTTAAACCCAAACGCTGCTATTGGCCGCTTGCTTCATTATGCAGAAAATACCATGTGTTTAGTAAGTGTGAAAGTGCAACATTTGCATAATCGTGAACGAAAACATAGAACAAAGACTTTGGCCCTATGTTTTAAAGTAGCGTTGTTGAAACACTATTTTCATATCGTACATGTACGCACCACTTCGACCGGTTCTGGATATCTGCCGCCATTTCGGTGAGTTTCTGCGATGAAATTCATACGAATTCCTTCCAATTCGAGCAACGACTTGCCGAAGTGCTTTTAAGTTGATTTTGTAAATAGTAAAAACAAATACCAAGCTTTTAAAGTCCGTAAGTTTCCGATCTTCAGGGCAGGCGGCAAAGTAAACAAGACTGATTAGATCAATGCCCAATTAAGTATAGGATGCGCAAAATTGCATGCATTGTAGTATTTGCCATCCATCGAGCAAGCAGTTGTTGCGTACACGTATTTCTAGTATTATTATTTTTTAACCATTTATGTTAAATCCAATCTTACTTTTGTCTGTATTTTCTCACTCTGACTCGACACTATACCTTTTCATCCAGTTGTGATTTCATCGCTTGTTGTTCCAACCTTAGCCTACTCAACATATCGGTTTCTTTATCTATAGACTAAAAAGCAATTGAAATAATTGGCCATGTTTTGGCGAGAAGTGGCATTTTTGTCGATATGCCACTCGCGAGCGTGACATACGAGAAATACGTCACTCGCATCCCGGATGTAGTGACATAGATTCCACGACTGTTTTAGTTCCTGGTAAAATACCCGGATCCATATAATAACGATAATTATATATGAGTCCCCAAACTAGTCTTTATACTCATGACGACAAACCATGGTACTTTGGCTTTGAGTCTTTGGCGTCACTTCCGGGACATGTGCAAGTAATGGTCGGTCATTATTTATGGTCGGGGCCGAAGAGAAATAGATTTGGAGCTGAAAAAATGTTTACCCAACCAAATTAAGAACAGAAATTTAACCGTCCCAACCATTTATGAGTAAAGACAATCTTTTACCCAACCCAAGTATATCGTCGATACAAGTATTAATCACAAACGCAAATACATATACAGACAGATCCTACTGTAACTTTCAGATTATTATCTCTATATACAGAGCAGCAATCCAAGAAGAGAAGAGGAAAACAAGAAGAGGAATACAATAATAAAAGTTAATGTGCAATGATGACCAAGGAGAATTGATGATGAGATTCCAACTTTAAATGAAAATTTTGCTAAATTTTTTTACTCAACCATTTAGGTCTTAGAATTTTCAATTACCCAACCATTTTCTCTTCGGCCCCCACTCCGGCCATAAATAATGACCGGTCCCTAATCTCGTATAAAAACCATCGAAAAAGGCGATTTCTGACAGTCGCAATTACTTGAAGTTTTGGAATGTAATATAAGACGACCATACTGGTTATAAACACCAACAATTTGATCACAGGGGCACTTTAGACAAAATATGAATAGTTGAAATTCAAACTAATGTCAATATTTCCCTGATTTACCTGGATTTCCTGTTTTTCGTTTTCTTTCAAAGTTTCAATGTCGCGCTGGTCAGCTTTGATTTCATTTTCAAGTTTCTTCACAGGCGCTTAATAATAAACGCGAAGAGTGAATAAGGTAAGGTACCATATTAATAGAAAATATAGGGTAGACTACTGCATGCTGGATAAGGTAGAGAGATTATGAGAGAGAGGCTATTTTTACACGCTGCGGTTAATCAGGCCGTTTGTTACCCTGGTGCATGTTATATTATTCGCAAGCAGATGTCCCAATACACTCGTGAATAAATCCACTACCTGCATAACATGCACCAGGATACAAAATCGACGGATTAATAAACGGTGTGTAAAACGGTCTGGAAGGAGGGGGGACAGTAAAGCTACCTTTTGTGTCACGGCCTTCTTCGTATTCAAGCTAAAATAATATAAATAAAATGGTTATAAAACAACTAAAAGATAGAATTTGATTTGTCCCCTCGCTAGTGTCGTCGAGCAAAGGGAAGCGAGGGTTGATGGAGCTACCAGAACTCAGATGGCAGAGCGAATACTACGTTGTGTACTAGTTCGTACGTGCGACATACGTACAGCTCTCTCTGAGTTCTGGTAGACTGGTAGCTCAATGGTTAGAGCGTCAAACCGGATATCAGAATGTTGCGGGTTCGATTCCCGTCTGGGGCTCAGAAACATTTTTCTGAGTCTGCGTTAAAGCTTGAGTAGAAAACAATTTACGACATAAATCTTCATGAAAACATTTTATTGAATACGTTTCGGGGAAGACCCTTCCAAAAAAATCTGAAGCAGCATGGTCACTCCTTAAATACTGTAAGCTATTTACGAATAAATTGCATGTACCATTAACTGAGATATAAATATCCGTAATGCTAAGCTGGCTCGATAAGACACAATCTCAAACAAATCTCTTTTTTTGCAAACTAACTTTTAACGACACTTTTAATCGACACCATAAAATTGTGTCGAGATGAAACGATTGTATATTTGTTTATATTTGCTTTTGAAAATGAGGCGAAGTTTCCGATCCTCAGGGCAGGCGGCAAAGAAAACAAGAACATGCAGAGTTAGATCAACCTTTATAAACCGAGAGTTTAGGTGTCAGATGTCACTACAGATGTGGCGAGTAAAACTTCGACCGGAAACCCAAGACCACCCGCGAACCTACGGATTTTCCTCGATTTTTCTCTCTTTTCAAATGTCCAATTATTCCTCCTCCTTTCCATTTTCCTTTCTTTCAATAGAGCTATTATTTATGGCTAAAATTCATTGATTTATTTCGACTCCTTTCTCGTGTCCAGGTCCAATTAATTAGGATACGCCAGATAGCAACTATCCATCGAGCGAGGGGTTGTATTTGTATGCAACAAGTATTTCTAGTAACTTTGATGAATCTGTTTGCTTCGAATCTGAATACTTTTCTTCAAAGAGTGGGATTAACCTTTTCCAGTGGCATGTGATTTCGAATACATTTTTGGTGTGAATCCGAACACTTTTTTAAACCTTTTATTCTAACCTTCAGTCCACCATCTAAGTATGGCGAGCTAAAATGGTAGACTTTCTGTCCCTATTGGAAACTAACAGGTTTGCATCCCATCTGGGAATCAAAGATGTTCGCCCAACCATTTAGTTTTATAATCAAAGCTAGCATATTTTTTGATATCGAAAATAAGACAAAACCATGGTTTTTGTAAAATCAAAAATCCCAAACATTGTACCTGATTTCTTAGCTTTGATTCTACGTTAGAAAATTCGAGTCGTTTCTTAGCTCTCTCCTGCTGAGTCTTGAGTTGCTTTTCTTCGTACTGCCTGTAATATAACAAATCGGCTCGATTAGTAAACGGTGTGTAAAACGGTCTGGAAGGGGGGAAAGTAAAGCGACGACGACGACAACCACCACAACAACAACAACTAACAACTACTATTCAAAATAGTGTATTTTTCACCAATTTATTATGAACAAAACAACTACAGCATATCAATCTAACAGCGGTAGACACATGCACGCATTGTGTGCCTATTTTTTTAAATAGTCAGTATAAACGATGTTCTCGAAGGCTGTTTATGCTCACTGTATTACTTGCTCTTTACCAATGGTTTGAAATATGTGGGACTGTCAGAAGGCTATGACTTTTTGTGTCTGATGACGTGTCATCAAACACTATATATGCTATCGGCTTGGGGTGAGTGGGTTTATTTGAAAGTTGTGGCACTACGTCACACCCGAACACGTTACGGAAGACTGCGAGGCAAGCGACGAAAGGTCGCAATATTTTTTTCACTTTTGATGCTGCCTGCTGTGGGATACTTTTAGTCAACGTATTGTATGCAACGTATTGTGTGCAACGTATTGTGTGCAACTTAATGTGTGCAACGGCAAGTTGCATTTTGCATCCGAAGCATCGTGCTTAAGAGTTAAGTGCTTTAAATACACTGAATCACTGACCAACATATTCTCGAATCTCGGTCAGGTACTTGTGAAAAGCAAGCCGTTGTGCCACTGCTATTTATTATTCTTGAGCAAGCCCTTGTGTCACTGCTATATTTTGTTTCCTTTAAAGCAAGTAAGCCAAAAGTATGGGTATCTCCATTGAAGTACACAGAACTATATAAAACATTGTTTGTTGGGATATTGTTGATTCGTTGAGTTAATACATTCAGTCACATTGAATTAGTTGTTTTTAATATAAACATTGTTGGGACATTGTTATGTTAATGTTTTCAGTTACATTGAATAGTCGTTGTGTTGTTATCTTGAGTTAGGTTGCTTTTTTAATGAAAATGCTATTTTAATAAATTGTCTTTTTTGTTGTTTGTCTTTACCACCTGACAGTCCATGCTGTCTTTGTCACATATTTTGATTTGAAATATTGATAAAAATTACTTAAAGGGGCACTGTCATGAGCTACACAAACTTTGTCGATTTCGACGAACTGGCAAAGTACAAGATGACATTATAGGAACAGAACACACGAGACTCACAGGCTTTTGTTCACAAAATCTCTTTGAATCGTTCCCATCCTTCACTTTTGCCAACTTATTTCAAAATGTAAAGCTCGGATCCAGTCCTGTTTCGCACGGTGACAGTGCCCCTTTAATAGTGAGTACTTTTAACCTCTGGCTTTCAGTCCCAGGCAGTTTTGAATTTTCAAATTGGCATTGCTGAACTGGTGACATTAAACCAGGTTGTATTTTAATAACCCCATAACTGTGATATTACTTTATGTATCACCTACAGATCCAAGTGATTTTGTTTCAGAGTTTTGTACCGACTATACGGTAAACAAAACAATCTCATATCAAAAGTAACCCAATATGCAAGCAATCCAGTACAATTCTGATCTCCACTGTTATCAGACACATGTACGCTATGCGTACCTATTTTTACAGTATCTTATAGTTAATATGAAAATAAGTACCCTAGGTGTACATGTATCTGCGCCTACAGATATTGTTCTTAGTCGTGCCATGGTCATACGTTATCGTCGCAACTTTGGTCGGAAGCAGCCGTTTAGAACTTGATTGGCTCCGAAGCTATGCTATTGTTATTTACATCACTCATCAGCGCGACTACAATATATTTGCGCGTGCGTAATACTGACATAAAAATAAATGTATTCAATGTCTTGTCTTTTGAGTATTTTATATGACTTTTATAACCTTCACAATTCCGTAAAATCTCCCCAAAAATGCAGGAAATGACATTTCAGAGACTCTATCAACATCAAAATTTCCCGGGGGAACATCTCCCCGGATACCCTATAGATTTCTCGCATCTGCGGCGTTCGAATTGTCCACCCAAATTTTTTCACGCTGGCACGGCCACTGATCGTAGGCACTTTCATATTTATTGCCCCTCTATCAGGTCATCCCACTACGTCGCTGATTAACTCTCTTAAAGTCTATACGTTTGGTTCAATATAATCTATTCTATATGCCATTCAATTCTGTGCATACTCACAACTTTCTTTATCGTGTTTGGATATCCTCTGGTGAAATAAAACTACGAAACATGCATTACACAATCGCTGTTGTCAAAATATCGAAAGTGAGATATTGTTAAAGCTTTTGCTGCTAACGAAAGTGAGTAAAAATGTTGAAACAAATCTTCAAGAATCGATTACAACCTTAAAACGCTAAATTCGTACTACTTATACACTGCCACTTCTACGATAGATTTGGTTCAGAGCATGTAGTTTTCTTACCTTATATTATCGACTCCAATTGTTTGGCAAAAATCTCGGAACACCTTAAGAACAGGAGGAAATGCAATATTTATATACAATTACTGGATTTATTATATACGTGTCAAAATTTACATTCGCTTTATAGCCGCGTTCAAATCGCCTAACGGTAGATTGCAAATGGTAATATTAACAGCTGTTGTCCTATTACTACCATTTGTATCGGATAAACATCTCTCTGTACTAGAAACGGTAAACTGTATTTATATCATGGTTTTATGCAACTAGTGTTAATTCATCTTGTAAGTGGTAGCCGTAAGCGCAACGAATTAAAATTGATGCTTTTTGAAACGTAATAGCACCCGCGTGTAAACGCACCCTCAGGCCACAGGCCAAATGTGACACAGACTATTCGATCCGACATTCATTTGATGCGTACGTACTCCTCACCCTCCCCTCGGTGATGTACATCAGTTTAGACACCTCCAAACCTCGTGTTTCATAAAATAACATGAGCACAGCAAACGCCCTGATTGGTCAATACCAACGTGCAGGATCAACGTATCCAACAAAGGAAATTTTCCGACTATTTCTCTCTCGTTATTTTCTAAAACAAATACCAAATGGTTTTTCATACATACTGCTATCCAGACACGCGGGTTGCTCGACTTTCGAAAAGCTAATCAAAGGCCCTTGAGGGCGACTCACGCTTGAAAACGGGATGTGAGTTAGGAGTTTCATAAGTAAGGAGCTGATTACATGAATGCAGATTGAGTGTGAATCCGTAATGAAACTTCAAGTTAAACCGTGTAAACATTTTACATTAAATGTTTCACAGGATCGAAATTCTAGCAAAAACCTTTCGTATCAATGTTCTCACGGCACTGATTATATACTAACAGGGCCGCAGAGAGGTTTTGTTTACGTCAATAAAGCTAAGTAATTAACAAAAAATATATATTGCTCACCTTAGTTTGCACAATTTGCCAGAAGTTACCTCGAGGTCAGTGAATGTATGAAATGTTGAGCGAGTGCACACAACGACTCACAGATGTTGCGTATAGCACTACATCCGTGTGTAAAAAATACACTCGCCTAGCTCGGTGTTTTTTACGCTTTTCGAAAGTCTGACAACATCCCGAGTGTTTAGATCATCATAGAATCATGCACGGAAAACCAAAAACGGTATTTTCACTTAGCTTACCTGATCCTCAACGCCGTTTATTCCTTCTTGTTCACTCTCGATAGTCGTTTTTCTCTTCGCTAAAGATTTCTCCAATTTGTTAATCATTGGCTAGGCAAGATAATAAGATTACAAGACAAGATCAGGAGATAAAATTAGGAAATGTTTTCTGGCGTTTTCGGCCCAGGCCTGCTGTGCGATGTGTTTGCAAGTCGTTCGATAAAAAGAAAAAACCTGTTAAGAAGTGTCAATTGAGAAGTGTATACCCATTGTAGAGTTTAAACTGTCAACTTGTGCTTGTTGAGACTTGTCTCCGACAAGATGACGTCTTTACGAGTACTACCATAGGCATCCCAATAAATAATGAAGTGCATATAAACCCTCGACAGCTTTTACATTTCTGTGTAGAGGACGCCAAAATAGTCGATAAGTTATTTTACAGTTTTTGATTTGGTCCAATCGTTTCGGAGAAAAAATCGAGACGAAAAAAGCCGAAATATTTACATTAAAATAAATATAACTGGAATAGCAGTAATGTTATAATACAGTAAAAACCCGCGTATAAGAACCACCATTTTTCGAGTAAGCCTAAAAAGGTTCTTATATAAGTGGTATTTACTGGGATTTTAGGCTATTTAGGTTCTTAAATACATATATGTTATTTACCGGCTGGGAGGTCCGTACTGGAAAAATATTTTCCCGAAGTCTCAGAAGCGGCCCGAGACCGAAGGTCGCTTCTGAGACTGAGGGAAAATATTTTTCCAGTACGGACCGACCAAAACGGTAAATAACGTGTTTATTTTTTTCGAGCAAAGTCAAAAAAATTGCAATTTTTTGGCGCGAAAAGTTGCGAGAGGTCCGTACTGGTGTGATACGGACCTCGTACTCAGCCAATCAAAAGGCTCTACTTTAGTTACGGACCTGAGTTACGGACCTCAAAAAAAATAAAGTAGGTTATTTTTTATTTTTTATTTTTTGTTTTCGAGGAAAGCGTGCTTGCTGTTGGTCCAACAATAGCTCAAAATGTGCATGGGTCACTTGCTTCTGTACAATAAAAAATAACCTTACCCTGCTCTGATTTATGTCCAGTTCCTTTAGGTAACAATTAAACTGCAGTGATGCATGCAGGAAAATAAAATTTGAACTGTGTTGCAGTGTTACTGGGAAATCTTTTAAAAATAATTTAACATAATGTCATTACCAAAAATACAAATTGTGCAAAATTTCGTGTTTTTATTTTCAGTTATTTATTTTTATTTCTTTTTTTCAAATAAGAACCTGTTACAATTCTTAGGCTAAAAAGGTTCTTATAAAATAGGGGTCTAAAAGGCAAATTTTAGCCAAAAGGTTCTTAATTCACAGGTTCTTATACGCGGGTTTTTACTGTATAGCATAATAACAATAGAAGTAATGATGATGAAGGTAATAATAGTATTAATAATAATAATAAAAAGTAATAATATTAAAGTTAATAATAAAAATATATATATAAATAAATAAAATTAAAAAAAACAAAAAACATAAAATAAACAAATTAAGATCCAAAAGGGTTAGGTGCGAACGGGACTTTAACCCCATCCATTTAAATTAACATACTGTATAGATATTAAATATAAAAGAAGAAAGGAAGGAATGAATGAATAATTGAATGAGTTAAAAACTGGTTGGATGAATAAATGAATGAATGGTTGGATGAATGAATGAATATTATGTTCTGTGGCAAGGACAGTCACGAGACAAGGACCAAATACAAGTCCTTTCTGCATCAAAAACTGAACTAACTAAGGAATAATATACCCGCCTAAGATAAGATTTAAATGAACCCGAACCGGAAAAGTGATTAATAGGCACTTCTTTACAAACAGTGTTCCATATCTTAACAATACGGTTGAAGTAAGTTGCTTGAAAAGTACTTGTTTTGCAGAGGGAGATTTGAAGCATAACACTGGAAGTCTGACTGAGTCGAGTGCGAGAATGGTTTACGAATGAAACATAGTTATTAACGTTCAGATTTATATAGCCATTCAAAGCTTTGTAGAAAAATACTAAATCTTTAATTTCCCTGTCATAAGACAGAGGAAGTAGATCCAGAATCAGCAGCCGCTGCTTGTACGGTATCTCGCCCAGTTTGGTTCTCAGAATCCACCTCGTTGCTCTTCGTTGTACCTTTTCCATTCTTTGCCTGACTATGCTGTGGACCATATTTCGCTAGCGTAACAAAGTTGCGACTTTATCAGCGACAGGTATAAGGTTCTCCTGACTCTCGTGTCGGTTAACAAAGGACAAGTTCTTTTAAGTAAACCAAGCAGTTTGTCAGCCTTCGCGACAATGTTGTTGATATGACTTTCCCAGGAGAGTTTAGTGGACATGATAATACCGAGGTCTTTCTCCTATCGAACACTTTGCAGCTTTTCTGTACCAAGGTAATAGTCAAAAGACAAAGGACGAGCCACTTGTGACGAGCCACTTGTGACGAGCCACTTGTGACGAGCCACTTGTGACGAGCCACTTGTGACGAGCCACTTGTGACGAGCCACCATAGCCGTACGCAGGATTATTTTGGCAGGGGGGCAGTAAGACAAATTCTGTGAAGTTTGTGTTCGCCGGGGACCTCTCTAGGGGGTCTGGGGGCATGCCCCCCAGAAAAATTTTAATTTTGAAAGCTCCAGAAGAGCATTTCCGGCTATTTTTGCGAGGAACATTCGGAAAAATTTTATCTGTAAGGTCTGGTAATATTTAGACTTTTTTAAAGATAAGCAAGCCCATTGTTAACGAAATAGACAGAACGCCATGTGTCTGGTATGTTCTCTACTCCTATTACTTATCTAGTAAAGAGTACGCCTGTAAGTTTAATATCAAAACAACCATGCAGACGCGGTTATTTATACCGCACGGTCGCCGGTTCGCTCTGGACGGAATCAAAATGGCTGCATGGTCAGCATATTAAGCATAAGTTGAAACCAAAATTTAAATTTGAAATTTTCAAGACGAATTATTTATGTTTACGTCGCATTTCAGCACTCAAATTAAATAATTGTCTGAATACCTATAATAAATTGATAATCAACCTTATAAAAAAACATATATTGTTTTTTTCTGGGGGGGAAATTGCCCCTGCTGCCCCCCCGCTATGTACGGCTCTGCGAGCTACTTGTGACGAGCCACTTGTGACGAGCCACTTGTGACGAGCCACTTGTGACGAGCCACTTGTGACGAGCCACTTGTGACGAGCCACTTGTGACGAGCCACTTGTGACGAGCCACTTGTGACGAGCCACTTGTGACGAGCCACTTGTGACGAGCCACTTGTGACGAGCCACTTGTGACGAGCCACTTGTGACGAGCCACTTGTGACGAGCCACTTGTGACGAGCCACTTGTGACGAGCCACTTGTGACGAGCCACTTGTGACGAGCCACTTGTGACGAGCCACTTGTGACGAGCCACTTGTGACGAGCCACTTGTGACGAGCCACTTGTGACGAGCCACTTGTGACGAGCCACTTGTGACGAGCCACTTGTGACGAGCCACTTGTGACGAGCCACTTGTGACGAGCCACTTGTGACGAGCCACTTGTGACGAGCCACTTGTGACGAGCCACTTGTGACGAGCCACTTGTGACGAGCCACTTGTGACGAGCCACTTGTGACGCAGTTAAGGTGTGTAATGAAGTGAAATTCCGAGTTTTTCATGTCCGATTCATTTTAAAACTTACACAACATATCTATGATCTATCTGGCATGTTGCTCGCTTTGGTGATAACTACACAACAGAATACACGAGGAAATAACTTCCGTCCCTTAAGTTACGTAAGGTAGTTACCAGACCCTTTGCCATTTGTCAAAATAGCACTTTTTGACAATGTTCGAAAAGAGATATCTCTGAAACGAATGGACCAAATCAAAAACTGTAAAAGACCTTATATAAGAAATAGAAAAAATGTTTTTTATTTCTTTTATAAAGTAACCCGAAGGAAACAAGTAAAATGTGGCAATAGCTTTCTTTATAAATACATAAATTCTCCTTACTGTTCATGATGGCGTAATGATGGCGTTATGATGGTGTATGCTGGCATATAATGGCGTATCACATAATTTTCCATGTTTTCCATACAGTTATAGAAACATGGCTTTCAGCCAATCACCGCTTGCGTTTACAAAATGTTATTTTATAAATAGAATTCTGAAAACTGTAGAGGGTTTATATGCACTTTTATAAAATAACATTTTGAAAACCACTGTAGTTGTTGAGATTAGATTTAACAAAGAAACGTGATTGAAATTTGTGAGAAAAGGTAATAAAGGCCACAATGCTCACCTTGGAGGCGTTTTTGCTCCGCTCAATGACTTTGATCTGATTTTCATCATCTTTCCGCCGCTGCGCCTGCAAAAGAAACAGGTTTTATAGATTTAATATAAACAGGTTTTATAGTTTTAATATAAACAGGTTTTATAGATTTAATATAAACAGGTTTAATAGTTTTAATATAAACAGGTTTTATAGATTTAATATAAACAGGTTTTATAGTTTTAATATAAACAGGTTTTATAGATTTAATATAAACAGGTTTTATAGTTTTAATATAAACAGGTTTTATAGATTTAATATAACGCTGTTTTTGATTGGCTATCGCGATGACGTCATCATATGACATTACCAAACGAAAGAGTTTTGTCCACATATACAACATATAGACTGTCTTGATGGATTCTCAAATCTGTGAAATTCTATGGCAAATTTGTTAATTCTAAGCTTCCTTAGCAACGGATACAAGGTCTGCAGATCTAAATACGTCCGAACACTCTTAAATAAACTCCTAAAATGATGAAGAAAGTTAGAGCTCTTTCATATATCACGTCGTTCTTGAGATATTTAGACTTATGTGATATGCAAATGAATAACCTATGAAGTCAACTCGTCAAGAGGTTATCGTATTTTTAAAGGGAACTGCAGTCAAAAAATAAATTACTTTTAAATAAAAGGCCTTTAAGTACAATGCTTAAAAATGCTATTTGTTTTACTCGAGAAATAACGTTTTTATTCTCGTATTTTATGCTTCTGGTCGCCGCCATTTTAGAGCTTGCTCGACGGCTCAGACTCGATGTTCAGCGGGAATTTATTTTCAATTTTGACGTCATTGAGTGCTAGGAACAAAAGACAAGAACTCAATGACGTCAAAATTAAAAAGAAACCGCCGCTGAACATCGAGTTTGAGCCGTCAAGTATACTCTAAAATGGCGGCGTCCAGAAGCATAAAATACGAGAATGAAAACGTTATTTCTCGAGTACAAGAGCAGATATACAGTCAAACTATTAACGTTTGTAAACATTATATTTAAAGGCCTTTTATTAAAAAGTAATTTGTTTTTTGAGTAACAGTTCCCCTTTAAAAAATCAAGAAATTAGAAATAGTAAATTAATTTGGCATTGCTATTTCGATGTAATGTTAGGTGTAATGTGGATAGGAAACTAAGATCACGTGTGACGTTTCCAGCGTGCTGATTGGTTAATTTAGTAATCCAGTTTATCTTTAAAATTTTTTACCAAATCATCGCGACCACAAAGAATATTGTTCCCTTTGGTGCTATTAAAGTGCTGCTGAGATGAAAAATTCGTCTATCCAATTTTTCTGCAAATAATAAGTGAAATGTTTTGAAACTTTGCACATGTATGCCTAAAAATGCTGTCTCTTTCTTAAAGAATAAGATGATTTAGACCTCTGGAATACAATACAGGTAACTACGTGTGTACGAATCTTGAAATCTATGCTGCAGTAAGCGTTGTTTGATAGAGGAGAAATAAACAAATTTTGTTTTACAAATGGCAATTAGATAGAGATCTGACACCAAGCGATCTCCATGGCAACAACACACTATGAACTCCTACATTGGCATACATGTGCAAAGTTTCAAAACATTCCGCTAGTTATATGCTATGGCGGGTGATGTGTGTCAAAATTACATAACACATTTGGCAACGATCGTGTAACATTTGGCAACGATCGTGTAACATTTGGCTATCGGTTCTAACTATTTCATGGCAACAACAAGACGTTTGTTGGCAATAACAAAACATTCAATAACAAAAATATCGTTTGGCAACAATAAACACTAATTGGGCTATCAGAACACACAACAATTCGGCAACAACATATCGTTATTTGGCAACGACATAATTTGGCAACAACAATCCCGTGATGCATTGCAAATTCCCACGCGCTAGTCCCACGCAATGATCTCACGTTTTATACACAAGATGGCGGAACAAGATTTTGAAAATGAGGTACGAATTGCTCTTACAACTCGTTTACAAATGTTATACTGACTGAGGTACAACAGCAGTGAAGTTGTGTTTGATTAAGTATTCTGATCTCTGGAAATTTCAAATTTTGGTCTACCTGGCATTGACCTTGGAATAATTCCTACTGTTTCCGGCACGTAATCTTCACCATTTATGATAAGGCGTTATAAGACATCTACAAGAAGTCTGGATTGATGCAACAATTCACTGTATTCTGGATTTCATGTTGACAGCCTGTTTGCTAGGCTTCGATAAAGACCTTCGGAACAATCGCGAACATGATCAACAACATTGGCATCGGGCTCCGTTGCAATACATTCCGTTACTACGAGTTGTAAGAGCAATTCGTACCTTATTTTCAAAATCTTGTTCCGCCATCTTGTGTATAAAACGTGAGATCATTGCGTGAGACTAGCGCGTGGGAATAAATTTGCAATGCATCACAGGATTGTGTTGCCAAATGATGTCATTGCCAAATAACGATATGTTGTTGCCAAATAACGATGTTGTTGTTGCCAAATAACGATATGTTGTTGCCAAATAACGATATGTTGTTGCCAAATAACGACATGTTGTTGCCAAATAACGATATGTTGTTGCCAAATAACGATATGTCGTTGCCGAATTGTTGTGTGTTCTGATAGCCCAAATAATGTTTTATTGTTGCCAAACGATATTTTTGTCATTGAATGTTTTGTTATTGCCAACAAACGTCTTGTTGTTGCCATGAAATAGTTAGAACCGATAGCCAAATGTTCTTGCCAAATGTTACACGATCGTTGCCAAATGTTACACGATCGTTGCCAAATGTTACACGATCGTTGCCAAATGTTACACGATCGTTGCCAAATGTTACACGATCGTTGCCAAATGTTACACGATCGTTGCCAAATGTTACACGATCGTTGCCAAATGTGTTATGTAATTTTGACACACATCACCCGCCATAATTTCCAGAGATATTCCTCATTTTGTGAATTGTATTTAGTCTATGTGAGAAATTGACGTCATACGGCATCTGATTTGCATGTTTCAAAAACCTGAAATAGGAGGTATTGAGAAACTGAAAAAGCCATTCTGTTTCATTTTCAAAATACGTTTAGATAAAATCAAAATTGGATAGACGAATTGTTCATCTCAGCAGCACTTTAAATATAAGTTATAATAATGAATGTAAAAACAATTTTCTTTACGTACCGTTGACTCAACTTCTCGCCTAGAGTACAAAAGGCGATTTCTTAAACCGTCGATCTGTGACTTAAGGTTATCAAGTTCTGGTCTTTTACGCCGTACAACGGCCAGGTCTTTCAAAAGCGCCAAGCACTCATTACGTTTTTTCTTCATAGCATCCACATTCTTCTCATCCCATCGTTTTGCTTTAGAACGGAGATCACTATATTCAAGGGAATTTAAAATGTAGCCTTAAAGTGCATCACATGGCAGCAAAAGTGATGTTTCTCACACAGTGCTGGGAGCCGCTGCAGCTGAACCGCCGCATGTTTGACATTTATTTTAAACCATTGTTAGCTGTTACAGCTCGATAAGAACTAAACTACGCATAGTCATTAGAGATTCTTTAGACAGCTAATAACAAATACTCTAATTTGCTAATATAACAATTGAGCCAATACACCATAAATACTTTGGACTGGTGTCATTTCCAACAACAAAATTTGAACCGCCTGACTAACCCGCTTTGCTTCCACCCAAGCCTTGCACTCAGGCCACAGCAGCGTGTGAGAAAACCACTGATCTCTAAATAAAGACTGGATCGTTCAACTATTGTTTGGATGCTGCGAAAAAATGAAGCCGGGAATATTTCGCGGCGGCCATCTTGGAGGGACAACTCTATATAGTTTACTGTGGGCGACAGAGACTATCTGTTTCTGATCTTTTAAGTTGCTAACATGAATCAGTAGTCGAAGGTTTTCCCATAATTTATGGTTACTCCAATATGGCCGCCACGCACTAATTCCGGCTTCATAGTTACTGTTATGGAGCCGTAGTTTGTGTTCTATATTATGGAAAAACCTTCGACAACTGGTTCATTTTAGCATCTTAAAATGTCAGAGGCAGATTATCTCTGTCGAGGTATTATACGAGTCAGAATCTGGGTATATATAACCATGCAAATCAACCATGGCGTGCGCATGTCCGGGAGTAACCGCATGCGTGTAACAGTCAATTACTAGTCCCACATGTTTAGTCTCTCTCGTGAGTCTATTTATGGGAAACGATGGTGGGGACCAACTATGGGAAACGAGGGTGGGGCACAAGTGGGGTGGGGCACAAGTGGGGTGGGGCACAAGTGGGGTGGGGCACAAGTGGGGTGGGGCCCAAGTGGGGTGGGGCCCAAGTGGGGTGGGGCACAAGTGGGGTGGGGCACAAGTGGGGTCGTGTCTTAAAAGTTTTTAGGCGGGGGGTTAGGGTTAGAAAACTCGTTAGGCGGGGGGTTAGGGTTAGCATATCTGATGTTTGAGGGATTGGGAACAATTACTTTCGTGGTTGATTTACATGGGTGACACTATACAACAAACTACACTATACACCACATCACACTATCTATAGTCCACATGTATGACGACAAACGCACCTAGCTCCACCAGAAATAACTCCAGATTTCTGAAACAAGGTACCATCGAGAGAAACCGTCTTCTGTCTTTCAGAGCCACTGTACGCAAGCTTCCGTGCTTCCTCCACATTATCACAAACGAGTGCGTTACCACAGGCAAATTGAAGAGCACGCTTAAAGAAAAACAATACACTGTATACTTGGCATCCAGCATTTGTTGTGGCAAACTTACGTCAGCAGTGGCGTAAAATAAAGCGAAACGTACTACCAGTGATGAGGTAAGATGAAGACGAAAACAGCGTTGGAAACAGAGAAGAAAATTATCCAGAGCCAGAGGTCTGTACGGGAAATTATTATATTGCTTGGCTCGTGAGCGGTCTTAATGCAGCTTATCTGCAATCTGATTGGTTCATGAGCGGTATTTACAAACCGGCAAAGACCGGCCATTACAAAACAACTGAAAAGTTTCAAAAAATTGAGCAAATGTGAGAAATTTGGTCGTCTGTACTGAAAGACCAAGGACAAGATAATTCTGCCGTAAAGAACTCCCGCTCGGTCAATAAGCTTTAATTATACATTGAGAAATGACGAGTTAAAAAAACACGACCATTTAGGTTAAATTAGCTTGTAGGACAATACTACCAAAAGTACAAACAACTGAGGTATTTTGATAAATATCGCACATAAACACCAACCTTAACTTGGGGAATTTCATAACGAATCACATCAATCACGAGCTTTGCAGTGCCACCAATTTGCCTTAGTTTCTCATCAGTTGGTTTCACTTGGATTGTGTCCAGTGGCAGGAAGGTGATGGGGGCACCGTTCTACAATGATAAAAATATATAAAGCGCGTTCACACGAACGGACTCGGGCTGCATTTCGCTGTGTGAACGCAATCGTACCGGATTTGGACTGTATTCGAATCCACCTAATCGACGTGGACTGCGAAAGGACTCGCATGGGACTCGACCAAGTGTGAACCGAACCGGACTGATTTTGGGCTAGAATGTACCTGTTTCCATGGTGAGGTAGGCGTACGCTGTACGAGTGATCAGCAATGTCACCCTGAAAACATCGAAAATGTCAAAACTGAAAACCTCGAAAAGTTTGTATTTTACATATTTGCCGGAAGTCCATTACCAGGCAAGTCTGGAGCGAACGCATCGGCAAGTGCGATTCCACACTTCCTGTCCAGTCCCAGTCCAAACTGTAAACTTGATCTTTTGCAACCTTCAAAGTCATGTTCCCGTATTTTACAAATAACCCAGAACACTTTGTTAATATTTTGTTTTTAAGGACAGTGTTGTGCGTATGGCTATGGCAATCGGATTACGACCTTAAATTGTAGGCCCTCGGAACCCCTATAATTGGGCTTCTAGCCTTTTTGTGTATTCCGTTAACCTAAGAGTGCTAAATCTAATAAATTATAAACTGACGATACATGGACGATCGTCAAGCTCGTATCCTCAGAAAAATGATTCTGAGTCCCGGACAGGAATCGAACCTGTAACCATATAGGTTCGATTCCTGTCCGGGACTCAGAATCATTTCTCTGAGGATACCAGCTTGACGATCGTCCATGTATCGTCTGTCTACTCCAAGCTCTCCCACATTCACTACAGCAGTGTGTATATTAACACAAACTATAAACTATAACGTTAAATTGCGTTTTTCTTTAATTAAAATGGTTTAGTATAAAATTCGACGCAAATTTGCCTGACGTTGCAGGGGCCCGCCAAAAATTTGTGACCTGTGAAATATGCGACTCCTATGGTTGTGCGCATGCGTACAGTGGGATGCGTAATAGATATGCATCAGATATTTCGCAAGTATTTACAGGATTGTTTACTTTCGCTTATCGAGTGTTGTTCCACTGTTGCTATACAGTTATTCTCGTTGTTCACTGTTGTTATACAGTTATTCTTGTTGTTCACTGTTGTTATATAGTTGTTCTAGTCTTGTTTCAATTGATATCTTCTGAACTCATACTTTGTGTGAGTTTTCCACTGATCAGACATAGTTTGACGCTAATCTGTCTTAAAATTTTTTTTTAACGTAACTTTAAAAGTTACTGTCCATGACGCAACGTTTCGACACTCCAATCTTGTGTCTTTATCAGGGGTGATCGTTGTAAAGTTAGGATCTCTATTTATACCTTCATAGAGCCGATGATGACGTTATCTATTAACAAGATGCAAATAAGCTTCTGTTAAGACCACCGTCATCGCGATTCAAAGGGCGCGGGCGCTATTTATATACCAAGCCTCCAGGCAACGTCTCTGATGGTACCGCGGATTAGTGGTAATAATTTTTGAATTTTCCCACGCAATCTCATTGTTGGTGCTCCGACAAAGCAGAATTTTCCTTTTTTGAAAAGAAAACAGCCTTTGTGTGTTCTTTTTGAACGCGTACGAAACTGACGTTTAGTCTGACCGATGTACTCCTTATCACATCACAGAACAAATTAAAAGAATCAACGTAAAAGTTGCTAAAAAACCTTTCTTGAGGTCAGCATGTTTATTGTTTTCGACATATCATGAAAAGATACCGTAAAATTCCCAAAGTAACGAGGCTCGTTACTTGTGGATCATAGGGATGTAATTTTCAAACTATGAAAGTAATCCTTCTATTCAATACCTTATCTTTTATATACTGAATGCATTCCTTTCCTGTCTGCACGGTATCCACAACTACAGCATCCATGTTTCTACCAAGCACCTTTGTTATGGCAACATTATATCTGAAACGAGAAAATACCTCAAATAACTGGACAAACAAATGTCAACAATAAAGCTACGATGATATAGTAGGGGAAACTATACAATAGCAGCAAAAACAACGGAAATAATACACGGAGTTTATTTCCAATTGGTATTTACAGCTCGTCCATATCTCACTTCGCTCTTCGAGATATTTCGATTTGTTTCGTATGTAAATGCATGGATCTGTAACGTCATTATGTCGACACAGCATTTTGACGGGAGGGAGAAATTCAAGGACTTTCAAGACCATATATCAGGAAATTCAAGACCATATATCAGGAATTTATCAATAAATAGTGTGGCCACATAAATAACACAACGCAAAGCAAGTCAACTAGCTGTGTAAGTCAGAGTTCTCTACATCAGTTCATACGTACGTAACTTGACGTACTTGCAGTGAAATTGCGTGCTCGCCATGAAATATACAATCTTTCTCTGACAAGATTTCAGCAGATATGCCGAAGAGAAAAACGATTTAAAATTCTATCGGAAGGCATACAAATGTGTCGACCGGTCAAAATGACCGGTGAGGTAAAAAAGTGACCGGTCAAGAGGCATTTTTGGCCGGTCATTGTCCGTTGACCGGCCGTTATTTTGAGCCCTGCCGGTAGTAGAAAAATGCTTGGAAATATCCCTTGAGTTGTTATAATTGTTAACTGTATATTGTTGCGTAGTCGATTGCTGGAAGTTTATCTAGTTTAGAAGACGTTCCTCTTGGGAGTCTAGTAAACACGACAAGTCGTTTTTCTACATCTTGGCAAAACGAGCCATGTTTACAGTGAGCAGAATATTATTTGCAGCAGAGTAACATTGCTCAGTAATACGCATGTGCAGCTTGTTATTTGTACAAAGTTATTTGTAGCTGATGTAGCCAATCATAATCAAGAGAAAAATAAATTGAATGATAATCCCAAAAATATACTTGGTTTTCCAATAAATCAAAATGATGTGTCAACATGATGACGTTACAGTGCTGCTCAATTACATATGGACAAAACAAATCGAAATATCTAAACAACGAAGAGAATATGGGAGCTGCAAACGCAATTGCTTATCATTTCAAAAATTATTTCAAATAAGACAAACTTATTTTTCACTTCATATACTTTAAATAATGTTAATGATATGTTAATATATACATTGCTGTAGTGAATGTGAGAGAGCTTGGAGTAGAGAGACGATACATGGATGATTGAGTCCCGGACATGAATCGAACCTGTAACCTTCTGATTGCCGGTGAGACGCTCTAACTTGAGCTACCGAGACTCAGATGGAGATCGAAGGTTACAATGATGTACTGGTTCGATATCAGTAATGCTTGAATGTGTTAATATAATATACACTGCTGATGTGTTAATTGTGGGAGAGCTCGGAGTAGACAGATGATACATGGACGATCGTGAAGCTCGTATCCTCAGAATAATGTTTCTGAGATTCTGTCTGAGGATATGAGCTTGACGATCGTCCATATATCGTCTGTCTTCTCTAAGCTCTCCCACATTCACTACAGCAGTGAATATATTAATACTGCAACCAGGTAAAGTGTAAGACGTGGCGTAACGCTACTCTGGTTAATAGAGAGAAATTCAGATCAAGTTACCTTCTTCAAATAAGGTCACCGCAACTACTGTATTGTGGATATCGTGTTCACAATTGTCATACAGTTGTTAATCCTAGTATCGTCTGTCTACTCCAAGCTCTCCCACATTCACTACAGCAGTGTATATATTAACACATCTAAGCATTACTGATGTAGTGACTGCCGCATAGGCAGTACATATATATATATCAACCGAAACAGTATATCATTGTAACCTTCGCTCTCCATCTGAGTCTCAGTAGCTCAATCATTAGAGCGTCTCACCAGTAATCAGAAAGTTACAGATTCGATCCCTGTCCGGGACTAAGAAATGTTAATGATATCATGCCAATTGGTAATAGCGTGAAATGTTTGATTTCGAAATTCGTTGAAATAATGGTTGTATCTTATCTGTAAAGTTAGCATTTTAGAGGAATGAGCGAGACTCATGATTTTGACCTCAACAAGCTTGGCTCTTATTTGTAGCTCTTCAGGTACAAAATTGACGTCCTACAAATACAACCTGTTTGTCAACAAATGTTGAGATGAAATTTCGAATGATTACTAATTATGGTAATAACTTTAAGATCATGGAGAACCACTTTAATAACACAGCATATTCTTACTTTTTATGCACAGGTTCGCATAGATCTATAAGGCGGCCAAACATGCCGGGAAATAATCTTTTGAGGTTATCAAGTAGTTCTTCTTTCTTCTGGAACCGTAAACTTTCGTTTTTATCCACTTTACATTCGTTGATTTGTGTTTGGTATTCCTCCAATTTCCCAGTTAGCTCTGCATGTTGGTTATCTGCATCACTATGAAAGCAATTAAAAAAAAATACAAAGTACTTAACGAAGCCTAGTTTTTTCCCCTTATGAATATGACTTATGTTCACGAAACTGGGTTGTTCACATGGTTCTGTCGATATTACCAAATTTAATGGTTTTTAACATTAAGCAAAATTTGTCTTTTGAAAAATTTTTTGAAAAAACAGAATTATAAAGGTATAAGCTTCATCTTGATGTGAGTAACTTTTCAAAACAATTCACGGAAGAAACGCAAGATATCTGCGATTATTTTCGGGCTTTTGTACGCGTGTGGTCATAAAATTTCCCGATTATCAGTAAATTTCCCGCCAAATTAGCAAACACTCGCGCGGTCATAAAACCATAGGGCACCACCTTAAGTATTTGATAGATGATATGTGGTGGGTAGCAAAAGCTACAATTTTACAGAGCAATTGGTCACTAGTGCGCTCTGGTCTCTGTGACAGAACAACCACCTCTATTTGCCGCATTCATTTATACGTGTCCCATTGCCTCTGGGAGGAATGTTTTTGATAAGAGGTAACTTCTGATAGAGTTTTAGGTTCGATTTTATCATAAAATGGAAAAATGTTTGATTTTGTTATGGGACTTGTTATACTTATCTGGTGTGTAGAGTGTAGACACAGAGGTATGATATAACCTTAACCTTAATTTAGTTATTAATAAATTTCGAAGGATATACTAGCTCAGATTATTGCACAATTACTATACTATTATACAAAACACGTTGGTACGATTGTCGCAGTTTACAAAATAATATACTCAATAAAGCAAATCTCCCGCGCCATGTTTTGAGAAAAGTAATATATCATACAAAACAAAACACGTGATTACTGAAACATGAAATGTTTTGAGAAAAACAATCAAGAAAAGAGATATCTCTCGATTTAGAACCCTGAGGAGGGAAACGCAGGGGTATTAAATTTAAATTTAGTACATAACATTTGATTGGAAAATTGCGAAAAAAGTGGGAAAAACTCAAGTTTACAACAAATGTTAGCAATCGGTAGTAATATATATTAGTAATATATATTAGTATAATATATTAGTATAATATAAATAGTCAAGCTTTATAGTTAAAATTTGAAATATTAGAATATTAGTATACAATATATAGTTATAAGGATAAAATTTAAGGTACTATCCATGATAAAACGTTCTATTTCCGAACACACCTTTCATGTTACTCCATCACCAAATGAATCGAGGTATATAATCGTCATAAAATAACCGCTAACCCCAAAACAACTTAGATCCTAACCCTAACCCCCCACCTAATGAGTTTTCTAACCCTAACCCCCCGCCTTAAGTGTCTTCCTAACCCTCCCACCTCGATTCCCTTGATGGTATCCGGTGATGTTTATATTGGTGATGGAGTAACATGAAAGGTTATCCGAAATTAAAGTACAAGAGGACCGCTGAGTGGTAGTATTTATGCGCGGGCACAGTATCGCAAAATGGCGGAAGGTGAGGAGCACGGACAGTGAAATGATGTTGGAACAGAGAGAAAATGAACAATACTCAGAAGACTTTGATGAAGTAAGTAATTGTTGATTTTTTCTGCGATATACGAAAATCGTCTCCCGTTGCATTCGCAAAGTGCTCGCAAACAACTTATACGTCCCCATATTTTATCTTTTTTGCGCATGCTCCTGATGCGTGATTGTGTGGCTTTAAACTGATCTTAAACCTACATTGGTGCGACATTTGTGTTTAAGAATCGTTTTGGCATCGACCGAAAAAGATAAGAGTAACAACGCTTAAGTGTCCGCAAAGGGTATAAAGACATTTGATGGCTTTGGAACGCATGTATTCGATATGAGCAGACCAATTCAAGTCCGACGACAACTGAACTCCTAAGCGTTTAGTGGTATGAACATGATCAAAAGACGTGTTCATACCACGTCAGACACAGCTACAAGAAGTATAATATGCATAATTGCAAGGGATAGATAAAGTAAATACTACAATTTATTACCTCGTCTCCTGTCCAAGTTTTCGAGCGTCGTCTTCTAATTTCTTTACTGTATCTTCATTAGTTCTGAAATGTAAAATGTTAACGGATGATTAGTAGTTTTCATTGATTTATAAAGTAGAACATAGTCAATCGAGATATGGTCTGGAAACTCGGCAAGATGTTGAACCGTACCTTACACCGTGCACATCCTTTGTTTTAGGTTTATTAATATTTAAACAACACGGTTGAGCGATTAAATCCAAACGATTCTATTGGATGATTGCTTCATTATACTAATTAAAATACAATAGGTTCAGTGACCGTGCACCGTGCACAAAATTGCATAAAGACGAACAAAAAGATAGAACAAAGACTTTAGCTGAGTTTCCAGACCATATCTCGATTGACTATGAGTAGAAACAGATTAACTCTTTCCTGTCCAGCTGAAAAACATCCAAAATAGAACTACCTCTTTGTTCTATTGATATCTCGGGAAATATCCATAACTGTTGCGAAATCTATACCTTTTCTGAAAGCGCAATAAACCGGCTGTTACCAATGCTTTTGAATTTTCCGAACAAGACACATCATGATAATATAAATTAGCACTAATTATCATAAATCAGGTTGAAAAACCTTCCATTTTTCTAGAAAATGCCATCTTGCACGCCCGGCGTAGCATCATGAAAATTCAAAATGCCACCAATCGCAGAGTTGTTTATGAAATCAAATCAAACTTGGCGTGTGACTGGATCTCATGTGCCTGGCGCTTGTCGAATTTCAAATTTTAATCTTGCGTTACCCGGACAGGAAAGAGTTAACAAAGAAAATGTCAAGAATTTGCCCCACCACATCGATATAAATTTTGCATAAACAATTAAATATAATTGAAAAATTAAATATATCCGACGAAAATATTTGCATATGAAGGTCCCATTTTTGTGCCCATGGAAACTCCGTCTGTTTGAGCGTAAAAAATGCTGTTGAATTCAAAACAATTTAAAGTAAGGACCAATTCGGCTATAATCTATAAGTAGAGTGTTAGTTGGTGGTTCCGAGTTAGCACGCAGATTTAAGAAATGTTTTAGAGGTACAGTACTAGTCCATCAGTGGTGTGATCACTGCGAAGTGTAATCATTTACATTGTTTTTCGCTTATTACAGCCAAAAGCACAGCAAATAGTGAGATAAAAAGCACTTTAAAGTTACAGTGGGTCTTCCTGAGCAAAATCATAATATATATTGTCAGCCGAATATATATTATCCATTCTAAACCAGTTTTCGTTTGTTACTTGCCACAAAAATGCCTCTTGTGACATCACATCCGATAACTTTAACAGCAAAAAAGTCCATGAAGATGAAATTTTCGGCCGACACGATATATTATTATTTTGCTCAGGAAGACCCAAATATTACGAATATGTAAAATCCCCAAACGTGAGATGGGCGCTTTAAACTTATAACAACTGCTTATAATAGCTTTACCGCAAAACTGGTCACACCAATACGCCAGAATGACCCACTCACCTATGGTTTACAAGACAAACCGCTGACAACCGCATGGTTATACATTCGCAACCACGCAACTTTTTTAAAATAGCTAAACATTCGTCCAATTGAAATCAAGAGTCATCATACATGACAGCTGAACATTTCAGAGGTAATTTGGCATGACTAAATTTAATAAAATTTGTTTTATTTGTGCATGGAAACGTTATACATACCTGATGTAATCATTTAATTTTTTTATTCTCTCCGTCAGTTGGTTTCTATAAAAAACAAATTTGAAAAGAATAGCCTTTCATGGGCGTTGGGACTTAGATTTCTAGATGTATCTGCAGCACTGATCTCTAAATAAAGACTGGATTAAGCTTTCTATTGTATCTGATGAGCTGATTTTGAAGCTTGCATATTTGCATAATGTAAATTAACGAGAGATCATTAGAAACTCCGAGTTTGCAAGCAAATCAAACTGTGACGCTAGCAAAATAGGTTTAGTGTCTGGCCAATATAGTTTCTTTGTTAACATTGAATGCATAAAATCTTCAACCTAATTTGACGTCTCATATCAGGCTTCTCTCACTGGATAATTAGAGCCGACGGCGGCCATTGCTAAGGGACCAAAGTCGCAGTAAATCTGTAGGTAGGCGATGAATCGTTTTACCCAGTAATTTGAAAAATGTTTTCTGGTCCTCTTTATAGTAATATTATTTTACTTTGTCGATGGTAAGAGCACATAAACCATCAAAAAACCTCATAGGATTCTCAGGTGGTCCCTTAAGTAATCGCGGACTTCCGGCTTCATTTTCTGAACAATAGTTGCTCGATCCAGTCTTTATTTAGAGATCAGTGATCTGCAGTGGTTACGCAAAAAATACATGATTTTGGATAGCAACGTATCCCTCGAGTCTTATGTAGATGTTATTATACTCTAGTCACCGCGTGTAAGTTCTTCCCAAAATGTAGTATCTACCCTCATGGGATGTTTGTCAAGATGTTTGAGTGAAAATCGGGTAAAAGGGCGGGGGGGGGGGGGGGGAGATATCTGAATTTGCTAAAAAATCGGGTTTTGCATGAAGTTGAGTGACGGAGACAATTTTGAATTTGTTGGATTTTAAGTACAATTTCTGAAAAAATATGTTTTATCTGCGAGTTCAAGTGCAATAAATTTTGAAGATTTTAATCAATCTGGCTGACAGTTGTTGATGAAGGGTGGTGTAGAATTTGAGATTTTGTCAAACTAAAAATAATAGAAGAAAACTAATACCCATTCTCATGTAAGAAGGCGACAAAGAACTTTCATATAAGCAACACTTGTTTTTGGAGGTGGAGTATCCATTTAAGGCTGCGGAATTTTGACCTTATTTTCTAAAACTTGACCGTTTCGCATAACCGCCATTAACGGATTGTCGCCATTTGTGAAAAGAAGTTCAAAGTTTGAAGCTCTAAAATTATTATATTGTTTTAATATTAAGTGACTGTACTTATTTAATGTTGTAAGTTGATATTCATTGCAGTAGCACTTTAGTATTAATATTTCAAACTCCCATCATCATGTTTTATATTTACTCTCAAACTATTTACAAAAATATTTTCAATGCAATTTAGTGCTGTGTATTTTAGGAGTTGGAATTTTAAGAATGCATGTTGGGTGGGGGCCATTTGGCAATCAATCACAATAAAGTAAGCTTTGATATATTGGTTAGTTTCTGTAATCTCACAAAATATATACTCGAGGTAAAGCAATTAAGAAAATTCTTGGTGTATTCCGCCAATTAAAATTATGAAAATCTCCAATCAATCATGTCCTGGTCCAATCATAAAAAATCTTACAAACCCCTGTTGACTGACGAATTATAAAGAATGACTTACATTTGATCTTTTAGTTCATTTTCCCTGGTAATAAAATCTCCTTCTTGTTGCCTGACTTGTTCAAGTTCCTCTTCCTCAGACTTTTGTTGTCTGTTAATCTAATGTTAAAACAGGCAAGATTCATCACATTATTAATTAATAAAAATTGAAAATCGACAAGCGCCAGGCACAAGAGATCCACTCACACGCCAAGTTTGATTTGATTTCATAACAAACTCTGCGATTGGTGGCATTTTGAATTATCATGATGCTACGTAGCCTGCGTACAGACGCTCGCGGGCGCAAAAAGGCGGCGCTAAGTAGCGTCTGTGCATCAGAGCCAAATTGTGTGTTCTGTAATTTATGCCGATTATTCGCAATGCTTATAGATTGTGCTTATGCCTTATAATAGACTTGCTCCAAGTCTGCCTCTTGATTGTTTCGGGTTTATTTAAAGACGGGTTTGTTTCGAGAAGACGGGTTTATTTCGAGAGTGGTTTGGTTTCAAAGACGGTTTGTTTCAATGTTTTGAAAAGAACCTGTCTCGAAACAAACCCGTATTCTCAAACAAACACGTCTTTAAATAAACCCGAAACAATCTAGAGGCAGACTTGGAGCAAGTCTATGCTTATAGCAACTAACGAGTATTCACTAAAAGTTTAAGAAATCATATAAAAAGTTCTAATAGACAAATAGGACAAGCTGAAAAGCTAAAAGAAACAGTATAACGAGAATCGGCACTCGACGGCTACCTGGAAATATCGTATGACTAACAATTCAATTCCCGCATCTCTTCGACTGTTTGATCATCCTCGAACCAAAATTATGCCGACTATAAACAGTCGTCCTTCGAAAGTTTTAGCAAACTCTTTTAATAGTTTCGTTTACAAAGAATACGTTGAGGCGGAACTGTCTTCGTGCCGTTGTAAACAACAAACATTGAAAACGGAAGTAGTTCTTAACCAATTGAATATCACGTATTAACTAAAATTTCTAAGCGACCAATCATGGTCTACTATAAAGATTCCTTATAGTAGCTACGTCACAGAACACGATTAACGGCGCTGGTTCATAGTCTGTGGTTTTCAAAATTTCACAGACTATGACGTAGGCTAGATGCTACGCGGCCGTGCAAGATTGGCTTTTCTAAAAACATTTCTAAAAAAAGTTTTTCAAACTAATTTATGATAATTAATGCTAATTTATACCAACATGATGTGTCTTGTTCGGGAAATTTAAAAGCATTGGTAAAAGCCGGTTTATTGGACTTTCAGAAAGTGTGTAGCTTTCGCAACATTTATGGTTATTTCCAAAGATATCAATGGAACAAAGAGGTGGTTCAATTTTGGATGTTTTCCAGCTGGACAGGAAAGAGTGAAAGGCCTTATATTTAAAACTAATTTATTCTTTGGGTACTGATCCCCTTTAATATAAAGCTTATTTTCTTGAAACAAATTACCTTGTTTAGCTGTTCTCGTAATGCAGCAGTGCGTAAGCCAACAGTTTCACGCAACGTTTTGTATTCATCAAGCTGGAAATAAAAATGAGAAATATGGGAAAATACGACATTTTATTATATGACAATGACGTAATTCTTCCATATAAGGGCACGAGAACAGAACAAATACCAGGCCGTATTGCATGGTAAAATCCGTATTTCTCCTCTTCTGAACAGAACAAAAATACGGATTTTTTTGCGGCTTTAAACCAAAGCCTAAAATGGCGGATGCGAACTGTCTTTTTAATTTTGAAAATGTAAGTACAGACATGAACGACGCCTTATTATTTTCGTTAAACTCTGACGACTTTGACGATGAATATCTCAAAGCAATGGACAGTTTAACAGAAACAACGTCTGACAACGTATCACAAACAAACGAGGAAATGAAATAAATACAAACTTATTCAATTTCTGCAAGTAGTCATTTTATTCCGGCGAGGAAAAATGCGAGAAACGAGTAAAATTCCCGGCCGTATTATATGCCAAACCATTCAATAAGATATAAGAATTGTAGCTTTACAAGTTCAAATCACACCAATAGACACTTCCTAAATGTGCCTCAATGCTCACGGAACAATGGCTCGAAGTTGGCAATGCGATATCATAACAAGAATAAATATGAAAGCTGCTAAGTTCTAAAAAGAACTGGATATAATATGAAAAAGAGAAATAAGAATACTTACGTATTTCCATAGACGACGTTTCGGACAATGTGTCCTTCTTTAAGTCAGATCGTAACTACTCTTACTTAAAGTACACATAATTTTGCATGTGTTGTTTGTATAATTTAATACTTCGACCATTAATAGCGAGTTCATTAACAATTGATCAGCCCTAAAATTGCCTCAAAATGTCGTTAATTTCAATAAAACTTGTACGGAGACTGGGACCAATTTTGCAAAAATCGTGGTGTCACGTTGTTTGCAAAGGTTCTAAAGACAAATCGAAAACTTTTTTTCAGTTTCGAAATATCTTCGTTAAAGTGACTCAAGCTTTTCATCCTCCTATCTTCGTACTTCGTTTAAATATTCCGCCATCTTAATCAGCATTAAAAAGTTACAAACAAAGTGACGTCACATCTTGCCGCGCAAAATGGCGACAACTTTTGAAATAGATGTGCTGTCAAATAAACAGCCAACACACAGCCAACCTCTATTTCTATAGCCGTCGTTTCAAGTAAATTCTAGAAGTGTCTACTGACGTGGAATGACGGCGTAAATATATCTTACTCGATGGTTTGGTAAATAATAGGGGCAGGTATTTTACTAGTTTGGAATGTCCTAAAAGGGCGAGGGGTTACGGTTAGAAAAATACGGCCGGGGGTTAAGGTTAGAAAACTCGCTACCGGGGGTTAGGACCTTTGTTGTTTTGGATTTGGTTTCAATCATTAAAAAAAGCATTAATAATTCATGAGGAAAACACAAATGAAATCACTACCGTGTCGTAGGTTTTATATATGATAAAATTGCATTCTAATTTACATAAACTTTATTATTATTACTCTCGGCTTAGACAACATTGATTTTCAAAATTACTACGCCAATGAACTCATATTTTAATTTTTAAATCTGATAAAACACTGCTGCTCGTTTATTAAACAGTACTTAAAGGACATTGGCAACAAGAATTAAGTTTGTCTAATATTAAAGAACTCGTAAAATGATAGAGTAACATCTTTTACAACTTTTCCGTATTTTTCTTCGTTTTTGAAATATTTCAGTTTGTTTGATATGTAAATGAGATGGTCTCTGACGTCAGGTGTGGGGTAGAGAATTTTCACTCATTAAAATATTAGTTCCATCTTCAAGTTTGTTCCACAAATTTACTTGAAAATATGCGTATAACTCCTCATGATAATGAACGTTGTAAACTTAGCAATCACTGAGATATAAGACATTTTTTAATGAGTGAAAATTCTCTACCCCACACCTGACGTCAGAGACCATCTCATTTACATATCAAACAAATTGAAATATTTCAAAAACGAAGTAAAATACGGAAAAGTTGTAAAAGATGTTACTCTATCATTTTACAAGTTCTTTCATATTAGACAAACTTAATTTTTGTTGACAATGTCCTTTAAGGGTGTTCAGACGTATTTCGATTTGCAGACCTTATATCCGTTGCTAAGGAAGCTTAGAATTGACAAAATTTGCCATAGAATTACACAGTTTTGAGAATCCATCAAGACAGTCTGTATGTAGTATATGTGGACAAAACTCTTTCGTTTGGTAATGTCATATGATGACGTCATCGTGACGTCATCGAAATATGAAAATTCCTATAACCTTCGAAGGTTTTGAAGAAAAATTATTTTTTTACACGTGATTAGAATGTGGACGGTTACCTTCATAAAAGTACGCATGGATTTTAAGAATTTTTAAAAATTAGCCGAGATATCGGATTTTTAAGGTCAATAAACACAATAAAATTCTCATAACTTCGTTTTATTTAATTTATCAATGAATCCATACGTACTTTTTTGTAGGAAGTAATTTAGGTTTATATGACACCAAAAAATATAGCACACTGTCAAAAATGACGAAGATTATAGAGTTTTTGTGTTTGTTCATCAAATACGTCACCAGACGAAAGAAGTTTGCCAACATATTCCACATATAAAATATCTTGGTTATACCTTGAATTTATTGTCCACTCGTGAAGTATATTGGGCACTAAATGACATGTCCTTAGCAACCGGTTGTTTAACAACGGAATACGTCCGAACACCCTTAACTTATTGGTTACAATGCTAAAATAATAACAATAATTTATTGGGGAACGGCTGCAGTATTAAGGTTAGTAATAGGATTTTTACTTAGCTTTCCTGTATCACGGGGGTTAGAGTTAGAAAACCCATTGGGCGGGGGGTTAGGTTTAGGATCTAAGTTGTTTTGGGGTTAGCATGTAGTTCTATGATGTATATCATAATATAGGCATCTCTCGCGGATACTAAACAAGATCGTCCAGAAGACGATTGCTTGCCGCTGACCGGGATAAATGCCGTGCTCATACCTCCCTCTACGCCCGTGATGTAACGTTACACAATTTAGTGTGTATTCCGCTCTCAGATTTTACTATACTCATAGCCTTATTATGCAAAAACTATATATAAGCACTTCCAGTGGAATTATGCAATATGACTGGTTGATTTGCGGTCCGGGTTTTGCCGTAATGCCCGTGGGCGATTACGAATTTTCTGACGGTTTGGGCGGAATAAAATAAGAGAGAACTAGGTATCTTCATTGAAAAATCCAATCTCGTTCCCAAAGCCTGCATTCCCCCTTCACCTTCGGGGGGAAACTGAGACTCTGGGATAATCCATCGCCGGAAACAGAAAAACATGGTTCCGGTTACGAAGAACGCATGCGTGACAATAAACCGGGAGGCCTGCGAACAAGCATTTACTTTGCTTTTGGCATAATTTGTCGGACGAGGTATTTATATTTTTCATGCTGCTTTAGGAAAGTCTTTACAAAAACTGAACAAAGGGGATATTGTAATAAAGGAGCATCAATATGAAGCGCTCAAGAGTATAGTCGTCCGAGGAAAAGACACAATTTGGGAGCAATTATAGAATACCCGTCCGGGCCGTCCATTTTAAAAACCGCACTTAAAGGCAAAAATACAAACCAGGTTGCTCTAAAATCTTTTTAAATATGCGTCGAAGGTTTATATTGTGTGTACTTGTTGATAGTTATCAAATGAAATGGGGTTTTACAATAGAACGAAGCAATTGTATATGATGAACTTTCTTTGACTAAATTTGATGTAATTTAAAAGTACTAACTGTCAACAGATAAAATAGGGACGTTATAAAATAGATCTACGACGGTAACCTAGGGGCGACGTCGTTGAAACAAAAGAATCTTTATGTGGAACAAAAACAATGAATAATTTTTATTCCCAAGAGCAATCTAAAGGCCGTCCTCGTTCTGTTTACAACGTCACTGAGAACATTTTCACGTCTTTAGGACGACGGTTTAAACTTAGAGAGATTATTAGAGCTGTTCGCTATTGAGACTGACTTAAACAGTCAGACACTACAATCGTTTTAGTAATATTGAAGCGTTTTGGAGATCATAAAACAAGCTGCGACTGCGAGTGTTAAATACGCTAGTCAATCGACCGTGGTTTAATTCAAATACTAAAATTTATATTTCTTTCACTGCCGTCGCCGTCCTCGAATACGGACAACGGAAGGTGGAGTATCTTTATATGAGCAGATTGTCCAGCCAAGCCAAATAATATTCGCCCACATAGCAGCCTGAATCGAAGATAGAGGTCTTCCAAAACATTTTGTAAACGCCTGTTCGAACAACATTGTTCTTGTTTGTTTTTATTAATCCTGACAGAAAAAGTGTTAATTATTCCAATTATAGTCAGCCAATCAAAATACTTCCGGCGATGGATTATCCCAGAGTCTTTTCCCCCCGCAGGTCAGGGGGAACGCAGGCTCTGGGAACGAGATTGTGAAAAATCCCGAATAATAAAATATGCTGGGACATTTAGTGTTGTTTTTATTTAATGTTGTTCACGCAAAATTAATGCGAATGTTTCGGTGAAGGCTAAAAGGGATGACTAAAAAAACCTTCCCATTTTCAAAAACTAGTCTAACCCCTATAATCCCAATCCTAATCTATTATTACGGGGTGTAGTGAATGTATTCAAGTAATTCTGAATAGTTAGTATTGAATAGTTAGTATTGAATAGTTACCTGAGAATCGACTAATGCCATATCTTCACCTTGACTTTCCTCTTTAATTTCCTCCTCATACGCAGTGGACATTTCAATCACTTCATTCAACTTTTTTCTCAAGTCCTTGATCTAAACGAACATAAAATGTTAATTACAAATGTTTGCCTTTCTGATTAACAAACAGGTTTAGGATGGGAAATCAAGTAAACAAAACTACTCTTCTGCAAAACAACATCACTAATTTTGACAAAAGACAATCCTGTCATCCACCATCTTGGTGGAATACTTTGCCCAAATAACTGGAAAGTTGGTGACGTCAAAAGTTGAACTACTGTGTGTGTGGCCAAGCTGCCGCGGAAGACATTCACAAAATCAAGTTTCAGACTTATATTATCAGACTTTCCATCTGTGTATGTGTGCGAACAGTGTCGCCTCGTAGGGGCAAGCTCCCGCTCCTGTGGCTGATCACGTGAGAAATGGACTATTTAAGTGATCGGGTATCGCGATGCCTACCATTGTTCACAGGTAGTCACACAGATGCCGAGACGCACAGAATGGCAACAGCCAGCCCACCCTCACTACCAAGTTCCCGATCACGTCACTTGGTTATGAAGATCTACAGTTCTTCGACTAAGCGAATCAGGTCACTGGTGTACATTTTTACCTCGCTATGTTGCTGGTTATGAAGGTAACAACTCTCCCTGTACGTTGTACAGGTGACCTGTACGTTGTACAGGTGACTTGCAGTGGTAACCTTTCGAGGTGTTGCGGTCGAATAACCTGATACCGTAAAGTTCACAAAGTAACAAGGGTCATTACTTTCGGATTTAGCAGCCTTTTCTATCGTTACTTTTGGGGGTCGTTACTTTCGGGGGTCGTTACTTATAGATGGCAAAAATACGTAATAATATTTGCGATTATTTACTTCAGATAGACGAAAAATCTTACCTCATCTTTATGTTTGTCGTGAATATTTGTCGCCTTTTTAAGAGCCTTCCTGATGATAAGTAAGAGAGACACGAATAGTTTCAATTTTAAGCATATACAGTATATACGATCTCGCGTTGCATATCTACCATTTAAACCCGACAAGCTTGCGAGTACGAATACTGAAACACGGTGGTCGATTTGAATCAACATCATGCCACTACATTTTCATAAGTTGACTCATTAGGGAGGTTAAGTTCTACTTCCAGATACTATATGGTATCCAATACGGCTGTGATGATGCGCTGTAGTCAATTTTAGCTATTGCACATGTTGGGATCGGTACGCAACACTTCTGAAGTCGACGGAATCGCGGAAGCCATTTTGAAGTAAAGATGTAGCCTGGGCCTGTTTGTCTGAGTTTGCATTAATTCTTGTGTTCCAACAATGGCAAAATGGTCATTTAGAATCCTTTCAGAGTCAATTTCGGTTTGCTTGTTAGAGTTTTAGTTTTATACTTAGCAACCATGTACAGCGCTATTTATAGTGAATTGGAAACCGAAGTACAGAATATCGGTACTGGCATTCGTATTGGAACTCGAACTTAATCTCCCAACGAACTATCAATTTACTTTTTGTTTTCTAGCCTCCTTGCTACATGCGCAGTGTTCTCTTTGGCCTTTATATAAAGGGGTCTCTTTTCAGTCAATTCATTTTCCTACAAGAACAACATAGGACAAGTATACGGTAAGTCAATACATTGCATTTTACGGATGGCATTGTTGTTACATTCAACGGGACGGAACACAACATAACACGACGCAACGCAACATAATATACGAAACAACATAACAATACTATACATAACATAATACAACATAACATAATACGATGCAACATAACATAATACGATACAATATAACATAACATAATACAATACAATATAACATAATACGATACAATACAACATAATACGATACAACATAACATAATATGATACAACATAACATAACATAACATAATACAATACAATATAACATAATACGATACAATATAACATAACATAATACGATACAACATAACATAATACGATACAATATAACATAATACGATACAATATAACATAATACTAGGGTGAGGCGGTTAATCGATATACCGAAAAAAACCGATGTTTTTTGAAAACCGATTTAACCGATGTTGCTTTTGGAGAAAAACCGGAAAACCGAAAAAAATCGTTATTTGTTGCAAAAGAATCAAGTGTTTGCGCTTACACACGGAAAATCTGAAGAGATTTTGTTTGAAATTTGATAACGTCTTCGAAATACCGTACGTTTCTTGCCAGGTATGATCTCCGATATAAGAACGGAACGGCTTGAACGGTAAGCGGATCAAACTATTATTGACGGAGACGACGATCCTCTGCAATGGTGGAGGTTAAACACGAAAGAACTACCGTTGCTGTGCTAACTATCGAGAAGATATCTTGCCATCCAAACGAGCAGTTCCCCATCAGAGAGACTTTTTAGTAAAGCAGGGCAAGTTACTACACCGGCACGAGCACAGCTGAAACCTGAGAGAGTGGATAAGCTTGTGTTCATGGCAGAGAACTTATAGTCGTTTGTGTGTTATTTGTAAATATAATTGTGATATTTGTACATGATATTTATAAATCTTATTGTAAATTTTATCTGATTTCTTTGTACTTCGTAGTCAGGATGTTTATAATTAATTAATACAATTGTTTTTCAAACTGAAGTCTTGCGCGCGTAGCGTCATGCATGTTTTTTAACTGTAGTTTCGAGCGCGTTTTAAAAAACCGATTCACTCGGTTTTTTCGGGTTTTTTCGGTCGGTTTTCGTTTTTTTATAAAAACCGCCTCACCCTACATAATACGATACAACATAACATAATAATTACGATACAACGTGACATAACATAATGCAATACAACATAATGCAATACAACATAATACAATACAACACAACAACATAATACGATACAACATAACATAATACAATACAACATAACATAACACGATACATATAACATAAATACATAATACGATACAACGTGACAAAATACAATACAACATAACATAATACGATACAACATAACATTATACGATATTTTGGTAACAAAAACAAATTGGGCAGCAATTTCGTCGATAAAATGAATACAACATAACATTATACGATATTTTGGTGGGCAGCCTTCGATAAATTGAAAAAGCAGCTGCAATTTCATTCTGTGGTAAATTTGAATTTGATTAAAATTATTACAACATAATATTTCATGTCCCATTTAAATGGCCGAGCTATTGACCTTCCTCACTGTTTGCAATTTGATTAGAACAAACCGCACCTTTTCTTTTATCTTCCTGTCATAAACAGCGTGTTTTCTTGAGATATCACCTTGCTCTTTCTTTCTTCCCTGCAGTCCTTTCTCTATATCAGCACCTTTAGAAGTCTTTTAAAAGAATCGATCTAATTAATATCCTCGGCACTTACGAGTTAGTAAGCTACTATTATATATATATATATATATATATATATATATATATATATATATATATATATATATAAACCATCAAGAATGTAAAAGTCTATAACAACTCAGTGTGCATTGCGCACTTTTACTGGCTGAAATGACAAAACATGATGGTTTATAATTTATGCAGTGACAAAACTTGATGGTTTATAATTTATGCAGTGTGGTATATCCCACATCAAGTCTTTTGACTGTGATGATGTATATATATATATATATATATATATATAATGGACCAAGAACACTCCAAAACATTTTGTTCTTTGATACTTTGTGTGTCTACTACGCATGAACTAGTAGACACTGCTGTCGTGCAAGCTAAAAAGCGTAAGTAAGTAACCGCAATAGAACAATGGAAACCAATCAAATGCCAATAGTATACGATTATTTCCGATGTCGAGTCATGTGATTTTTCGGTATTTCTGCCCTTGAAGTTTCAGAAGTTTATGATCTTCCTCTGTACTCAAACTATCTTGGTGACTTCAAAATAAGTACTTTACTGATGCAGTTTTCATAGCTCCAAGTCGTTCGAATGATGATAAAAGGTTTTCAAAGCCTGTAACGTGTTACAGGTCGATGTATTCAACCAAAGGCAAAGTGTACCAAAATAGGCCTCTTCGGAGGAAACTCATTTTTCTACACCCCCAAACGCTTTGCACACTTCCCACTTCTCAGTTCATTACCAACATATGGTACGACTTCAAAGCTTATCACAACACGTGTACGCTATGCGTGCCTATTTTTCTTCTTTTTTGTCCTCCAACGAATTAAAATTCAATTTTAATGTCAACTATGGTTTTCATAATTAAATAAATAATCGACACATACATGTATGTGTATGTACTATGTAAGTGCACAAGAAACCAATTTTTTTTAAATCAGACTTTTGTTCTGAAATGCATATAGAGCACAGAACTGCTAAAGAAATTGTTCAGAACAATAATTTTACTAGTGCAGCACCAATATTTGCATATAAACAATCGTATTCATAGTTACCAATTTATTTAAGTTAGCATTCTTAGTCTTGAGCTCGTCTTCCAGATCTTCAATGTACTTTTCATTATGGAACAGCTTGAATAACTGTGTTTCTTGTTTGCTGTCATTCTACAATATATATATTGAAAAGAATAAAACTTACGAATGACTGAAAAATGAACGAAATACAGTAAACACCAACTAATATGAACCTTACACGAGTTCCACCTATAAGAACCTCGGGCTAGAATTTGGAATTTTGGGCCCCACTAAATAAGAACCATTATTATATGGAAATATCCGGTGAAATTGCGAGCTCTGATTGGCTGAGACACGTCACGTGCCGGTCCGTTATTTCCCGTAATGGACCGGTCCGGATTACGGATTTTGTCAGCCATTTTGTTCAAGGAGCGAACAACGATAGGAAACTTTTAAAAGCAGCACAAATTGAACGAATTTAGTAAATTAAGCACTAAATCATGTACGAGTCGGACGATGAACAATCTAAATGAGAGTCTTACTATCATGAAAGCAATAGAAGAACAAGAACAAGATTGAAAGTGACGATTCTGATACTGTTACTCAAAACGTATGTAAAGCAGTAAAGACAGTAAAGTATGTTGTTTAAAAAAGCCATGCCATATAATAAACCTCTTATTAACCTCGACCGCTTGGTCATTACGGGAAAATGGTCTTTTATGTACGAACCTCGGTCTTAGTAGTATAGAAAGTGGCTACCGGCGCATTTTTCCATTTTTCATGTCTCAACTTTTTTCTCTGATGAACGCAGCACTTTTTCTGTTTTTGGATTCCACATATAACTTTCGAGTAAATATGTGGAATCCAAAAACGGAAAAAGTGCTTGGTTCTCCAGAGAAGTTGAGACATTCAAATGGAAAAAGTTCGCCGTTAGCCCCACTTTCGAGACTACTAATAGACGATGTGTCGCATGGTTTGGGGAGTCAGAGACGTGTCTCAGCTAGTAGGCTACAGAGTGAGGTGTCTGGACGTGGCGCTGCTGTGGGTGAGGATGTCGCTCGTGACAAGACTGTGTCAAGCAATATTACACATGATCCTGATACGGGCTTTATTTCAAGTCATGAGTTGAGTGGGGCTCACGATTCAAAAAGGTCTAAGGACTTAGCTATATTAAATAATAAAACGACTCTTATGAAAAGGTCTGGACGTAAACGTAACTCTGTTGTGGGTGGTAATGTCGCTCGTAGTGGTATACTATCGAGTGGTGGTGCACGTGATCCTGCTATGGGTTCTGGTAATTTAGTTATACCGAATGTTAAGATGAGTTTTCTAGAGAGGATGTCTGGCTATCTAGCTGATGCTAAAGCATTGGGGTATAAGTGGATGGACCTTATTAGAAGAGGATCTAGAGAGAACGTCATTAGTAGAGTCACCAGAATTAGGGAGGTCAGAAAGGCTAGACGTGATCTTAGACGATATGTGAGGAGGTCACAGTTAAGTCAGGAGGCCTCAGACAAAGAGTATGAGAGAATCACTAGTCTTATTGCTAAGATGACACGTCCTACTGTAGTACAAAGGAGAGTTGCTCTCAAAGGGTACACTAAGTCGTATAGTGTTGAGGTGATCGACAATAATGATCCACTAAAACAACTAGTCAAGACTAGAGGAGTAGTGGACTCAACTTTACAGAAAGAGTTAGAGAGACTGAAAGGTTTAAAGTTTTCCGAGACATTGAAAGTGACTCTAGAGAAACAAATTGGTGGTGGAGAGTCTGTGTTTAAGACAGCCTTCTTCAATAGTGTGGTCAAAACAGTGACTAATAGTGTTGATATTAGTGGGACTACGAAGCAAGCTAGTGAGGAGATAGTGAATCGTATAGCTGTGTGGTTGTCAGAAGGGTCTGGGTGGGTTGTAGATAGTGTTAGTGACCACTATATTAACGTGGTAGTGTATAAGCCTCTTAAAGGATCGAGTTATATTGAGCTACCGGAAGAGTTGAGGAACGCGTCGAAAGGTTTGATTAATATAAAGAATGAAGATGATAAGTGTTTCATGTGGTGTCACGTGTTGCACAAGTGTCCTGTAGGAAAGGATCCGCAGAGAGTGTCGAAGCACAAGAAGAACGTAGGTTCTGTCAATTATGACGGAGTGAGATTTCCAGTGGATACGAAACAGTACAACAAGATAGAGAGACAGAATGATATTAGCATAAGCGTGTTTGGGTATGAGAACAAGCAGACATTTCCTATCTACGTTTCTGAGGAGAAGTTCGAGGGTCATATGGACCTACTGCTAATAACGAATGGTGTTAAACGACACTACGTGTACATCAAAGACTTTTGTAGGTTTATGTGCGGTCAGTCTAAACACAAGTGTCGCAATAGTTTCTGTAGGTACTGTCTTCAATGTTTTACTACCAGTGAGATTCTAGAGAAACATAAGGAGGTTTGTATGGTGGTAAATGGTAAGCAAGCGATCAAGATGCCAGCTGAAGAAGATAGCACTCTTGAGTACGAAAATTACCACAAACAATTAGAGGTACCATTTGTAATATACGCAGACTTTGAGGCTATCACAGAGAAGGTCGACAACGTGAAACCACTCACAGGATCGTACACTAGCGAGTACCAAAGACACACGGACTGTGGGTATCATGACAAGATGAGCCCGGAGAAAGTGTGTAATTTTGCGCTTTGTGCATTGTGGGACATGTACCTCAATAATTGAGGTGACTATCCCATGATGCCTTGCGGTTAACCTCGGAAAACTAGCTATCGACCAGCCTGCGACAAGATAATCTTTGAGAAATTTAACTCAGATTGTTATGTAACTCGGCGCTCAAACAGAGGATATATTCAAGTTTTGTATTCAGGCAAACTATTCTTGGATTAAAACTATTCATTTTCTTCTTCCAAAATAGAATCCGTTTCAAATAGATCAAAATATTTATTGCTTGCTTTGAATAAAAACGTGTTCGCTGACAGCAGTCTTCAGTTCAAGTGATTCTCTAACCGTGTAACCATAGAAAAAACCTCATTAATCAACCAATCACAGTAAAGTATCTATGAACACATCCCGTCACACTTTGCGAGCATAAATTACACACTTTCTCCGGGCGCGTCTTCTAATGGGATACAAAGTAGTGTGCTGTTACGATGATAAATATAGTAAACCAGTAGAGATGTTTCGAGGTAAGAGCGCTGTTAAGGAGTTCATGAAAAAGATGTTAGAGGAGGTTAAATACTGCAAGAAAGTTAGAAAGGAGCATTTTAATAAGGACATGATGATGACCATAACTGATAAGGTTAACTTCAAGGAAGCGACTAAATGTCATATTTGTGATGGAAAATATAAACGTAGAGACGTGAGAGTTAGAGATCATTGTCATGTCACTGGTAAATATAGAGGTTCAGCACATCAGTTATGTAATAGGAACTATAGACTGACTGATAAGATACCTGTCATATTTCACAATCTAAGAGGGTATGATAGTCACTTCATAATGCAGGAGATAGGTAAGGTTGGTCTGAAAATCAACGTCATACCAAATAATATGGAGAAATATATGGCGTTCATGTTAGGTAAACATCTAGTGTTTCTAGATAGTTTCCAATTCATGAGCTCTAGTCTAGCCAACCTAGTGAACAACCTACCAAAGGAATGTCTCAAGTACACGTCTGAATTATTTAAAGGTGAGGAGCTAGAGTTGGTGTCGCGAAAAGGTGTGTACCCATATGACTATATGGATAGTTTCGATAAGTTTAACGAACTTGAGTTGCCATCAAAGGAGAGTTTCTACAGCATCCTAAACGACGAGCATGTGTCAGACACAGACTACGAGCACGCTAAAGAAGTGTGGAATACAATGGGTGTGGAGAACATGGGTGAGTACCACGATCTATACCTAAAGTCTGACGTATTACTACTGGCTGACGTGTTCGAGAACTTTAGAAGAACGTGTAAACAGTACTACCAATTATAGATCCTTGTCATTACTTCACATCACCTGGACTATCGTGGGACGCTGCTCTAAAGATGACAGGAGTGGAACTAGAGTTGATGACTAACATTGATATGTTTCAGTTTATTGAGAAAGGAATGCGGGGTGGTGTCTCCTGTATAACACATAGACACGGAGAAGCTAATAACAAGTACATGAAGGGGTATGATAGTAGTAAACCATCGAAACATATCGTATACTTAGATGCGAATAACCTTTATGGTTGGGCTATGTGTCAGTATCTACCGACTGGTGGATTTGAGTGGGTCGAAGGTTTTGACATCAACAGTCTAGACGAGTATAGCGACGACTCAAACAAGGGGTTGATACTCGAGGTTGATTTAGAGTACCCAGAGGAGTTGCACGATCTTCACAACGACTATCCTTTAGCCCCTGAGAGGATGAAAGTAAGTAGTGATATGTTGTCAAACTATTGTAAGACAATCCAAAACAAGTTTAAGATATCTGTTGGAGAGGTTGCAAAACTTGTACCTAACCTAAACGGTAAGAGTAAGTACGTTGTTCATTATAGAAACCTACAATTATACAAGAGTTTGGGAATGAAGGTTAAGAAGATACATAGAGTACTTCAGTTCGATCAGTCACCATGGCTCAAGCAATATATCGACTTTAATACGGACAAGAGAACCCAAGCGAAGAACGACTTTGAGAAGGATTTCTTCAAGCTCATGAATAATAGTGTATTCGGAAAGACTATGGAGAATCTACGAAAGCGTGTGAATGTGGAGTTAGTAACAGACAAGGAAAAACTGAAGAAACTAACGTCAAAACCAACCTTTGTAAGCAGTAAAATATTTGACAATAACTTGGTAGCAGTTCACAGGATCAAAGAGATACTAACTCTAAATAGACCAGCATACGTAGGTATGTGTATTCTAGACTTATCAAAGACATTGATGTACGACTTCCACTACAGTAACATCAAAAAGAAATATGGCAACAAAGCCAAATTACTATTCACAGATACGGATAGTCTAATGTATGAGATTAAGACGGAGGACGTGTACAAAGACATGTACGCTAACAAAGAAGTGTTCGACTTTAGTGGATATGACAAGTCATCTCCTTACTTCGACCTAACTAACAAGAAGGTTATTGGTAAAATGAAGGATGAGACATTAGGAGTCCCCATCGTTGAATTCGTTGGTTTAAGGTCGAAAATGTATAGCTACATAAAAGAGGATGGAAAAGGTGGGAAGACTGCTAAGGGTATCAAGAAGAGTACCATTAGAAATAATATAAGACATGACAACTATAAAAGTGTCCTGACAAATGGTGAGCAGATGTCTCACATAATTAAAACTATTCGCAGCAAGAGCCACCAACTAGGAAGCTATGAAATAAACAAGATATCCTTAAGCTGCTTTGACGACAAGCGACATGTACTACCAGACGGTGTATCTAGCTATGCGTATGGACATTACAAAATAGTCCAGAACTAGCTGTTTAAATTTCTAAAATGTTTTTTAGTCTTGATGTGTTTATATTTAGAGGTCACGTGGTATGACTGATCGCATGTCTCACACACCCACTTATGAGTTCTCATCCACTCTTTGGTTTGCGCTCTGGCTGCTACTAAAGCTTCTTCTTTGGTTTGGTAAATTTTTGGTCTTGCCATTATATATTACTATATATTTTATTTACCCACTCATTGTAGTATGGATCTCCTCTCCCATCCCAACCTAGATCCTTGTATACTACGCTATACAGGTTATACTCGAATCGTACCTTGACCTTACCAGGTTTGAGGTCGTTAAGACTACCTCTCAACTCTATACCTCTTCTAGAGCATATTCTTACGACATAGAAAATATATTTCGATATATTCTTGACAATCAACTTGTTTCTTTTAAGAGACCATAGTATTTTTACAAAATCACTGACAACTGTTGGTATGTCACTCTCGTTAACTAGTCTTTTACTAGTCAACATTCTCTCTAACCACTTACTGTAACTATGAGCCGATTTCTTGTACATCCAAATGTTGGGTACAAAGTTTCTCACGCGTCCGTAGGTAGTCTCTCCACACTTGTTACAACTAAATACACCATCTTCGATTTGAACTCTGTGGTTACTACACTTGTAACAGTATGTGGTGTCGTACCACTTTTTTGGTCTTGCGTCCTTACTTCCGTTCTTGATCTCGCCTAATGTGTACCCTAGTGTAGTACCACTCCACTTTTTTGATGTCTCAATCTCATCCAATGTATACCCAGCATAGAACATTCTCATTGTACGTTCGTCAACCATCTAAGTTACTATACTATATATATCTTTAGACTATAGTGTAGTAACTTCGTGGTTGAGTGTCTCCCACTCACACTTTATTGTTGTGACCTGTTTTAGAGCGTCTGATAGTAGTTGTTCCAACTCTTCTATCTGACGAGTTTGGTAAGAGAGTGTCTCTGTCAAGTTACGCTTTTTATCAAATTCCATAGCCATCTCCTTCAAAGTTTTAGCGCTCATTATACTACTCTGTATATTAAGTAACCTAAAGGTAGCCCAACAACTCCAACGAATACCATTTGATACTCTTTCATCTCATCTGAAGGTTTGTAATAGTCTGACAACTCAGGCTCTTTACTAAACGTCTTCCCATCATACTGTATAGTCACTACTTGTCTTAGTTGATCCAAAGCGTGGTTCGTGTCGTTTATATCTGCGTTAGCATCTGACAACTGTTGTCTTAATTCCTGGATTTTGTCTCTCTGACGAATCTCATTCTCGTAGAACTTTTCTTTCGCTCTTGCGAGACTCTCCAATGCTTTGTTGTGTCTCTTTATCTCTGTCTCGTAGCCGGTGTGGTTTAGCTTGCTGAATATAAATCCAGCTCCTGCGAATGCTATAGCGTTGAATAAACCACCTGCTATCACACTAGCCATTATGTATTACGTTAGATTATTTTGAGAACGGGTCAATAGGTAAGTATTTCTTGCTCTGCGCCCACTTAACGAGTAGCGTTGAAACGCCTACAGCAGTCGCTAACTTGAGGGTGCCCTTCACTGATTCGGGGGTACCCAACGGTTCTTTTAGTATTTTGTTTGATGCCATCGACACGGCTACGGCTCCAGCAGTTATGATGGCTGCGTCGTATAGCTCGTTCATCAATTCTTTTCTGTCTATTGATGCCATATATTATACGATATGTTTTAATCGAGGCTGTCGAGTTTACGTGATGGTTTTATAACAACGGTCTTAGGCTCTTCAGTCACTACTTGTTTGTCTTGCCTCATCGTGTAATACAGTGAGCCAGCGGCTATTACCACTCCTATAGTACCTATGATGTATCCGTAGTTAAAACTATCGTCCTCACTTATCACTCTCTCTCTCATCTTCCTCTCTTTGGCTGCTTTAGATATAGCAGCCAACCGTTTGCCTGCCTCTACTCTCTTAGGGTCTTTGACCTTTGTTGTCGACGTTATAATAGGTACGGACTCGTTGTCAGTCATCTATACCATACGCATGATATCTCGTCACAGACCATCTCACAGTCATCTCACAGATTATCTGTCAGGTCGTCTAACAGTCATCTCACAGATAGAGTATTCGATGAAAGTATCTTTGGTGATTAGACAGTGTGGTTTCACTCTTAAATCTCCTATTACAATACTCACACAGGACTCTAGAGTCTCTCATATATGTCTCTATGAAATGTATTATCTCATGTTGGTCTGAGGATAGTAATGTGTTGTACCCTTGTGATCTTAGTCTCCTTAATACCCTCATCTGGTTATTCCTAATAACCCCATTACCTTTCGGTGTTTTGAACTCTATAGCAAAACCGTTGTACCTCTTGTGTAGTTGCGGAACTATCAAATCTGGTTGCCCACCACTGTAACCATTCCATCCATCTATTCTTTTAGTAGATGTGTCTTGATACTCTCCCAACCCTGGGATGACTATTGTTGGGTGGTACTCTCTAATGTACTTCACAATGTCGTAGTGTAAATCTGTCTCATTCATAATCGATAGTTGGTTATGTTGTATGTACAGTACTGGCCCGTCTTTCTTATAGATGGTAGGACTTCTGTGAATACCCATTTTTGAAACTTTCTTGCTGACTCGAGTTTCGATGAGAAGACTAGAGCGTAAACTCCTGGCTCCGATATTAATATCGTGTTTGGTTGTAAGTTTAAAGGGGGGCGTGATTCGCGCCCCCCTTCAAACACCTCTCGTTTGACCTTATATGTATCGTCAACGTGTACACTGATAGCCCACTTCGCGTTTTTATACCCTAATGCCTTAGCGACTTCTTTTCCATAGAACCAAATATTGTCTCCATCTTTTACAGCAGTGACTGACATGTCGTTATTTCTAAATATTTTAGTGATACTCATCACCTATAATATACCACATGTTTTATTTTTGTGTTTAAGTAGCAGTCATCTTAAGAAAGTAACCACTTAATAGCACGAACGCGTGATCTGACCAAGGTCCCACTTTGGGACCTTGGTCAAAGTGACCCTTCTATCGATCACAAACATACTATCAGTAGGGGGTCACATGTAGTGTCTTAATATTTTACTACTATTTGCATGCTATTAGGACATCTTAATTGTAGTCTTCAAAGTAACAGTTATTTTTAAGAAAAGCTGACACCCTTTTTTAGGGGGTCAGCTATTCTTAAAAAATAATTGTTTAATACTCCTGGTTCTGATATATAGACTGTACTTGGGTGTATATTTTTAAACCCTGTTGAAACGACGGGGTTTGAAAACAATAACTTGCTTAGCACAAACACGTGATCTGACCAACCCCCCAAAGTGGGGGGTTGGTCAGAACAAACTCCTAATTGGTGATACTTCTGAGCACCTACTCTTGGAACTTGTCGACTGACACATCACTGGTTCTTACGTGTAGACCCGTGTTTAGAGGGGGGTCGGGATCGGACCCCCTTGTGTCTCGTCATATATTTTACTATACCTTTTCACCATTCCATTGATTGGTGGGCATAAGTCAGTCACATTATCATCCAAGACTTTAACGTCTGAGAGAAATGTTGACTCATTGTAGGGAAGACCTCTAAGATACGATCTTAGTTGTGTCAGTATCTTTTTGTAGCTAGTGTACGCAAACTTGCAATGCTCCACTCTACTCGTCAGATTGGATTTAGCCAAGTAGCCTTGGATGATCACACCAGGACCACTAATACAAGCAATGATTAGAGGGTTAGCGGTTACCGATCCAGCTACAATCCCTACTGTCGTTAGCCCTATGCTAGTCATGTTTAACGATAGTTTAATTTTCTTCAACCTCTTGTATTTCCATTTGTAACAGGCTTCTAGTTTGTGGTAGTACGCGTACAAGCGTTTGAGCTCTAGCACCTCTTCCTCTGACATATCCTTTGATATGTGATTGAAAACAACAACTGACTTCTTCCTCATATATCTTAACTCACATCATATTCCTTCATCATATCTCTACCAACTAATATTATGTCTCGGCTCGTCATGTAACCAGAGACAATCTTCACACCGTAGAACTCTATCAGAGACGGATACTTATAGGGTGCGAGTGGTATTTTTGGTCGATGCACTCCAAAGATCGTTACGTAAGGAGATCCTATCTCTTCGTAGTTAGCTGTGAAGTCCGAGTCTGTTGATCTTATGTTGTTCACCTTAACGTAGGAGTTACCCATCCGCCAATGTATTGATATCATGTGTCTCTTGGTGGTGTCGATGTTATTTGGGATTGTACACGTGTACTCCTTTGCTGGAGAGCCACCACCGTATGATAGTTTATCGCCTCCTTTGTATCCTATGTATTTGTCCCACGATCCATCATCGTTTGAGATAATCGCCTCCCAATCTTTCGTAGAAACCCTGGTGACTAACCTCACTACCACAAAAATGGATATGTCACAGTATTGCATACGTGGACAGTTAAAGTGTACTCCAGCTTCAAGTGGAATTGGAGTTAGCTCGGGGGATAGGAAGCTATGACCATTGTTAACACCAATAATAGGACCATACGTTGGATCGTATTGCACTAACATGTTCGTTTTATCTCTAATGGTTTTCACTTTATTTGTTCCACTGTGGTACTCCACCATACTCACAGCATGATTTGTGACGTTAAAGTCAAATAGAACGTTATAGGACTGCGTTCTAAAGTATTGCGATAAGTATACAGACTCCAACACTTTTTTACTGATAGCATCCAAATCATCTTCTGGATCTGCTATGTTTTTGAGTGCCCTGAACGCCATATCTATATCTCCAGACATCCTCCCACCGCTAACGCTTAACTTAGGGTCACTGTCTAGATGTCTCTTCGCTCTTCTTAATATTTTGTCGCTCTCGTAGTCTCTGTCCTCAAATCCATAACTTAGACTCATTATGTTATAACATATATTTGCTTACTAAATAGACAGACACAGCCGAAACCACTAGAACTAGCCCCAACTCTGTTGTGTTGTCACCTGGTGTCACCTTTGGTGGCTTGCCAAGTGTCTCCAGGTGATTTCCACCTTCCTGGTGTGCCACGTTTGGTGTCGTCAGACGATGCGTCACCTTTGGCTTATCAAGTGTCTCCAGATGCTCTCCACCTTCTTGGTGAACTTTCTTAACCTCCGTCGTTCCTGTGTAGTTTAACCCACTATTTACTCCAAACTTCATACTCTGTGTAGCAGTCTTCAATAGGTTGTTGTACCCAGCGATTTTGTTCTTGAGGATTACCACGTTACTTGGCATTAACCACGTAGACGGTGATAGCGCAAGATTTTGGACAACGTTAGTGTCTCTAATCGACATGTTCATGTTGAGAATCCACGTTGACACGTCGTAGTTTATAACACTATCCTCAACCAACTTTCGGAACTCTTGTTGAGTCTCTAGACTGCCTGCAGAACCACCAACGACTGACACACGTGTTCTAGCTTGTGCACCAAGTGTGGAGTAAACAAAGGCTTCTATAGATTGGTTTAGATATTGTCGCCCAATGTTGGTAAAACCATTTGACACCAGAGGAACGTATCGTTTGTAGTCGTTCTTAACGTCGTTAATCGTGAAGACTCTCTCCTCACCTGTTGTACCATCAGCAAGGACTTTACCCTGGTAGTAATGTTTTTTAGGAATCTTGTCTGTCTTACCATACAATTCTCCAGCGTCAAACTCTCTACTTATCGATCTCATACCCTCACCACCTTCCATCCTTCTGAGAAGTCTTCTAACAGTAAAGTACAGATGAAACCTCATTACACTCGTGATAACAGGGTGGACTTCTTGCGAGGGTGATAAGTGTTGTAACGACACTCCACAACAGAAACTTGCACAGTACGTTGCAAACACGACCCTATAGTAGCTCTCGTTGTCGTCCCACTCTGACTTTGTCTTTGAAGTGGTGATTTGTAATATTGGTAGCTTTGAGAGAAAGTAGTTCTTTTGATTAACGAAGACTCTAAAGTTATTCACTGGGTAGTTCAACACGTTTTCCGTTGGATAGCCATCCCAAAGTCCCCAGTGGTTCTTGCGACCTTTCGGTAATGGTTGGATAGTTCCACCAGAGAGCCATATTTTTGGAAACTTGTCGTCATGACCTTTTGGAGACTTGTTGTTGTGTAACCAAATCCACATACTCTTGTCGTTTTTGAAGGTATCACTAGTTATGTTCGTGCTTATGATGTCGTTGTTTCTAAAATATATGTCAACGCCATTAACCTCACCATCTTGTGAGACAGTTGGATCGAACTCAAACTTGCTCAAAGTGATGTGAGGGTACTTTTTCACTAGATTCAGCTTAGCCACGCGTATGGCATTAGCTATCTCTTTTTGGTTAACTATCATTGGTTTGTTTATCGTTAGATACTTAATATACTCAGGGTTACTCTTAAACCTACTTGAGTCTATACTAATGTCACCAATATTAGTTTTCGTCACGAAGAATATATGTATATGCATATTGTCGTCAACATCAAGAAAAAACCTATTCTTGTCAGCATAAGGATACTTTCTTTTGAACGCATCCATCATAACATACCGTACGTTATATGAGAGTGGTAGTATTGATTAGTGGTTCAACGAAAACTGTAGACCTACCAGAGTCAATTCTAGCAACTAACTTAGACCCTCACTTACTAGTGAAGGAGGCAACCATCTTTTGGGACTACGTTAACGTAACCACAGCCAACAGTAAGATAACTTATAACAGTATTGACCACGTTTTTAGTCCTGGGTACCACACCTTTAAAATGATCGCCGACGACTTGAAAGAGTTAGGAGACGTGAAGCTAGTGGCTAACAGATATGACTCGACGTGTACGATAACAACTGATCAACAAATAGAACTGTTTAAATTTGGACAACTTTTAGGGTTTGACGAAAACACTACAATAGCCACCACAAAAACCAGTCCCAACGTTGTGAACGTTAACATAGGACTGAAATACATACAAGTAACATCTAATATTGTGGACAGATCTAAGAACATAGTTAATGGTAGCAAAAGCGATTGTATCGCAGTGCTACCAATAACTAGCACGCAGACATTAAAGGGCTCTGTACAACATTTTGGTGTTGGGTCGAAAATCCCAATAAACAAAGGAGTCGTCAACCAACTAGAGTTCAAGATAACAGATCAGGATGACAACAGTGTTAGCGTTGGCGAGGTGCTGTTAGATTTACACATCACGTAGTGTATATGGACATAGAGCAAGAACTAAGAGATATTTACTACAACCCATCAACTGGTTACCAGTCTGCTGAGAGGCTGTACCAAAAGGCACAAGAAGATGGGTTAAGTGTTAGTAGGGCAAAGATAAGGGACTGGTTAAAATCTCAAGACACGTACACTAGGTACAAACCAGTTGTTAAGAAACATAAGTTTAGACAAACGTTTGTTGACTATCTGGGTGAGCAGATACAGATGGACTTGGTTGATATGGGCAAGTACAAGCACAAGAACAACGGGTACTACTGGATACTAACAGCCACTGAGATCCTTAGTAGGTATGCTTTCGCAATACCTGTCTACAGGAAAGACACGGAAAACATGACTAAGGCTGTCGCAAAGTTGTTGGAGAAGGCTAAGGTTAGATTTGGTGAGTATCCAAAGCTGGTTCAGTTTGACGATGGTAAGGAATTCTACAACGTTGGTGTGAAGGATCTATTGGATAAACACGACGTGAAATACTTCAGCACGAACTCTGACAAAAAGGCAGCAGTCGTGGAACGATTTAATAGAACACTCAAGACGTCTATGTGGAAGTACTTCTACAGTAAAGGAACGTACAAGTGGATTGACATCTTGGATCAGCTCGTTGAGAATTACAACAATACTAAACATAGTACTATTCTAATGAAACCTAAAGACGTTAACAAGAAAAACGAAAACGAAGTATGGACGACACTGTTTGGACACCATTTCGGTGAATACCCACTACCAAAGTTTAAAGTAGGTGAGACTGCCAGGATATCAAAGTACAAGAGCATATTTGCGAAAGGGTATGAAGCTAACTTCACTGAGGAGCTATTCAAAGTGACAAAGGTCATACGAGGCGACCCTAACACGTACGAGATAGAGGACCATGAAGGGGAACCTATCGTTGGTAAGTTCTACGAGGAAGAGTTGTCAGCTGTTGATAAAAAAGACGATGTATATAAAGTTGAGAAGATACTAAAGAGAAAGAAGGTCAAGGGTAAAAAGATGATTTTGGTTAAGTGGCTTGGCTATGACAGTAAACATAATTCATGGATACCAGAGAGTGATATTCAAAACATTGAGTAGTATATAATGGCTGAAGGAGGATTAGATTATATCGAAATGCAAAATCGTAACAAGTATACAATAGAATATGAAAATATGAATGACACCACCTTGGACAATGAGTATAACATACTCAACAATGAGAGGTTGGGTCTTAGTGAAGACTCCAATAGGTTTGAAATTGTGAAGATTAAGATGGATTATATTGATCGTTTACGTAGTAGAAGAAAAGCAGAGACTTCTTTTACAGATAGTGGTAATACAGTAACAATAACTGGAAAGGGTAAAGGGAGTGACACATCTGATGGTATCCCAAACCCGAAGTACGATAAAAGGTCATACAGTGCGTCAGTAACAAGAGATAGAAAGCAGTTTCTATTGGACCATCTTGGTGTTAGTATTAACGTCGGGGATGGAGAGGCCTCGAGTGACATAATACAAAAATCGAAAATGGTGTTTGGTGTTAAAGGTCTTATCGGGCTAGAGTTCGAAAATAAGAGAGTTATGGTGCTAAAAGGGAATTCTATAGTGTACAGCGACGCTAAAGATTCACAGGAAGGTGTCAAGAACTTTAAGAGTCTGTTAAGTAGAGCTATTGAGGAGCACAAACTAACTCTAACTGCGATGGTTGAGGAAACTAACGGTGACAACACAATCCCAGGTAACGTGTCAGAAGATATAGTATCTAACACAAGCGAACAGATACAAGACATAGTCGAACAAAGAGTGGAGCAACTCGTAGAAACGTCGCAAGGTATCTTCGTTAGTGAACAAGAGATTAGGGAGTTCGCTGGCTCTCTCGACCCAAAAGGATCAACTGATGTCAAGATAGAGTCGCTAGACGCACTAGGCGACCAATATAGACTCATGTCTATCGTCGAGACAGACCTTCTAAAAGAACAATTCTATAAGAGTGTTAGTGATACAGCTTACTTGAAGGCAGATAGCATCCGTATCGAGAACAACATGAGACCAGAACACGACGAGGCAATAGGTGTACTAAAAGACGAGGTTGAAGGTAACGATCTAAATAGACTCGAGAGGTTCAAAAAATGGGCAAAGGAAAACTTAGTTGGAATAAGTGCTATATCAATCTCTATAGCCGGGATAATAACTACCATAGTAATATCCGCTAGGAGTGTCATCGTCAAAGGTGGTCAAGCACTTGGAAAACTAGGAAAAGCTATAGCTAATCTAGCCACAAAGGCTGGCCCTCTACTGGCTGGACTGCTAAACATGGTGGCGACTGTGCTAAAGTGGGGAGCTGCAGGCATATCTTGGTTAGCGTCTAATTTATGGATCCTAGCGATAGCACTAGCTTGGTTCGTCTACGACCAGTACAAACAGAGGAAATAAAACATGTGTTATAATATATAGTATGAATACTAGTGAAAAAGAGTTGCTTCCTGGATATAGACGTCGTGAAATATCTGCTATCAAAGGCACAAGAACCCGTCACGTTGTGACACTAAACCCTAACAAAGCCAATCCAGAGGAGGAGTTATACATTGATATCCCAAAGACAAAGGGTAACACTTGTTTGGTACCCTCCAGTTTCCATCTCCTATTCGACTTCAAAAGTGCGAACGTGAAATCATGGTTTCTTAATAACCTCTCGAGACTACTCTCTGAAAAACTGGTTATAAAATTAGCAGGTGAGACTGTGTACGACAACTGTGGTGAAAGTGTTATCGGTACGTACAGAGATTTATGGAGATCTAAAACAGAGCGAACGGCTATGATCGAATACGGCCTAGCAAACGAGAACCTTCGAAAGTTAATCTCGAAGGATGACAGCGGCGCTGCCAGTGGAAACGTGCAAAAAGTTAGTGATGGTCTTATGTTCTCTATTCATGGTACCAAACAAAAGATTCAACTAGACAAGATTCTAGAAGATCACGGTTTATACGCACCGTATAATATGAACAATAATCTCAGGTACGTAATCACACTCCCCAAAGCAACTGATATTATGGTGGCTCAGTCTGGATCAGCTGTGACTGGTTATACGTTAGAGAACCTTGAGTTGGAGTACGAAACTATCGAGAGTCAAGAGATTACTGATGAAGTATCATCTTTATACTCATCCGGTAGGTCTCTATCATATGAGCACGTCACACTAATGAAGACTGTGGAGTGGGATAAAGGAAGCACACTTGTGAACGAAAATATTAACCTACCAAGAAAGTCAATGAAAGCTATCGTTCTACTCTTCACAAATAAGACAAGAAATGACAGCGAGGAGTTCGTCTACCCAAACATAGAGTCAGTCAAACTCACCATAGAAGGTGTGCCGAACATGGTCTACAGTCAAGGAATACCGAAATCAAGACTCTGGGGAGAAGCAAAAAGACTATTCGGACAAAAACTAGACTGTGACCAGCACATGACTGTCCAAAAGTTTTACAAAGACGGTTTCGCTTTGGTTGTTGACCTTAGATCTATCGAAGATAACGCGAAAGTAGCCACTGGAAAAAAGATCGTGAATACTCAGTCAGGAATACTGATGGAAATCATTAAAAAAGTAACAACAGCGAACGTTATGTGTAGGATATTCGTACTCTCCGACGGACTCGTAAACCTTATCAACAACGATCTACAATCAATCCAATACTAAAACATATAGTATTCTATATGAAAACACCTTTTAACATGCTAATTGTTGGTATGACAGCCTGTGGTAAAACACACTACCTATTGGATATGATAGAGAAAGAATACACGAATCACTTCGAGTATATCATTCTTATATGTCCAACATTTGAATGGAACAAAACGTACACAGAGTGGAAATACTTGAGAGACCCAGACTTTATCGCTATTCAGTGTGAGCAAGATAAGGTCGACGTAGTTCTCAAACACGTGACTAATATTTATAAAGGCACTAACTCATTGATAATACTAGACGATTGTGCTGGTGGACAGGACGTTAAAAACAGAACAAGCGAACTAGTTAAACTAGCCTTTAGTGCTAGACATTACAACCTATCCACAATAGTTATAACACAACAACTAACCTCAATTAGTAAACCATATCGTGAAAACATCTCAAAGTTAGTAACATTCTACAACCCTAATAGAAACGATATGAAAATTATCGTAGACGATTATCTCAACGGAGTTGATAAAGTGGAAATTCAGAAAATAATAAAACAGTTGAAAGACAACGAGTACGCAAGATTGGAGATACTTCTAAGACATCCATACTCGTATGAATTAGTTATTCCACAAAACAGTTGAGAGACAACTAATACGTAAGATTGGAGATACTTATAAGGCATCCATACTCACACGAATTAGTTGAGAGACAACGAACACGTAAGATTGGAGATACTCACAAGGCATCCATACTCATACGAAATAGTCATTCCGCAAAAACAAAACATATCGTATATTATAGGACATGCCAAAACGCAAGACAAAAAATCTTGAGACAATTGACGAACTCATCGAAGACATACGAGAAGCAGAACAGGAAGTGATCGATGAACCACAAATCGATACACCACAAGTTGACGACACTCCGCAAACTGATGTAGACAAGAAACGAAACGAACTAAAAAGACTCTCAGAGGATGGTGAGATAGATCAATCCGTCGCTTATCTTAAAAAGGCCTCAGCTAAAGTTATCAATAAGATCTATGAAGAATGGGAGGTAAAGAGAATGGAGAAAGCGAATGTGTTCCTCTGTGACCTTTTAATAAGCAAGTTCGCCCACGCGTTAGGAGGGTTCAACGCTATTGAATCACCTGAAAAGCTCGAAAACGAGTTGATTACTGACCAGTTATTAAAAAGAGACGTAGAGAAGTTTATATCACACGTATCCCCCTACCTCCCTTGTTTAGGGTTGCTATCAGGTGGACTGACAACTAGTAAACACGTATTTAGCCATATGGCTAGAGAGGAAATCCCCGAGGGGGAACCCCCAAATGAAGAAAACTAATTACAACATAAGCGGAAGCGAGCCGAAGATGAGATATCGCACTCCCATGTTCTTTTAGAGGATTCCACACTATTGCTCTTCAAGGTACAGATGGAATGTGTGATTCTAGGATTGCGTAACAAACGACACAGCTGTGTCACTACGTCATATTTCTCTCATACAACACATGTTATCTAAGATTGTGCAATAAACGACACAGCTGTGTCACTACGTCATATTTCTCTCATACAACACATGTTATCTAAGATTGTGCAATAAACGACACAGCTGTGTCGGTCATTATATATTCTAAGTGATGTAACCACATTTTAGACTTATGAAGCTATGTGAACTAACGAAATTTATTTTGTCTCGTTTTAACGAAATTTATTTTGTCTCGTTTTAACGAAATTTATTTTGTCTCGTTTTAGTAGTCTCGAAAGTGGGGGTAACAGCGAACTTTTTAATTTTGGGTGCGAAGCACAAAAAATGGAAAAGTGCGCTGGTAGCCCCACTTTCTATACTACTGATCTTTTATGTACGAACGCCCTACGGGCTCGGTCCGTACTGTCAAGACCTCGGTCTGATATTTTCCCGTAATGACCGCGCTCTCGGTTAATAAGAAGTTATTATAAGCCTGATATTTGAAATAGGTTCTTAATGTAAGAAACTAATTTTTAGTGCCAATTTATATTAAAGGACATTGGCAACAATAAATAAGTACCTTTTAGATCAAAGTATGTGACCTAAATAATCGGATATGCTCGTAACGCGTATTAAAGGTGAATTAAGGTTGTCTGTCACATGACCTGTGACGTTATGTGCTGGGTAAAGCGGTCAGTGTTGGCGGAAATGCAAGGAAATTAAGCTTTCTCTCAACGTTATTTTAGTAATCGCTATACAACATAAATTGGGCAATACATGGCCCAACGATAGGTAGCACAAAATTACGAAATACAAATTCCCAGCATATGACGTCACGGTCATATTCAAAATGGCGCCGTTTTCATATGGTTTATTCAACTTTTAAAATGTGTTGCGACCATTTTCATAGCGTCAAACTACAATATTCCAAGCAGGGCGCTTACATATAGGGCGGTGCAACGCCAGTCAATTCGCTGATCGACGTGTGATGCGGAAGGAGACTGGCACGAGCGTGCTTTTGTAGAAAGTTCGACCCAAATCAGTATTCATGCACCGACAGATTATCACTGTATTTTCTTAATCTAGTGGCATGTGAGACGAAACTGATTTTATTTAAAGATAAAATAATAGTTCTGCTACTGGATTAGTATGTATTTTACGTAAAAACTAGTGTCACGAAGAACTTATTATATATAATGTCTGGGACTTTGGATGACTTCGATGGAGGCTAAATTTCACCAAGAACCCATTGACCTTCGTTTGTTGCCAACACTTAGAAATTCAAGTATGTTGAAGTTATTATCTTACGCTTATATCTTACAAGTTTCGTTAAAATCGGAGTTGATAATTTGGAGATATCATGGCTGAAATCTGACCCTTTTCAACGCTTAACAACTTACCGGTTTAACTTGCAATATTTTGTAAAAATGTAAACAAGACGTCTTGTTTTGATATCTGGTAATTATCTAGTATCCATGTGATTCTATATCTTAACTTTCGTGTCTGTTGAAAGAAAATGAATGTAATTTCTAAACAGAATCCCCGCTTTAATCGATTTATTATAATATGAATAGACGAACGTATGCTTAGCGCATTATATGTTAAAACTTTGTCAACACTGTAAAAACTCCTCGTAGGATAGATAACACATACTCTTTTCATATTTCGTAAAAAAAACCCAGATTGGAATTGATAATTTTATGATTTTGATAATGAAACCCGATGTACGATGTGGAAGCAAGATTTTCTTCTATCGAACATCGACCTGTGGTTGTACATGGCGTTTACAAACTCATTTAAAAAGATTTAAAATATATATCTCGCGTCACGATTTTTATATTTTTTATGTCGCGAGCAAGTTGATAGTCACTGTGAATTACATATTTTTAAAAAGCTTTCTGTTGTAAAAAATGTGCGATATCTATGTCTTCTCAAGTTTTACAGCTCTTTGTTGTGGTTTTTTTCATTTTCAACTTCCAGAAAACAAACTTGAACCAAGTTTAAGACACACTGAATAAATTCTTGTACGACATTAAAGTTGCTCGGATTCAACACCGTTGTTAACGCCAAGGTAATGACTCTTTGTTCATCCGTCAACTTCGTACGATAGATTTTTGCAAGGGTTTGCAGAAAAGACTTTAAATTCTCAATTGACAGACCAGAACAGACAGTAGATGTATCAACCGAGAAGTTGTAAAGCTCGGAAGAAACAATATCGCCATCTGTATCGTCTAGCAAACTCAAGTTAGATACCTCATCTAAATCAAATGTACTCGCCATTTTTGTTTTTCCGATATCTGTTTTTACAGTGATTTTTATCCTGTGTTTTTATAACCCCAAACATAAATCTTACTTATTGCGTGATATTGCGTGATATTTATAAACAAACGTTACAGTCAAACCGTTTCAATTCAAACCGTAATAATCAGGAAGCAACCTATGTTTACATTCAGAGTGAGAACCACTGACCGAAAAATGACATTAGTCGTCACCAGTCCCCGCATCACACGTCGATCAGCGAATTGACTGGCGTTGCACCGCCCTATATATAAGCGCCCTGATTCCAAGTAGCTAAGTAATATAGTTCAATATAAAAAGTACTTATTTTTTTGCCAATGTACTTTAACTAGATAAATTGGGATTAATGAAAAGCATCATCTAAAAATATCTTCACGCAATAGCGCAATCTAATGACACCCCCTGCTTCATGTTGCTCTTATCGTTATCTAATACGATCTAATCAAACCGGACATTCCAAGGCAATAAGCTCCAAGGCATGCCCAAAAACAGGCTAGTTTATTCTTGACTGCCTTCGGCAAAGCATCAATCTAATGTTATCCCACCCACCGCGCTCTTTCAAAATAAACACGGAATAATTTAGAGCCCTTTACCTACAACTGTAACTTGTAACATAGTTCGTCGTTAAGATATCATTTACTCTTTATGTAATAATCAATTGAACAAAAGAACAAAACCATATTGTTATCGTAGAATCTCTATCTATTAATAAAGAAACAGGGGCAGAAAGTGGTGTCCATTCGGTCACACTTCAACCCACGGTGAAGCACACGCAGCGACTGATCTTCGCTTCTCTCGGTCATTTCACCACGGGAAGCCCGCCTGAGACATGAGAGCAAGGTTCATGACAGCGAGGGCCCTCTCACTTTCGCTTCTCCAGTTTTTTCTTAAGGCCCTTACACCTTCAGAAAACCGTTACCCACAACTTATCCACAACGTTTTGCATGAATTAAATTGTAATACAGCAAATCCCAAATTTCATTTCAATTTTGACGTCATCGAGTGTTCGGAGCAAAGGATAAGCACTCAATGACGTCAAAATTGAAAATAAATCGAGTTTGAGCCGTCGAGCAAACACTAAAATGGCAGCGTCCAGTAGCATAAAATACGTGAATGAAAACGTTGTTCGAGTACAAGAGAAGATATCGTAAAACTATTAACATTTCTAAACATTAAACTAAAAAACCTTGTATTTAAAAGTAATTTGTTTCCCCTTTAAATTGTAATAGCACAAGTACTTTGCCTGGGCTGCCTGCGCCAGTCCAAGATTGCGACGAGCACAGTAAGAGACTAGAAACTATAATCCTTGGAGTCTAAACGTAGGAGAGCCGTAAAGTTGAGATTAAATTAGATGATTAGATTTGTGCTTGAACAGTTATTCTCCGATGAAAAAGATGCCTTCTTTTTATCAAATGATCCTAAAGTTATTACCCTATTCCCCCGCATATAAGCGCACTTCGGATAAAGGCGCATGCGCTTATATTCGGATTTAGGCGCATGCGCCTTTAAAGGATCAAAATCTGCGAGTTTGATAGACATGAACAGAATACCTTTTTTAATGATTCCCACACTTTTTACGTTAAATTACCGATCATTGTCTATTATAAATAATGTCACAGCGAATTCATTCGTTCATTAACTATACCGTACTAAAATCCAATACTCAATAGTTATTGCTTTTGATTTATTCTTCTGAGGTATTTTGTATTCTAAGGATTTATTCTTCTAAGGTATGCGAATTTTTATAGGCGCATGCGCCTATAAACGACCCTTTTTACTCCGAAAATTATGGAAAAATCGTGCGCATGCGCTTATATGTGGGGGAATAGGGTACCACAATTAGTAATCATGCGAAATATCAACTCAAAATTCGTTGAAAAAAAGGTTGTATTTTACTGTAAAACATCAATTTTGTACCCCCCCAATTAAAAACTTAGCAAAGTCGGTTAAAACGCAGGTTATGAAAAATGGAGGTTATGAAAAATACAGGTTATTCGCAGGTTACCAGGCAGTAACTCGGTGAGACGTTTACTTACCTGTATATAAATAGACGATATACATGTACGATCGTCGAGCTCATATCCTCAGAAAAGTGTTTCTGAGTCCCGGACAGGAATCGAACCTGTAACCTTCTGATTGTCGGTGAGACGCTCTAACCATTGAGCTACCGAGACTCAGGCAGTACATATATTAATCGAACCAGTACATCATGTGCCTTCGCTCTCCATCTGAATCAGAAGGTTACAGGTTCGATTCCTGTACGGGACTTAGAAACATTTTTCTGAGGATATGAGCTTGACGATCGTCCCGGTATAAATATGCACCATAATGCGCTTCAAGCTATTTTTAGTCGAATCTTTCATGTTGTTAACTCAATTATAATCATGAAACAGAATTACTCACTTATTATTGAATAATTATATTCACGCAAAAATGCCCCAAATATGGGCTTGAATAGCACATGATTTGTCAATGAACTATTTTTGTGATGAACAACTTGTTTGCTATGGCGGCAGGCAAAACACAATCTTTCTCCGAACTGTTATTGGAGGGGGACATTGGGATTTGCGGTATTGCGGTATCGACCTATTTTTGGGGCAGTATTGCGGTAAAAAAAACTTGTTTGCGGTGAACTCAAATCCTGCGGTGTGCGCGATTTTGTTTTTTCGGCTGCGGTATTGCGGGAAAATATCTAAAATGGCGGTACTACGGTGTTGTCAAGTTCCGCGGTGTGCGTGATTTCCGATTTATAGCTTACGGTGTACGGCCATATTTCGTTTGCAGTTATTTCTAATGACGTAATTTAATTGTTACGTAATTGTTTAAAGACTTTAAACACCAATCAAAAGCCGTATTGCTGGTATGTAACTTGACCTTCGCGACCTTGATGTTTTCAACCAACTTCTACAAGATAGCCAGCAGCCGAACTTTGCAGTGCCCGAGTTGTTACGGTAAGGATATTTTTGTCTTCTTCACATCTAAACTATCGACTTTAGTCACTTTACAACTGCGTTTTTCATACCCTAAAGCCTGTTTTCCAGGCATGCGTTTTTTATGCGTATACATTCGCACGTAAAAGTTTAAAGCCATTTGAATGTTAATACTTTTGAAATTCACACATGGCTAAATGTACATCGGCGACCATGACTTGGTCGCGACATTTGTGACAAAATGGAAACGAGGCTTAACGAGTAATTTTTTGTTTCCTCGTTTTTTCGCGGTATATGCGGTATTTAAATTTTTCTTATGCGGTGATGCGGTATTTTCGGAATTTTTGTGCTGTATTTTCGGAATTTTTGTGCGGTATTACGGTATTAACACCCTCCCAATGTCCCTCTCTTATTGGAAATACGATGCCATTAAAGTGGCCTACGGTTGCATCCAACAGGGTGAACCATTACAGGCTTTATATGGCAAATCCAATGGTTACGGTTAAAAACAAGGATAAGATTGAGGTTAAGGTGGTATGGAGGGTAAGTGATCGAGATAACTAAATCTAAAAATCAAGAAAACGTACAATTTCTTTAATCAGCTTCTGATACTTATCAGCTTCGTCTTTCTCGGCTTTGGCCTCTTTCTTTTCCGCTGCTATTCCCTATAATGACGATAATCAAATATCACAAGTCGTGTAAATCCTTAATTTTTCGAGCAATATTATATTAATACTCGTTTATTATATCATGAGAAAATTTGATCTGCCATTTTGTTTGTTTTGGGAAAATCATTAAATATACTGCAGTACAATTAATAAAATAATTGCACTCGCGAATACAGTAATGTTGTCATGCATATAATAAATATAGTTACTGTACCTTCTTTTTCTGATAATTAAAGTTCGTATCTTCCTCTGCCTTCTGCATCTCCAGTTTCCTTTTTTCATAATCATTGCCAAGTTCACCAGATCTAAAATATATTTCAGTGAAATGCGCTCAAATAAAATACCAGGAAAGTCAGACGATGTAAGACAGTCTTCTCTAAACCTGTTTTTCAGCCTTTTGCTTGCTTTTCCCTTTTACCCATAATCCAACTATCGGCCGGCGATTTAAAGTGTCTATGCCATGAGAAATTCAGTTCGAAATAAACTTACTTGAAAGTACTATATAAATTATATGTATTGCCGTTAACAACACTTTCATATCTCACTTTGTTCTTGAGATATTAAGATTTGTTTGATGTAATATATGAACAACGAGAGCGAGTGTTTCACCGGGATATCCAAACACGAGAAAATAATGGTGAAAACACGAGCGCGCAGCGCGAGTGTTTTTGTCCATTGTTTTCGAGTGTTTGGATATCCCGGTGGGACACGAGCTCGAGTTGTTTATATAGCTTCTGAAATGAATGGCGAGGTAAGAGAATGTTTTCGTTTGCTGATTTGAATAGAATTTCTAACGAAGGATATCGTAATTAGGAATTCTATTGAGATATTACACAATGCATAACTGAAGTGGGTTTTCCACGATGAATAGATAATGATAAATTAAATAGTGGAGTTGAGATGATTGTGATGCATGGTAGAGGGTTTTGTTTCTGCGAGTATTAAACTGGACAAGTGTGTGTTTACTGGCTGTAACATTAGATTTGTGGTAGACGACAAAGAGTGAATAAAGGAATTTTGTGTGTGAATTTGTTTGCTGACTTGATTTTGCATACGTAATTAAGATATTTGATCCAAACACTAGTGTTTGGATCAAATATCTTAATTACGTATGCAGCTGAAATCTTTTGTCTGGCGGTGTTTGACCGGGGTATCCAAACAGCATCATGTGACCGAATGCTTACATGCTATTGGTTTAATTACTCATGAATTATTAATGAATTTTAGAAATGTAAATAATCCTCACTATGACGTCACACTGCATAATGACTTACTGAAAAGGCCTGTACAGTAAACTCTCTGTAAGCGGACACCTCTCTAAGGCAGACGCCTCTCTAAGGCAGACGCCTCTCTAAGGCGGACACATAATTACGGCCGCTTCTACATTATTTACTATAATAAAACTCTCTCTAAGGCGGACACCTCTCTAAGGCGGACAACAAATTTGGCCCCGAGAGAGTTCACTGCATGTATATCTTTGGGATTACCAAATTGAATCAGTCGAAACGTAACTTCGTACGTTTAGTATCATGCGATACACACAAACATACACACACACACAGTTTCATAATTTCGTTACATAATCCCAAAGATGCACAGTACACACAGGCTTCTTCGATACGTCATTATGAAATGTGACGTCAAAGTGAGGATCATTTACATATCAAACAAATCTTAATATTTCAAGAATAAAGTGAGATATGAAAGATATCATTTCTATATTTCTTTCAGTAAAAGAGTTTATTTCGAACTGAATTTTTCACTGCATAAATACTTTAAGAAATGGTTCGTGGTTTGAATTACACCGTCGATTTATTGATTTATTTATTATTTATTAGGTTTGCCTTATAAACGTGGCTGGGTGGCCTCAACAGCGTACGCCAATTACTGCGGTTTCTAGCATCAGCACTTGCTTGGATTTATGATTGATTATACGGGCGTCTACTCTGTTGGCTCTCACTTCCTGATAATCTACATACACGGGAATGTACCAGAATACTTTTACATCGCTATTCTCGTATTCAGGCTTCGGCTTCACCGGGGAATACAAGGGTGGCACCTTATCAATAAGCTTCAGATCTCGTAGTAGCTCAAAAAACAGAATCTTCAAGGCTTTATGCCTTGAAAGATATGTATTCTGTGCCTGAGCAGGAAAACAAGCCAAGACGTGAGGGACGCTCTCTGGGGATCTTACTGCACAATCTACACAAGACTTCACGGGTTGGTGCGATTCTTCTGGCTTGCGTACAATCTTGTTAGTAGCATCTGCTCATACAGTTCAAGCGTACACCTACCCGTCGGGCACGTAGTCCACTCCCTTAGCCAAGAGAAGCACCCTTTTCTGCTTAGATCTTCGTCGCCCCACACCTTTGTTATCAGCTTTCCTTGCCACTTCTAATCTCTAACTACGCCACAAAGCGGTATTTCTGAGCACTCCTTTATCTTCGCCTTAACTTTTCCTACGACTATCAGTTCCCCGTTGGCATCACAGCAATATGGGTTCGGGTGGTTAAGTTGGATGGTAAGATCAAATTCCTCGGCATAATTGGTAGCCTCTTTAACTAGGGTTTATCATTATCATCGTCATCGTCATCATCATTATCCCTCCAACCTTTACGGAATCTCTAGCTTCGTCTCTAAAAAGCTTATACAAACGTTAACGTGAAAAACGTTCAACGTGCAGATGTGATTTACACAAAACTAAAGTACATGTATAAAGACACCATACCTGCTAATCTTCTCAAACATCTGGGTCCTTTCTTTGGGTGATTTCATCGCGATAGATTCCACAGCACCCTACATGTCATCATTACATGTCAAGAACTTAAAGGACATTGGCAACATAAATTAAGTTTGTCTAATATGAAAGAACTCGTAAAATGATAGAGTAACACCTTTTCCAACTTTTAGCTATTTTACTTCGTTTTTGAAATATTTCAGTTTGTAATTTGATATGTAAATGAGATGATCTCTGACGTCAGGAGCAGGGTACATCTTCAAATTTGTTCCACGAATTTACTTGAAAATGTGCGTATAATAACTCCTCATGATAATGAACGTTGTAAACTTAGCAATCACCGAAATATAAGACATTTTTAATGAGTGAAAATTCTCTACCCTATATCAAACAAACTGAATATTTCAAAAACGAAGTAAAATACGGAAAAGTTGGAAAAGGTGTTACTCTATCATTTTACGAGTTCTTTCATATTAGACAAACTTAATTTTTGTTGATTCACAACTTATCAAATAATTCATGAAGAAAAAACAAAGGAAATCAGTGGCACGACGGAGGTTTTATCGGATAAAGATTCGTCGATTTCGTCAGCTAAAACAGCTTCTATCTTCAAAATATGAGGTAGATATGAACATTTATGTGTATTCATTTGATAAGCCATATAAAATATTCGCGTCCTATCTTTATCTGATATACAAACGCTCGCCTTCGGCTCGAGTCATGTGTATATCAGATAAAAATCGGCCGCTCATATTTTATCTCTCACTTCAAAAACTCATTAACAAATCGTGAAGAAAAGACAAAGGAAATCAGTGGCATGACGGAGGATTTATATGTGATAAAGATTCGTCCTGATTTACATAAACTTTCCCTTCGATTTTTTCGACGAAAATGGCTTGAATCACTGAAATAGTTGGTAAACATGGTTTAGATGCAGTCGTTTTTGAAGCCGTTTGTGAACTCGGCTATCACCTCGTTTTTTAAACCCGATAAAACACTGTTGCTCGTGTATTAAACTATACTTATGAAAATTATATCAAGCTTTTAACATGTAATAATTTGTTAATGTTAAGAAATTACAGCTTGATGTTTTTAACTTGTTAGGTTTTTGCTGTAAATAATTACATTTTCTGAGGATTTGAGCTTGACGATCGTCTGCATCGTCTGTCTGCTCTAAGCTCCCACATTCACTACAGCAATGTATATATACAACACACCCAACCATTATTAAAGGAATACCAAATGATTTTCCGTGCAGGATACTTTGATCCAAACACGCGGGATGTTGCAAGACTTTCGAAAAGCGTAAAAAACACGAGCCGATAGGCGAGTGTTTTTTAGCTTTTCGGAAGTCGAGCAACATTCCAAGTGTTTGGATCACAGTATCTTGCACGGAAAACCATTTGGTATTTGTTTTATAAAATAACGACAAAGAAATAACGAATTTTATCCAAAAATAATGATGAGAATACAAATTCGCCCAAGAATTATCAACTACCAATAATAATTCGTTATGGCACAACAGTCGAGCAGGCCGGAAAGCTGAAATTTGTTTTGCCGACAAATCCGACAACAAAGAGATGAATATGGATAAAAACTCGAATTTGAATATCAAAAACACTGACTATAGTTTTAGGCAAAAGCTTAATCATTACTGGAATCAGCCGTCTCAGGGTTTTGCTTAATTGTTGTTTCAAAGCGAACAGACAGATATTGTGGGCTGCAACTGTCGCTCTGGCGGTCTTCGCTGTCTTTTTCACAATTTCACTGGAAGATTTTGGATTTTAAATCTAGAGCTGTTAGGTATTTTACTTCGTATAGATAAAGATTGTTCTTTTCCCAGAGAGTTCATAAGGCAAGAAAATAGAAGGTATTCAAATTCTCGCGAGTTGCTTTCAAAACATGCCCTTTTCAAACCTCGTTGTTTTGTTTAACTTTGTTATTGAACACAAAATGGATCAGACGATCAGTTTTCTCGGTGATAGTTTTCTCACAATACAAAAACTAAATATACTTCTGTTTTTTTTTGAGAGTTTTGTTTTAACTTGCAACGATAAACGGAATGAGATGAAAAACGCCACTTAAAATTGCTGTAAATTCCCGTGCAGGATACTCTCATCCTGCACGGGTATTGACCAATCAAATTGCTTGTTGTGTACATGTTATTTTATATAATAATGATATATACTATTGCTCATCTGCTTGGGGAAACTGTTCCCATACTCTCTTATTACGTCTACTCCGCTCTTACAGAAACGTGCTGCTCAAATTATTTTATCTGCTGAATTCTCACAAACTTCTGTAAATCTTTTCGCTAAACTTAAATGCATTACAAATAACTGTCACTGATTTGATCAAATGTAGGAATATATTTTAATTAATCCTGATGCCGGCCCCTCTCTGTTTTAAACACAGGTTATCAAATCATTAATAATTCATGACGAAAAAACAAAGGAAATCAGTGGCATTACGGAGGTTTTAAATCGGATAAAGATTCGTCCTTATTTACATAAACTTTTCCTTCGATTTCCTCAGCTAAAACGGCTTGTATCTTCAAGATAGTATAGATAGATATATATATATGTTATTTACCAGCTGGGAGGTCCGTATAGAAAAATATTTGCCCGGAGGGACATTTTTGAGACCGAGGGCAAATATTTTTCTATACGGACCGACCAAAACGGTAAATAACATATTTATTTTTTTGTTATAAATAATTGTAAGACAAGAAAATCTGCCGCCGTGTAAAAACCACATGAAGCTAAAACGCTAGTGGTCACTTCCGCTGCCCATAGTTGGAACGAGGCGAACCATATATAGAAAATCACCTGACAAAGGACAAACTCATTCAAGTCAACTTTTTAATAAACAAGATTGGAAATTCGACAGGTACAGTTTAACAGAGCAAACCAGGACTTAACCAGGACTAATATTCATCATTGATCATGCAAAACCAAAATTGAAAACATTGTTTGTCACGTATGATACATGTAATCGGAATCTTCACGGATTGACAAGTGCCTTCTCTTTGTCGGCTTCTCACTCGATGTGTCGCCAGAACTAAAGTTGAAGCGAAGTTGAAATTGAAAGTATATATCCTTCAAACTTGACAATTTTTGCTCCGGAAAACAAGTCTGTAATTGCTGTGGTTGTTGACGTTATTGCGATACTGTTAAGCAATTCGGGACGTTTGAAATCTTGCGGTGGTGGACAACTGAAGGTGCTTTGTATTAAAGCATCAAGCCTTTCCGACACTGCCGCCTTTCTCTGTTATCCAAGTTATCTTGCACAATGTTGCCACTTTGGTGGACTTTTTCTTTTTCGTATATAAAATCTTCAACTTCGGGAAAATAAAATTCGCTTTCGCTGTGATAGCTTTCATTGTCACTATATCCTTCTTATTTTGTTTTTACTGGCAGTCTATTGTCTCAAAAGGTAGTAAAAAGCGACGAGTATACGAAATATTAAAAAAAACTATTTTGTTTTTGTTTTTAAACCCGCAGAGGTCCGGTATCGGGGTCCGTATCGTAGGATACCGGACCGCTCGCTAGCCAATCAGAGCGCGCGAATCAGATGGATACCGGACCGCAAAAAAATAAGAACATTTATGTGTATTCATTTTATAAGTCATATAAAATATTCGCGTCCATCTTTATCTGATATACAAACGCTCGCCTTCGGCTCGAGTGTGTATATCAGATAAAGATCGGCTACTCATATTTTATCTACACTTTAAGTTCTTGTCTATAATTTATAATTGGAATTTTATTAACAAGACTTGAATGGCAAATATACAAAGGTAAATTTGAAAAAGTCACGTTTACAGTAATATATAATAATTTATAATAAACTACAAAAAAAGTTAAAATTTACGGAGGCATCATGGGAGGACATGGGTCCTTATTGAATAAGGAATAAAACTACTTTGATATCGCTTAGTGCGACACTTAAAAAGAGGAAAAGTATGAGGATGTTTTAATGAATAGATATCTCAATAGGGCTAGGTAAAAAGTCATGGATTTTACTCTCGTGACTTAAGATTGACTTCAAGAATTTCCGACAAAGAGACTCTCTTCGTTCAATAAGTGTATTGATTTTAAGTTCCAAAAGGCTATCTGCATAAGAAAAAGAAGGCAAAATTGTCTTGACGGCTCTTCGTTGAACTTGTTCAAGTTGGTCGCGGAATTTCAATGGAGATGAATGCCAAACAACACAGGCGTATTCGATAACTGGGCGAATAAAACAGCAATAAACAAAACAAAGATCTCTTGAAGGAACACCACTACGCAACAAAGTTCGCCTTTGAACATATATGGTCGAAATAAACACCGAGAAACTTGATAACATGTTCAACATCTAAAGGCTGATCGTTTAATTCAAGAGGCATTAATAACAAATGACTCATTTTAAAAGATATTTGAAACTCTTTAGTTTTTTTAAAGTTAAGACACATGTTATTCGCGATGCGGTCAACCGATGAATGTGATCCACCTCGGTCTGGAGGGTCTAATACCCGTGCTAAGATTGCATTGCAGTACTAGAGCAAGTTTGATTGACCTGCGTGTACCATTTCCACGTACTAATTCTGGTAAGCGCACATTCACTTATTTGGCTTCTCTGTCTTTCAAGCAAATTTCTTACAAGCATAAACTTCAGAATTTTTTCTTACAACAATATAGCTCTGTTCATCATCTTGAGGAATTAATATGTTCAAATACATATGTGGAAAAAGTGACTGCCCCAACCGGGAATCGAACCCTGGTCTCCGAATCAACGTTTCGGCGCTCTAACCTTTGAGCTGTTGAGACACGGTCAGAACAGTCAGTGGCAGTCACTTTTTCCATATATGTATTTGACTATATTAAATCCTCTCTAATATTAATAATTAATATGTTATGATTGTAATTGTATTTCTAATTAGCGTTCTTCATTTATTATAATAAATAAGTGTTTCTATTTAGTTTAATTTATGTATTATTCTTATTTATATATAATTATTTCTTGTTGATTAGTATTAGTATTTAAGAAGGCCTGAGGCCGTATGTTCCAAAACTGTAAATGTTTAATACGTTTCAACCTTCTTTAAATACAATTTATTGCTGCAGACCGTATGGTCACTACTATAAAACACCATATGGTCACTACTGAAGATACCATATGGTCACTACTGTGAAACACCACAATGATCACTACTGTAAACACCATATGGTCACTTGAGTAAAATACCGTATGGTCACTACTGTAAAACACCATATGGTCACTACTGTAAAATATCTGGTTATTAGATGGTAGCATTACTTGCTGAGAATTACAAGGGGTTTTACAAATGTGTTTCATATGAGTTCCAATAAATCATTACAAAACTGGCAACTTTAAACTGACCTGAAAAACTAGAAAATTTTTCGCTTTGACAAAAATCCCGAGTGATTCAAGCTTCTTGTTATATTCGGCAGCAGAAACAACCTTCTTGTCAATTCTGAATTCTGTGCCACTGCCAACAATTCTTAAAATTAAAATACATTGAAATCATTGATTAGTAGGACAGTGCATGAGCAAATACAGAATCAACAATCATACCATACCATTAGGTACAGTATCTATCTCATGCTCTTGTACATGTAGTTAACATGAGAAACGAGCAATGAATAACAAGTAATGAGCAACGGATAGGCCCGTTTATATGAGACCGGGACGAAGTCAGACCGAGACGATTTCGTTTCGGTTGTAGTGTTATTGCTATTAGATGTTTACATGAGACCGGGATGAAAAAGTGATATGACCGGTCTGAAGTCTTTATATTTGCCGGTATATTTGAACCGAAACGACTATCTTCAGACCGGCACGAACTTGGACGAGATTTTCTTCATGTAAACACACAGCGCACGCGCACACGGGATAGTACAGTTCAAAATGGCGCCGAAGGTAAAGAAAAAGAGCCTGGGAAGAGTTTCGTGATTTCGTCCCCAGTCTCATGTAAACATCCAGACAATTTCGTTTCTCGTCAATTCTCGTCCCGGTCTGACTTCATGCCGGTCTCATGTAAACATGGCCTTAGTGTAAATGTGATAAATGTTAACGTGAAGTACCACATTCCTATACGCATTCTACCAGGTTACTGTCGTAGCACGAGTCTTTTATTTACGGCTCTGTTATTTTTTTGCGTCGCGATATTTCCCCGATATGCTTTGCGAAACTGAGACATATGACTAGAGCGTGGCCTTCTTTCTTTCTTTTCGATCGAGTGTCGATTCGAAGTGAAGTGTTCTTGCCTCCCTCGCAAGTATCTTGTTCTTAAATATACGCTCACAATGCTTACAATCGCAAACGCCGATCGCGCTAGACGTACACTAAAAGATGACGAGCGATTTCGAAACGGTTGGTCCGCAATCTCGAAATACGTATACGAACAAACTTATACAAAAACTCTCGATCAAATATATACAAAAACTCTCGTTGCATCATAGTTCCCTGCGCAGGCTAAAGTAGCCCGAGTTAACGCTTAGCGGGCCTCTTGTTGATTAGAAAATTCGTAATCGTTTTCAGCATTTGACTTTATGAAAATGCTTACCTGCGAGTAAATATAATTTCGGAGCCATCTTGTTGAGAATATACAGCCTTAACTGAAGCTGTGGTGGCCACTGGTTTATTAATTGGTGCACCATGAATTAAATCCTTCAAAGGAAATATAATAGATGAAAATTATGGGAAAGTAAAAATGTGAGTGGTTTTATATGTTTTTATAAAATTTCCCGAAACTTACTTTGAGCGCATTCAAATGTCACATGTACACAAATGTCGGCATTACTGCTGATTTTGCAGTAGATGTTCATGTACGTTTGTCGCACGCACGAACTAGTACACAAGTGTCAACGTAGACTTCGCTCTGCCATCGGAGTTCTGGTATAGCTCAACGGCTATAGCGTCTAATCAGAGCTCTCAATTGAAGCCAGCACCCGGCGAATTTCGCCGCCTACAGCGTTGACAATCGCCGGTTATTTCGCGAAATTATAATCCAAAATATTTCCTCCTCACCACAAAAATATCAAGCGAAAGGTTCCTTGTTTCTAAATATACATTTCACACGATTTGCTTAATTAAATGTTTGGATAATTTATTAATAATAAGCTGACAAACGCGAGTTTCTATCGCGAATCGCCATTTTGTTTTCGTGAACTGAGTGAGGTCAGCGGTGATCCGTCGCAAAGGCAGCTGGTACTTCATGGAACCACGAAACAACACTTTTATTAATACAATGTGGTCAAGTTAATATTATTATAAACTCGATGAAGCGAATCTCCGATACAACAAAGATACAATTATGTTTTTTGTTGAATTTCAAAGTAAGGAATGTTATTCTTCCTAAGTGACAAGTGATGTTGATTAAACATTGTAACATTAATGGTGAAATTAATTATATTATTTAATATTATTATACCGAAAAACTCTCCAAAATGGCTGTTAATGCCATTCCAGAGGGTCCAAATTTCAAAATTTTCCGGCGGTGTGCCCCCGGACCCCCTACATGGGTGGTGCCAAAGGCACCACATAGCCACCTACTTTATCAAGATAGCCTCCTACTCAAAATTGTACTAAGAACCCTCTCTAACCGGAGATATGAAGGTTGCGGGTTGGATTCCAGCCTGGGGCTCAGAAACATTTTTCTGAGTTTACATTTAAGGCTTGAGTAACAACAATTTACTATGTTGAAATAACCACAACAACCTAACGTCAAATCTCAGAATGTATACTAATTTTTGTCACTCTGGACTAACTAAGGAGCTGAATACACGAGCCAGTTTTGCGGAAATCTTTCCAAAGGAAAGTCTTAAGTGCTGATTTAAAACTATTTAGACAGTCAGTTCTTCTAACTTGCGGCGGCAACCGAGAATGTTCTGTCTCCGTGGGTAGCGGTCTTCGTTTTTGGTAGAAATAGCAGATTTCAGATGATCTTGAAGTACAAGACTACAAGTACTGTAGGGTTATATCGAGTCAGTAAATTACTGATATAAATAGGTGCCTGGCCATGTACAGCTTTGAAAGTAATCAATAGCATCTTGAAAACAATCCTTGATCTTATTGAAAACCAGTGAAGATTACTAAGCACAGGGGATATCATGTGATCTGATTTTTTAACCCTCGCAAGAAGTCTGGCGTCTGTATTCCGTATTCGCTGTAACTTGAGCTTTAAGTTCTGGTCAGTCATAAAGGATGCATGCTATTCCAACTGTCGAGTCTAGATGTTATAAATGTGTGTATAGCTTCTCGCAGTCCTGTTTACTCTGAAAGGCCGAGGAAAAATGCGAGAAACGAGTAAAATGCCCGACCTTATCGGTAAAACAATAGACCTTACCCATTATGACGCATGAATCTATTAGTGACTACTACTACCAGAATCCTTTTCGGTATATATTTTGTGATGTTAAGTTAATCAATTGTTTTCCGTCTCCCAGAGGGAGTTTAACATTAACATTAGAAAGGAAATCTCGCAAGGAATTATGGTAGTAGTAGTCACTAATAGATTCGTACGTCATAATGGGGATAAGGTCTATTCAATGGGATATTACGTGACTGTTCAAATGAAATAGACAGTTCGCATCTCTTCTAAACCGGTTAAACTGGTATAGAAGTTTTCAATACGGAATTTAGTGTGTATTCAGCTCCTGGATTTGACCAGTTCTAGTGTAGCCTTATTAGGAAAAATGATGCCATTGTCATATAATAATTATCATTTATAGACCCTCCGCTCGGGGAATTCGACGAAATATTATCCCGAGGGGTATATCATCCCGAGGGTAATATTTCGTCGAATTCCCCCAAGCGGAGGGTCTATAAATTATATGTTATACCGAAACAATCTTGAATACTGTCTACAAACGTCTTCTTGTTCCGCCATTGTTGATCGATTCTTTTGGTTTACGCGCGTGGTATTTGGTTTTCGCGAGTGGTATTTGAATTCGCGCGTGGTATTTGGTTTTCGCGCGTGGTATTTGGTTTTCGCGCGAAGTATTCGAGCTTGAATTCCCCGCCACAGCGGGTTACTCTTATCATTTATAGATCTGGAACGAGGGGAATTCGACGAAATATTACCCAAGGGATGATATATCATCCCGAGGAGTAATATTTCGACGAATTCCCCGAGCGGAGGGTCTATAAATTATATATTATACCGAAACAATCTTGAATGCTGTCTTGAAACGTCTAGAAACGTCTTGTTTTCCTCCATTGTTTACAGGCTCGTCTTGGTTTACGCGCGTGTTATTTGGTTTACGCGCGTGTTATTTGGTTTTCGCGCGTGGACTGGTCACGTGGTACAAATCTAGCTCTTTGATTGGACAATTTATAGTTGAGGTACAATATACTAAAATATTCAACGCCACAGCGGAGCGAGCGTAGTATTCGAGATCAAATACCACGAAGTGGGGGGTAATTCAATAATAAATTGTCTGGTCACGTGGTATAATTATAGCTCTCTGATTGGAAAATTTACAGTTGAGGTATTTCTACTTTCTCACAAACCTTGACAGTTTTGACTCGAAGGCTCGACGTTTTCTCACCAAAAACAAAACTAATGGCGTCCATCAAATTAGATTTGCCTGTAATACACAAAATTATCACATGGCTGACTTTATTTTCTGGTCTGTACGTAAAATGACGCAGGTTATTGGCTGCCTAGCTGTGTAATAAGTTTTACGTACAGACTGGCTAGTTTTGGCGGGAATATTTTTAGATTGATTTGAAGACAAACAGACAAACAAGATTTTAAAGGGGAACTATACCAAAAAAAATAATAAGTTTTGAATAAAGGGCCTTTAAGTATAATGTTTATCTGCTCTTGTACTCGCGAAATAACATTTGGGGCCCACACCCACATAGTGCCGCCACTGTCTGGAAAGCTATGAAGGAAAGGGTTAAATAACATCACATACGCAACAAAGCTATATTTTGAGCTTTTCAAAATGTGAGGACATTGTGTGTGTGTGTGTGTGTGTGTGTGTGGGGGCGGGGGGGGGGGGCTTGAAATTGTTAAACGTTTTAAAGGGGGGACTGGAAAATTTTCCAAAAATAATTAATTTCTCCTCCAGCCCCCCACCCCCCCCCCCTCCTCTCCATATTTAATGACAGGTCCCTTAAGCGTTTGCTCGATGTCCAGCGGGGTTTCTTTTCAATTTTGACGTCAATGAGTGCAAGGAACAAAAGACAAGCACTCAATGACATTTGACCTGAAGTCGTCCGAAACGTCGTCCATTAATATACGTAAGTACTCTTACTTAAGTATTATTTGACATATTGAAGTTCTCTTATTTCTCCTTTTTATATTCTTATTTCTCCTTTTGAGTTAGCAGCTTTCATATTTATTCTGATAGAATTAAGATGACAAGTTATTTATTTATTGGTAATTGATGGTAGAAACACCAGTAGACTTTCCCACTGTTCTCATTAGCACTGGTATATTGCACCAAAAATTAAACAGTTTAATTACTTTTTAATAATCTTATGAAACAATGAAATTCTGCCAACGGCAAGCTTTATATTAACTACACTATAAAAGCTTCACACAATAAGATTCTATTGACAAGAAGCAAAAATATATATATAGTAAAAAATTCATTTACGTAACACAAAACAGTAGAGTGCATTCTTATTACTTACCACATCCATTTGGACCAATAATGGCTGTAAAGCGCTTGAATGGACCAATAACATGGGTACCTTTATAGGACTTAAAGTTATCAAGCTCTAACCTGTCCAAGTAACCCATTGGATTATCATCTTCACTATATTAACAAAAACAATATTTTTATAAAATTTATATAGTCTTCCATTTACACTCAGACTTTGGCCAGCCAATTTATTAAAACAAAAAGAGTTTTTCTGGTGACTTGCATGCAATCCATCAATCTCATTACCATATGTTCTTTGAACTTCTTACATAAGATACAACGTCAGATTATTGAGAGTATTTGATGGTACAGATGCAGTAAAGGGCAAGAATATCTAGGCATTTCTGATGGATATACCTACCATATGCACAAAATCCCTATTTATACCCTCATAGATCCGATGATGACGTTATCTATTAGCAAGATGCAAATAAGCTTCTGGTATAGTAGACCACCATCATCACGATTCAATGGAGCGTGGGCGCTATTAATACGCGCTTTCAGACAACGTCTCTAACGGTACCCCGGATTAGTGGTAATAATTTTTGAATTTTCCCAAACAATCTCATGGTTGGTTACACACGCGTGCTCTGACATAGCAAATTGTCCTTTTTTGAAAAGAAAACAGCCTTTTGGTGTTCTTTTAAACGAAATGGCTCATCATATATATACAGATTTTGTTGGCGGAAACGAAATCTCATTTATGGCCAAGATTAAGGCTTAGGTCTGTTTAATAATATAACATTCTTCAACAACTTAATTGATCGTGAATAATTTTTATGATTTATTTTAATTTTCTTGCTTTTAGTCAAGTAGTTAAATGAAAATAAAATTAAAAGCAACAATTTAACTAATTTAACCATCCGATAAACTCAATAGCACTTACATCGAGTGCATTATTATGAATATGATTATCCCTCTTTAACATGCTTTACTTTTAATGCCAAATATTTTTGAAAACAGCTGTAAAGCTTACTTCATAGCGCGTAGAAAGGAAATTAGAACGTTCTGGCGAAATAAGAACCATTGAAATAATTTCAAAAATGTCTATTGTCTAATCTCTGTTTTAAAATTTCACATTTTTTGGTTCTTCGGGTATTTCCTTCTGGGGTAACACAATATCGTTACCGTAAAACTATGTTAGCGGTAACGCGGCGGTAATGCGCATTTCGTTACCGCAATTTTGGACAGCCTGCTAAAGAAAAGCATAAGAGATGCTCGATAAGAGATGCTCGATAAGAGATGCTCGATAAGAGATGCTCGATAAGAGATGCTCGATAAGAGATGCTCGAAAAGAATACTGTCAGGTATTCAGGTAATTCCAAGCCTTTGACATTGTTGAAGGAAATATTTTTAAATTGACGAAAAGCTCGGATTAATATTCGTCTGTTACTGTCATCTTGTCAGGTTAAACCGGTACTAGTATGAGATCGCAAATAACATTGCTAATACAACACATTTTAAAGAGCTTGACAATCGTCCATGTATTGTCTGTCTACTCCACATTCATTCCAAAAGTGTACAGTGTATATACATGTACGGCACACCCACACATTACTGATATATAGTGACTGTCACACAGGCAATACATATCATATATTTAAACAATAGAATACGTTTGCCCGGGTCTCTATAACGTTATCGAAACCCGAGTGACGTAATAAAAACACGAGAGAAGTTATAGGGAGAAGCACGAGCCGCCGAGGCGGGTGCTTTCCCAACTTCTCGAGTGTTATAGAGACTCAAGCAAACGTATTCTATTATTTTTATAAAATAATTCAGAAACAATTTCTTATACTTTGGATAATTATGCAAATTCTCATTAGTTACTGACGTCATTCCGGTCTCCGTAGCGTGATCGAGACCGGCAAGCTGACCAATCACAGCGTGCGTAGAGTAAAATTATTTTATAAAACGTTATCGAAACCCGAGTGACGAAATAAAAACACGAGAGAAGTCGCCTCGGCGGCTTGTGCTTCTCCCTACACTTCTTTCGTGTTTTTATTACGTCCAGTGGTGCGAGTTCATTGTTTCTCACGATATTGAGCATGCAGAACAGGGCTCTCCGGGAAGAAACAAGAGGAGAGTGATAAAAAGAGCTAGCAAAAAGAGCTCGCAAAAGTAGCAAGGTGTTCTAAAAAGAGCGCCTGGAAAAAATATTAGCTAAAAGCTAATAGTTAACATTTAGCACTTCAACAGTAGATAGGTATATCATATATTTTAAACAAATACAACATTTTAATTTTCATTTAAACAACTTAGACACATGAAGTGTAGTGTTATATACCAACTTAAATATATGAAGTGTAGTGTTATAGACTCACTGTTATTACTATATAGTTTATCTTAACTCAACTATGCACATGTTGTGAACTTGTGATGTTCACTAATTATCTACATTGTCATCGATGCAAATCATGCAATCTTCTTCGGAATGTTCTGATTCTGAATATCCTTCACTAGTAGAATCACTACTACTGGTAGTGGAATCATTGTCATATGTGTATTGACTGTGTTGAGTATTCCACAACTTTCATAATCTTCTCAGGAAGTTCTTCATCTGAGTTTGTTGTTTGGAGATATACTCTTTTACAGCTTCACTCAGGATCTCTTCCTTTTCTTCAGTTGACCAATTTCTGTTATTGCACTTGATCATCATGATATCTTTCAGAGTTTTATGCTGCATTGCTAATCATTTTTAGCACAGAGAAAGAACGTTCAACTTATGAGTTTGATCCAGACAAACACAATACCAGGGAAGCCATCGTACAGACATTGGGGTATTCTTGTTTCCTTGTTGTGATCATATTCTGCCAAACCTTTCTTGCAGTAACTTCACTGCTCAGTGGATGAGCCCGAATAAAACACTTAGCTTATTTCCACTCTGAGCATCAAATCCTGCAGCATCTAAAGGCGGCTTAAAGTGCTCATACAGAGTCATGATTTGATCAAGACCATAATAGGAAGAATCATTTCACGACTTTGGATCTAGCCATTCCATGCTTTTGAAAAGATTTGTGCAGTGATCCTTGAAGCGAAAGGCTACCAATGCCTCTGCAACCTGTTTAGCTTCACAGAATGCTGCACCATTACGTCTTGGCTGAACTGACGGATATTTTCCACCTTCAAGTTGATGAATTCTCTGCTACATGGCTTTCTTCTTCCTTGTAGTACATTCGAGAAATTGTTGTCAAGTTTTCATCAAACTCATCAGACTCAGTAGTAAATGTGAAGTATCGTAGGTTGTTATCCAGTGGCACCTCATCTTCACTGCATTGTGACAATTCCTGGAGTTCAGTTACTGTCTTCTAAATACTTGGATAAACTTCATTTAACATATGCCAATCTTCTTCAAATACCAGGGATGCAGGCCTTGCTTTTTCAAGAATATCAACAGCTAAACACACATTCAAAAGTTGCTTCGCATCTTTCAACTTCTTTACCAAACCAAGTAGCTTTGCCTTGGTCTCAGGCTTTGTGACACGGGTCAAAGCATTCTCGTATCCTAGGATTAGTGAAGGTACCATATGAAGAAACTCAAATCCTCCATAACTATGGGAAATGAAGCGTGTACCATAGATATTTTGCAGGACATAATGAAGGTTATTCCCAATACTTCTGATGCTTTCTGTACTTGCAGGGCGTGGATAATACTTGATCTCCTTACAAACTATAGTTTGCAGCAAACTATAGTTTTCAGCATCTTTAATGATTGGTCAATTTATGGCTTCTTTGACTGCTAACTCAGTTCGATGATTAGCGCAATGGACCATTGAATGCACCTGTATTTACACTTGCCATCTGCTGTAGCACCAATCATCTTAGTCTGGTAAGATCGAACCACGCCGCGGACGAAGCTAGGTCGAACCTCGGTTGATCCTCGGTCGAACCTAAGTAGGACCTAGGTAGGTCATAGTCTGGCGTGACCGCAACCGTACTTCAAATTTCACACGAAAGGAAATACGATCATTTCCGAAGTTTGTCTTTTCAGTTCACCGTCGCCAATGCGTTGTTCGGTGAAATGGGAAAGCTGTCTATTTATGCAAGGAATCGAATTATTTCACTGCAGTCTTCGGGAATAAATAAAAAAATACAGATATTCTTCGAGAGGACGGAAAACGCACATCAACTGCGCCTCGAAGTGGATGAAAGCAACTTTTAACCGAACCGCAACCAAACCGCAACTGCAGTGTTAGGTTATCAGAGCAGTACTGTATAATAGTCCAGCAAGCTTTTTTGTCTTATAAAAATTGAAGGCATGTGGCCATTCGCACTCCTAAATTGATTTAGGCGTGCGAGACGTCACAACGTCTTGTTGATGACGTCATAACGTATTGTTGAGGTAATAACGCCAATGTCTTTTAAAAATATACTAAACGCAATTTTCCTCTTTATTTTCTATTCTGGTGACATGTAGCTTTAGAAAGAAAATTACATGTTAAAATTGAAGATCTACTAAAGAAATTTGACAAAACAAATAAATCAAATTACTAGATAATTTCAATCTTTGTGCCAGACAGTTTGTAGCCATATTATTTTACAACATACAGAAACAACACAACCAAATGATTCTTCAATTGTGCTTAATCATAAGTTATCATCTACAACCATTAAATAATCTTCAGATGAACTGTGGTTGTCAGTAACTTCGGCGTTTGCATCCTCAGGGTTGTCAGACAAGGAATCTTCGTCTGCTGAGACGAGTAGTAATTTCGATTGAATTTGAAGTACTGGGGACACATATGGCAGTGGCGAGTTAAGTTTGCGCTTTCGTGTCTTTCTTGCCAAGATTTATAAAGCGCGCTGAAAAATCTGTTCGCGCTCATTTTCTTGCATCATTCTGCTCTCTAGAACGGCGTGTGACTTTTTGAGATGTTTGTCCGAAAGATGTCAAAAAAACTAATAGCCCTTTCGACTTCAGACGAGTTTGATCCGGATAGAGCAAACACTAATAAACTCAAGTTCGGGAATTCTTTGCGTAATTTGTAGCTTAAAATATTATTATTATAGATTAAATTTGCACGAAAGACACTCACGTCGCCGTCATTTGTGCTCGATTTTTCCGTTGTTGGACACTGCGTATGTCTTATCTTGTTTGTTTGTTTAATTGCATTATCACTGCCATATGCCTGTCTCACTGCCATATGCCTGATGGATAGTGATGTCAGTAGTGATGGGTGGTGATGGTAGTGATGTGTAGTGATGAATAGTGATGTGTAGTGATAGGTAGTGATGTCAGTAGTGAGTGGTGATGGTAGTGATGTGTAGTGATGAGTAGTGATGTGTAGTGATGGGTAGTGATGTCAGTAGTGATGGGTGGTGATGGTAGTGATGTGTAGTGATGAGTAGTGATGTGTAGTGATGGGTAGTGATGTCAGTAGTGATGGGTGGTGATGGCAGTGATGGGTAGTGATGGGTACAGTGATGTGTAGTGATGGGTACCGGAGAATAATATTTTCAAGCTACCTAAGGCAAATAAAACTACCTGCATGTAGCTGAGAAACAAGAGTTAACAAAAGTTAACAAAAGTTAAACTTGGCCGAAATATTTTAGCGTAATATAATAGCGTAGATTTTACGCATGCCTAGCTAATTTTAGGCGTGCCCCAAGGCGTTACAAAGTTTTGTAACACCTTCATGGACTAAATTGCATGTCTTCGTGTATTTACACTCAAGACTACACGAAGCTTTGTGGACCATTACACAAAACATAATTACACAAAACATAATTACACAAAACATAATTACACGAAACATAATTACACGGAACGTAATTACACGAAACAGAATTACACAATGTTTTTTTGCGTGTAGTACTCAAAAAGTGAGATATTTTATACGCATTCTGAAGCATAATAAATCATTCATTTCGGCGTAGAATTTGACAAGAAGACAGATTTAAACGCAAACGGTGGCACGATTCTCGCTTGTAAACAAAGTTTGTCGCACTATACTTTCTACACGGTTTGAAATATCTATATTTTATCGAAATTTAAACGCGAGCGGTGGCGCGATTCTCGCTTGAAAACAAAGTTTATCTGACTACACTTTCTACACGCTTTGAAATATCTATTTTTTATCGAAATTTAAACGCGAGCGGTGGCGCGATTCTCGCTTGTAAACAAAGTTTTGAAATATATATTTGTTATCGAATTTACACTCTTACGATAAAGAATACCAAGAGTAACGCATATTTATGATGCTAGATATTATAGTGTTAAATTTAACTTACTTCAGGAAGTTTTGAGTGTATTACACGATACGTGCGCGTGGTTTCCATACGTGCACACTAACACTACACACACTTTACACACACAAAGGTGTTACAAAACTTTTAAGCGCCACTGCCTCTAAGTTGCATTTTTCGCAACTGGTCCCGGTTTGGTCTTAAAATGTATATATTCCAACACTCGAAATTTTCCATAAGCCCCCTATTTATAAGCCCCCAGCTATTAGCACACTCAAAACCCCTCACAAAGTTGTATAAGACCAGGGCTTATATGCGTACGTACTTCACATTTGATTGCGAAAATATTTTATTTACAGCAATTTGATCTAAGAAACAGACTAAAAGTGGAGCAACAATATATACTAATTCGATCTTGCTTGCGTTATAAACAAAGATGGCGGATATGAAAATATAATTTACAAACTTCACCCACTAGGTTTTCGAACATTTCGAAGCATTGTACTAAGAGTAAAAGCTCATACGATATATATTAAATCAAAGATCGTTTAATGGTCTACAACATACGTAAATTATGTTAAGCATTACGTTGTATTAGCAAAGTTATTTGCGATCTTGCACTACAAAGTTTAACCCTGAAAAGATGGCAGTAACAAACAAATATTAGTCCGAGCTTTTCGTCAGTTTAGAAAAGTTTCCCTCAACAATGTTATTGTCGCTAATACCTTAACAGCATATTTATTATGCACTCTCAAAATGCGGTCGCTTATGATGAAAGTAAGAAAAACAATACTAAAAAAGCAACAAGTGTGTCTTCTTGTTCCCTGTATTCGCACATGGTCAAAATTATTGCTTGTTGATTGTAACGTATTTCCCATTTGGGACGATCAAAAGTGGTTGCTGATGAGATCTGTTTCCTGTATTCGCACGCTGTCAAAATTCTTGTATGTTTACTGCAAAAGACGAACGCTTATCTCGAAAAAAGTCGCTCGTGACAAGTACATTTTAACTACAAATCGTTGGTGCCAGAAAAAGTGGTCATAAACGGCAGGTGGTCATAAAACACGGGTCGTAAAACTCAGGTTCTACTGTACTACAGTATCTGCAATTGATCATGCACACTAAAGTTTGAATCATTTATTTTATAACATGATATGTATATACACTATAGCTACTGTACAAGACAAAAATGCAAGGTTTTTCTTTTTCACTGAGCATAATGTTGGGCTTAACATGTTTGTTTAATTTCAGTTTCTTTTTTGTGTTATAACTTGATGCAACAGTTGGGTAACACTAACCTTAATGCACTAGTCAGTGGAAATACCCCGGGGAATACCGGGGCATTAGACCAAGGCATGTGCTAAATTGATCTAATTCCCGCTATACGTGGCATTCTCACGCATCCTTTCCCCCCAGGGCCATATAAACGAGAGCCATCAGAAATAATTCAAACAATAATTTGTATGTTTTTTTGTGATCTCTGTACTGAAGTAGCACCTGAAGCACAATACCATGGATTTTAATAATCGCACGCAATACTATAAATAATTCATGTCGAAAAAGCGTAAAAATTAAAAAGATCCAGTACTACATATAAAAATACATATCATTTTTTAACTGTTCCAATACTATAGACACATATTTTTAATAAAACGTATTAGATGGTTTACACAAACAACACAAATAGCTAGATGTTAAAAACAAATTGCCTGCTGTGACTCCATGTTCTCCATATTGGATTCCAAATCTTAGCTGACTCAGCATTCAAACCCAGTCTTCCCCGGTGATGCCCCGCCAATAGTCCCCGGTCGTAATGACATATGTAGCTATTGTTGTCTAAAGCCCCCGGTATAAATCCCGTCTATTCCCCGGGTATGGGGCTTTCCACTGACTAGTGCATAATTGTCATATATACCATAATATACAACTTGGGATGGCAGAGGTTCCGTTGGTGCTCTCAGGATAATGGTTGTAGTCATGGTTGGCTGCATATAACTACTGACTCTATCCCAGTGCTATCAATGAGACAAGCATGATTGTGGGCGCGATTGTGCTTGCCCACACGCTCGCAACTTCGATCTGCCAGTACAATCAATTGTGCTGCCGCTGGCATTTCAGTAATTTTCTCATTGATAGCACTGTCATCCCAAGCTGCATCCCACCAGAATTAATTTATTGTTTGCACTGTGTATTGTTTATATCCATAATTAGTGGTTACAGTTGAACACCTAGTAGGATTGTTAAATCATATTAACTTCCTGTTTGACTGAATATCCATAATTATTTCCAATATTACTACATTGTATATGATTATGAATTAATTCATATATCTAACCTTTCAAAGTCAGTCATGATATAACACTCCAAACTAAATAAAAAGACAATAATACAATCAAAACAATCATGCTCAACACTTGGGATGAATCAAACAAATATATCACTACTACAATACAATCAGACTAGTCTGCAAACTTGACTGCAATTAAATAGTCTATCACTATCAATATTACTGAAGTCTGAATTACTTTACATTACGGTGAAACTTACTATATTTTGGTGTTTAAAAATAGAGAGAATTATTCGCGCTGATAACGAGATAATACCGTATTTTCGGAGAGCAATCTAACGACTAACGAAATACAAGGAACACAAACATGGCGTCGGATTTTAATGGCGGGAAAAAAACGCGAAATTCTGCTCTGTCCCAGCTCTCGTGACAATTTAGCGCGCGCAGGCATTTGGTTATTTTCTAGGTACAAAACTAACCGGCCGGAACAACTCGGTTCAATGGAGCGCGGTGATGCCTGCGATGGAGGCTAGGTCTGGTAATATTTATAGACTTTTTTAAAGATAAGCAAGCCCATTGTTAAGATTAAGTTTCGTGTATTGCCATGCGCTATTAACAGTCGCACCAAATGCATGTGAGGTGATTGTTTATTTTGTTGCCCTACATCAACAAGACAGAACGCCATGTTTCTGCTATGTTCTCTACTCCTATTACGTATACGTCTTGTAAGTTTACAATGTTAAAACAACCATGCAGACGCGGTTATTTATACCGCCCGTTCGCCGGTTCGCTCTTGACGGAATCTTTAATTTTTGCACTAGGCCCCAGTCTAGCTAGTTTGCGATGTTGCGACCCCACCAGCGCGCGCTCTTAACAAAATCGCTGCATGGTTATAAAGCACAAGTTGAAACCAAAATATGTATTTCAATTTGAAATTTTCAAGACGAATTATTTATGTTTACGTCATATTTCAACACTCAAACTAAATAATTGTCTGAATCCCTATAATAAATTGATAATCAACCTTATAATAAACATATCTTGTTTTTTTCCTCTATGTACGGCCCTGGAAAAATTATTCACGTAAGACATAGGCTTGTTGGATTGAAATGACGATAATTATCATACTCAATGATAGGGACATATGATAATTATCATCATAATTACCCAAGTGAGCTATGACAGCATAATTTCAGAAGGGATTCACTATATGTGTCCTCGAATTAATTCAAAGTCGAACAACTTTAAACAGAAATAAGGTTAGGATTAAGACTAGGATCAAGATTTGATTTTGGGTAAGGGTTAGGGATAGACCAGACCTTACATATAATTTTTTTTAGAATGTTCCTCGCAGAAATCGCCGGAAATGCACTCCTGGAGCTTCACAGGATTTGTCTTACTGCCCCCTGTCAAAATAATCCTGCGTAGGGCTATGAATTTTTCTTATAGGATGTATCGTGTGTCCCCACCTTCACTACAGCAGCAGAGGCGTAGGAAACGGGGGTGGGGTGTGCTGGGAGGCTGAGCCCCCCAAAAATCAGGACAAGCATTGCTAAATTTAATGTTTTTTTCCGATTGTATATTAGTACAACTATAGAGGCTAGGTGAGAAGCTACGGCCTTCATCTACGCGAGTAGAACCAATGATGACGTTATCTATTAACAATATACAAATAAGCTTCTGGTAATAAACCACATGGGTCGACAGTAACTTTTACGTTCAAAAAACCTTTTAAAGCCAGAGTAGCGACGTCAAACTATGTCTGATTTATCACCTGGTTGCGTTGGGAAATTATTTGTTGACTCCCTAGATGTTACGTCAGCCGTCAGGCCAGATCAGGCTGTGAGGAGTCACTTGGATGGGCGTGGTCAAATAGAGTTGGGCCTGGGTCCAATATACCATTATTCTCAGAAAAATGTTTCTAAATCCTGCACAGGAATTGAACCAAAAACCTTCTGATTGTCGATAAGACGCTTTAACCATTGAGCTACCGAGACTCAATGGAGAGCGGTTACAATGACGTGCTGGTTCGATTGATGGAGTGAGTAGCAGATCCAGAGGGGTTCCGAGGGTTCCATGGAACCCCCCTTTCTGAAGCCGAGCATGTTCTTTACGCTCAAAAGAATTAGATTTATAGAATGGAATTGATTACAGATACACTGTTAAAAAATGGGATTTCAGAACTTTATATTTTCCTCAAAGGTGCCATCGAAATGCAGGAAATGCTGTTTTAGTGCTAGACCCAGAATTCAAAAAATTTCTGGGGGACATGCCCACGGATCCCCTAGAAATGTGTCGTCACTTAGGACTGAGCTTGGAACCCCCCTTTTCAAAATCCTGGATCCGCCACTGTGATATATGTACTGCCTATAATGCCATACTTCATAGATGTGTTATATATATATACAGTGCTGTAGCGAATCATTGATACATGGATCATCGCTTTCCATTTGAGTTTCGGTACGCAATGGTTAGAACGCCGTCTCACCGGCAATCAGAAGGTTACAGGGTTCGATTCCTGTCCGGGACTAACTCTACTCCAAGCTCTCCCACATTCACTACAGAACACATACCATTCTATTACCATTCATACAGACCTCTCAAGTCCACTGGTTTTGCCTGGAGTCTTCCATTTTTCAAAACAAGATCCCTCGGTCAGTTACGAAATATTCAAATACTTCCGGTAAATGTATCCGATTGACAAGATACAATTTTTTGGAAATTATTTCATTTTTAATAATCTTTGTAATGCAGTAGAATAAATCCTTGTCATCCGTACATTTTTTCTGATTTCTTTGTGACTTTGTACAGCTAGACTTACTGATATTTCGTTTTTAACTTTTGGTGCGCAGCCAATTATTATTTTTAATTTAGAGACAGACATGTCTGCAGTGTTCAGGTCGCCACATGTAGTGCATTTCCCAAAATCGGCAGATCTAAATATAAAATGTGCAGTTCTAAAATTGAGTTTTTGACTTTTTGGATGAAACTAGGAGTTGAAAATCCAAAACTAAATTAAGTCTGAAGTTATGATATCTATGAAAAAATCTCATTAGATAACTGCCAAAGGCATTCAAAATTTTCTGTCCACTACTAGGTACTTTGGGTAACTGATGAATATAAATCTAAATATTTCCCCCGTTACTTTCCCCAATAGCATGCCTCCCACATCCTATAAAATCCCCCACAAAATCATAAATAGGGATTAAAGGTTCTGGTGTTATTAGTGCCCAGTCTTACTAATTTACTGACACAATATTTCGCGTGGCCACAGTACAATGATACTCATTTTGATCAGATTTTAGCGTAATGTTGAAATGAGTATTTCTAAATTTTCCTGAGGATGATCCCTGATACGTACTGTATCTCTGTATTTCTGTTTGAACGTGAAGTGTTTTAATTTAAACATGCGCACTATGGTAATTTGATTCTTATAGTTCAATTGCTTTATAATTTTACATGAGGAAAAGCTTGCAGCACACCCAAAAAAAACTGTAGCCTTGCTGTCAGATTTCATCTTATTCTGCCATAAAACGCATGTTAAAAAATACATCCTAAGACCTTAATTTACATTTGTCGGCTAATTGCCCCCACCCAAACTGTTTTAAAATGAAAATTTCGGGCACATTTTGAAAGAAATTTCGGGTAAATTCGCGTAATATTGCTGTTAAATATTCATGAAAAATTTATCTTTGAACAATAATATAATATAAAGAAGTAATATTTGGCATTTCACTTGATTAAACTACATATTCTAAGGAGTTTTATGGTGAAGGAAAATTTCGAGTGTTGGAATAACAAACCGGGAAGGCCTTGAAGTTGCATTTTTCGCAACTGGTCCTGCTGGAATTGAACCCGCGACCCTGCGATATCCTAGTGCAATGCTCTGACCACTGAGCTACGGAGGCCGTTGCCGAGCGCCCAGTCACGAGTTCTGTATATATAGTGGTGGTAATGCCGGGATATGATTTAAGTTGTTTTGCAGTTGCCCGGTTTAAAATTATACTAAGGGTTTATATATCACATACGATAGATGTGGGGAAACCGCTGAGAAATCTAGAGTCACATGTGAAGTTGCGCCTGCCACAGGCCCACACTGCATCCGATGATCGACAATCGACTCGTAATTTTTCGGGCAAAAATATTTTGCCCCCCAAACATAACTGGTCAGGTACGCCTATGTGTGGTCTCAAAATGCAGGAAATGCCATTTCAGAGACCCAAGAATTCAAATATTCCTCGGAGAGCATGTCCACGAACCCCCTGAAGGAAACCCATTTAATTTTCAAAACCCTGGATCCTCCATGGAGAAGTAGTCTTTGGTTGGATAATTTCATGTAACAAAGTAATAGCAAAAAATAATGGGACGAAAATTTCAAGGGAGAGATTCATGGAACTTTTTTAGTGAACTTTTCATGAAACTGTATGGAGCCACCTTAATTAAATAATCATTTTTTTGTCATATATGCCAAATATGTCACGCCCATTTCACGCCCATGAGTTTCAGAATGTTGAATTTTCGTGGTCAGCGTTATACAAAAAGAAAATAGAATTCAAAATGGTCGTCAATTCGATCAATTTGGTCATTTCTGGGAAACATTGATGTTTCTGAGATCTTTGAATTATTTCGTGATCTAAAAAGTGAAGGAAATTGTGAAGTTAAATGTCGTCAACATCAGAGACTTTTCGCCAACTTCGTCCACTGTGTATCGACATCGCACGAGAGCCAACTTCGTGCAAAATCGATGCCCTTTGCGACTATTTGCAATCTCATCAATCCAGTAACTATACCTCACTACAGGAGTATATCATTTTCCCACTTCAAAATAGCATCAGAAGAAAAAACACTTCGATGGATTTAAAAGTCCGTGCGACCAATTGTATTTGTATGCTGTTATCGCAGACAGGTATTACTCGATTTGATATTTTTCAAGAAATATTTCAGAATGTTTGCTTGCTGTTAAGCTCAGAGGATCCTGGGAAAGTAAAAACCATGTCAGAGGATGTGAAAGTGGTGTTGGTGGATTGTATTTTTTCTTTATTAAACTCATCTACCCCAGACGTTTTAGGAGATATGTATGATAAAACCTTCCTGCCTTCTGTTGGGCATTGCATTTCACTTCTACTGAACATCACTGAGAACGACAAAGCCAAGCAGTTACGTGTGAAAGCTATAATGTGCATCAGGAAGTTTGTATTTATATGCGAGAAAGATGAGTGTAAAAACTGTGGTTGTTTTCAAAGACATGAAAAGCTGCTGTCTATGAAACTTGCCTCTTTTCTCCCTGGTATTTCAATTTCACTTTCTAAAACGATTTCCAAAGGCATTAACCAAGGACAAAGTGTCATAACGGGAGCCCTTGAAGCATGGATGCATCACATTCAACTAGTAATGAATGACCGATACTTGCCGGTTGAAAGTTTGAGCAATTCAGTCGAGGAAGTCGTTGATTTTATGTCTAAGTTAATGCCACAAAAAGAAAATGGAAACATTTCTAAAGCAAGCCATAAACCACTACCATCAGAGAGAGGTTTAGAAATCCAGAAAGACAAAGAGTGGTTTTCAAACACTGCTTCAAAGCTGAAGCTCTTGATAGAAAGGGTAGTAGGTCTGGCGGGACACACCAGCTGGAAGGTCCGTTTGGCTCTTCTGCATTTTTCTGAGATGCTATTGAAAAACTGTTGTAGATCGCTGGAAAACTGTGTACCATTTTTGATTGAAATTGTTATTGGATTCCTCTCTGATGAATATTCACAAATATCTGGAAGAAGCAAAGAAATAATGGATGAGCTTAGCATGTTGCTTACTAATAATGGTAAGTTGTAGTTGTTTTGTGGCTTTTTGTAGTGAAATATTCTGGTGAAATATTTAATTTTTGGATACATCATAAGACCTCTCATGAAGTCTCCCAGTTTTAATGGGAGACTGCCAGTTAATGGGAGACTGCCCGAGGTAGCTGGCTACAGACATGACTAAGATATCACCATATTTGGAAATTTCGGACTCACAAAATAACTATACCAGTTACCTGTACTAGTTACTCTCATATCTCAGAGCCACTGGTCCGGAGAATAAATAATTTGTAGTCACAAGAGTAATCTCAACACACTGTCCTTGTTCTACAGTGGAGCCTCGCTATAGTACGCATCGTTATAATGCGCGACTTAGTATAACGCAGTTTATCCTAATGGACCCCAAATACTGATAGTCAATCTGCCAAAAGGAATGCAGGCTCTGGGAAGTCTGATACATGTATTCACTAGGTAATATTTCAAGATGAATAACATAACAGAAAATGCATGTTGATTTTATTACAGACGTTATAAGGATCCAACAGAAAGTGCTTCTGGCAGTATCCAAGCTTGTTCCCAGTCAATCTCATTCCCAGAGCCTGCATTCCCCCCACAGGTCAGGGGGAACACTAAGGCTCGAACGTGATTGTCCACAATATTGCGCAAAAGTACTGGGAACGAGATTTGCAGTCTCCACTATGGACCCCAACTTACTGTGCTATAGCGAGGCTCCACTGTATTTACAATGCAACTCTGAGCATTTTCATGTCTTCAGGACAACATGAACTTGCTGAGAGGTAAGAGTTGTTCCTTAATGTTGATTTTTCAACTATAACACTCAGACACGGTCCAAATTTTTGGCTTTATTTTATACTTTTGTAAGGATAAAACTTGTTTTTTTATTATTTTGTGTTTTCTATATTTATATGAAAGAAGTGGTTATTTTGAGCTCACATTCCAGATTTCTATTTTCTAGTGTAACCAGGCTTTACTCAAAATGGTGGTTAATATTAAGATTAATGTTAGGTTTGGTATATGTATTAGCTAGGGTTAGTATTAAACTAAGTTAGTATTAGGGATAGTAATTAGGGTTGATATTAGGGAAAATATTTGGGTTAGTATTAGGGTTAGTAATAGGATTTAAGTTTTTGAGTTATTTTTACGAACCAATTACAAACCAGAGCTTTCCTGTACTTTGCCATAAATCGTTGTCAGTTCAACTTCCACAGAGAACTCATTGCAAAACTATCGAAAGCTCAAAACAGTAATAAAATAATGTCAATGTGAATCTCGCCCAATAATTTGGCAAAATTTGCCCAGGTCCACTCGCGGGGTCCACTTCTACCAGCGGGGTCAACTTCATTAGTTTACCAGGAACTTCATCAGTCTGTATGGGCTAGCTGATAGTGCTCCCAAAACGGGGAAAGTCTATCAATGCGTAAAGCCATTAACTTGTGAATGGCTTCTCTGTCCAAAAGTCGCTTTGTCATTGAGAACTAATGTTGAAACCCTTGAAAAAAATATCAAAATATTGAAACAAACCAATATGGCTTGCTTAAGCCCAAAATCCACCAGTTTCCTTAAAAGCGAATTCAAGATTCTCCTTGGTGTCGCCATACCTAGAGAAGTGTGTGGGGGGGGGGGGGGACAAAATGGTGAAATGCCTTGAAAACCAGGCATCGAATAGCTTGGTTTCCAGCAGAAGTGCTCCACGTAATTTAATGGTTGTTTCTGGTAGTGCTAACCCTAAAACTAAATCACAAACTTTATAATCCCAAACATGCCCGAAAATCTAACCCAAAGTATTAGGTGGACCTAACACCCATCCACCCCCAAAGTGTTTCTCGCCGGATTTAGAAGAATATCAAAATTGGTTTTGAAGAAAAGTGGGACTTATCCACCCCAGTCCCCCCTGACAATGCCACTGTCTGCAACCACTTTAGCATTTCAAAGACCATCAAGGCAAACCGAGTGGTCACAATGCCTTCAGACAATGCGTTTAATTCTTTATCAAGACTAAGAACGCATGGTCACAAGATAAAATGCCGTAGAAAGATGTTTTAGGTTAGGGCAGAAGTCGCGCAGTGAGTTTTAAAGTCAAGAAGCAAAATGGAGAACCTCTATGGGGCCGGGTGAAAATTTTTGAATTCTAAGGCTACGAAACGGCTATTTCCTGCATTTTGAAGGACGTTTTAACAGAGATTAAGATTATAACATTGACAACCAATATTTTTAGTCCATCTGATCATTGAATTTAATATTAACCAAACTTTTGAATTTAATAACTTCAAATGTATACACGGTAAGCGCGATTCTACGGCATGGTTCAATATCGTAAATCGACAGCCCAAAGTAAACAATTCAAAAGCTAAACACAACAATCGGTTTTTCTAAACAGATTCTAACTAAACAATTATTCTAACTTAACACTGCATGCATATGTAGGCTGTTGCTAGCTGTCACGAAGTATGGAAGTCAGATTCTTTAACTTTTTAATTTAAAGATCTCTATATATTTTATATTTTTTAACTGGGCAAAAAAAGGGTGGCTGAAGCCCCAAGTCCCTCCACCTCCACGGCCCTTGTGAACTGGTCTGTGTTTGAAACTTGTGTACGAGCAAGTGTCACCAGGCTTATCCTTCGAAGTTAATTCTGCTGCAATCTGAGGCATCAGCAGTAATTGCTTATTTGATTTTCTAGTTAGAATTGTAGCGAAGAAAATACCAAGTCGGTTGTAAAGATCGGATATTCCCAGAAAACTCGTGCTTTGACGTCGAACTTTTAGGGCGCGCTGGCCCGCCGCGCCCCCTGCTTCCTACGGCCATATTTGACGCCATGTTTGGAGCGGGTGGAGCTATGTTCGCCATACAGTAGCTTGCCAGTACCATGTAGGCTAGCAGGCTAGTATGGCGAACTCGTTCAGGCAGAAGACGGAAGCGACTCGGTGTTTCAAAAGTCGAAAGACATTCATTCCATACGAGACTTCGTCATATTAAACAGCGATGTGTAATAGATCGCGCGAGCGCTAATCCTATATCACCAGCACTGAACAATGAAACCTAATCGACGCGTTCGACAGCCCAACAAATCAACCAAGAAACCCAACCGTTCTGCCATAGCCAAAACGATCCAGTCCCTCCACTGCGAAAGCGCCATTCTCTTTCCTGGACATGGATCCAAAGTCCTCACCGAGCAAACAACCTCTCACGTTGTCATGTGGCCCGACCAACGTTCCATTAAAAACAAAAACTGAAAGACAATTGACAAAGCAAACCATTAAAAACAATTGACGCCAATCTGACAATGATTTATGATGGCAAAGTACAGGAAAGCTCTGGTTTGTAATTTGTTCTTAAAAAACAAATCTAGAGATCTCTAATCAGATCAGGAAGCGCGAGGGGTACTGGTGACCAATGTATTCTTCAACAATAATATAAAATTGTTGCAGTAAAGGCGCTGTTACACTGTGCAATTTTTCATGCAACTTGTCTCGCAACACTGATCTAGAGGCATGCTAAGTAAAAAGTGTAAATGCAAGCATGGGCCCACGTTGCACTCTGCTGACCTTTTTCTTACTTAAATGCCTCTAGATCAGTGTTGCGAGACAAGTTGCATGGAAAATTGCACAGTGCATGTAACAGCGCCTTAAGTAGGCAGTTTTAAAATACAAATCATAAACCCTAAAAGGTTGGTGTACTGCCGAAATTGTGTGTAGGAAGTGTAGCGTTTTTCAAGCGAATGCCACCACTCTCTGACGAAGGGCCTTCGCTCGAAACGTTAAACCTCCTATACTAGTATACATGCCTATTTTGTCAGTGCACCAACCCCAGAGTTTTCGATATGTTCCTCAACAAGTTCATTCTGTTCCATTTGTAGACCAACCATCCCTTATTCAGCTCGTGGAAGACAATCTTTACACACTCTTTCGATCACTTCCTCGTCAAATCCGGACCACCGAAGAAGAAAAGAAGATACACACATTGCATGTAATAGTTGGTTACTTACATCTGATTGGATGCCATATAAAGACCATACTTAACTCGGGTCATCTTTTAAAGAAGCTATCCCATTCCTTGATTCAGGTATCTATAATTATATATTTCACCGAGATAGATAGACAATCGTTATTTCACCAGGGTTACCCAATTTTCACTGTTATCCTTAGGGGCCCTGAAGATAAAATGTGGATGAAAAAAAGCTGTAAAATCATGTCTTGTTCGCACCTTTATGTATCGTTTAAAACACGAGCAGAATAACCGATAAAACACTGCTAAAAACCGATATAACACTGCTGCGAGTGTTTTGAACGGCTTAAAAAACGACTGCATCTAAATAACCATGTTTACCAACCGTTTCAGTGATTCAAGCCATTTTCGCCGAGAAAATCGAAGGAAACGTTTATGTAAATCAGGACGAATCTTTATCACATATAATGATTTTCCTTTGTGTTTTCCTCATGAATTGATGAGTTTTTGAAATGTCATTATAACATGCTTGCTGTTCTCAAGACATTTTTGTTTGGCTAATACAACGATCATTTTTAATTTAATCGCTACGCCAATGTACTTAGGCAATCGTTTGATTTTGATCTTCAGGCAAGATCGCGAACAGCGTGAAACTCGGAGTAGGACGAAGAGAACATCTTATATATTATTAGTTATTATTATCACTATAGCTCTGCCATAAAAGGCATTGCGCACTATACTTGAGTAATTACAAACACAATCCTGTTCATATCTATATATATACTAATTTTAAAGGGACACTCCAGTCTCCACCCCCAAAACAAGTGCTGCTTGAATGAAAGTTCTTTGTCGCCTTACATGAGAATGGGTATCAGGTTTCTTCTAATCGTTTGATTTTTAGAGAAATTTGGCTTTGTTTATCGTATTTTTGTAAATTGAAGGCCGCCATTTTTGTTCTGATTGCGGGCGAATGCGGTCGCTCCTGTAAATTTTTGACGTCATTGAGTGATAGAAACACTACACAAAGAAACCCTTCACAATTGCATGACAATAACGTGGTCTATTCAAAGTGTTTCTATCACTCAATGACGTCAAACATTAACGGGAGCGACCGCATTCGCCCGCAATCAGAACAAAAATGGCGGTCTTCAATTTACAAAAATACGATAAACAAGGCCAAGTTTCTCCAAAACTAAAACGATTTGAAGAAAACTAATACCCAAATAGTAACTAATTAAGATAAAAATTGCTTTTTAGGTGTTAGAGTTTGATTTATCGGACATAAAAATTGTTGAACAGAAGGTTTTGCCAAATACAGGAACACAACCTTTTAAAGACAAGCATTTTGGCGTGCCACCAAAGACTGACCTCCTTAAACAGATCAATACCTGTCAGTCTATTTACAAAAAAACCTTCAAGCACTTTCGCGATAAAAAGGTACTTGATGCGGTTATCCGAATCTGTTGGTACTTGGGTTGTTATGGTGATGTGGTTTTGGTTGTAGATCATTTTTTGGACCTGTTCAGATCTTCGACAGCTAACCGGAAACAGATCGCATTTTTAATCAACCAAATAATTTTGGGCGTGATGGGAAACCACAATTGCGATGGCTTGGTTCTTAAAGGTTAGTGTAGTAAAGTTAAAGTTCACCATGTTTGTTGTTGGAGTTCCATGGATATCGAGATTCGAGCATAAATTAATGCGTGTATAAATTAGCAGTGCAGTGTATCCTCACTTGGCCGAATTATCAGTTATACGTCACCTTGATCATGTAGGTCGTAGACTAGAAAACAACATATTTAACCGAGTGCGAGGTCTGTACGGAAAAGTATGTAGCTGAGGAGTTCGTATACCGACTGTGAGACGGAGCGAGCGAGATCTGTGCGAAAAGATCTAAGCCAAATACTTACTTTCCCTAACAGACCGAGCAAACGTACCGATAATTTTCACCTAGTGACGTCATAGCCGCCATGTTTGTGTACTTCAACAACAATTACATGGAACAAACAAGAAATGTATTTTAAAGAAATTTAAAGACATCTCGGTTGCCAACGCGCAACATTCTCTCAATCAAAGTGAAATACAAGATCTTGTGAAAACTAATATTTAAATATATTTACAGATGTTAATGATAAGCCAATCAAAGCAAGGGAAGGTGAGAAAAAAATAGAGTCAAAACAAAGAAAGCGGAACGGAACTAATGTTGTTGTTGAGCTAAGGTTAAATTTAGAAAGAATTAAGCAGATTTTCTCTGATTAGTAATTCAAATGTTGAATTACACGAATAAAAGAACAGAGAAGTCATCAAAAGAAATGGGGTGGCGAGTTTCGTTGGAGTGACATTTGTTATTAGAGCGCGTTGGCAACGAAACGTCAGTAAAATTTCTTTAAAATATGTTTCTTGTTTGTTCCATGACTTTTACGAGATGGCTCTCCACATTCGAATTTTGAATTGGGCTCTAATATTCATTTTACGTTTAATCTCCTAGTGCTATACACCGGCAATGGCCCTACTGTAAAGCACGGTCAATAAATTTTGAGCTTTTTTCCTTTTTCTAGAATTACCCAAGGAAGATTTGGGTTGTCTACCAACATGCGTGACGCTCATATTGTCAGAATATTTATCACGGGACGTATGGAGTGTTCGAATATCAAACGACGACGAAGATCGCTTGATATCGAAAAAGGAAGATCTCTTTGTGTTACAAGAGCGAAAATCGCCCGGATCTCAACGTTCGTTCTCTAAACTGAACAGCAACGTTCAGCTTTTGTGCTTGTTACTGGAAGGGATTGGCATTTTTGCCGCCGTTCTTCGCGAGTACTTCGATGGTATGCTGCTGGATGTACTGTATCCCTTGATGGAAAAACTCGGTAGTCATAACGTGACCGTGAGTCAGATGGCTTACTGGAGCCTAGTCACGATAGCTGCGACTTGCAAGTATGACTCGGTGGAAGAGCTTATAGGGAAGAACGTGGATTACCTCATAAACTCGATTTCTTTAAATTTGCGTCATATCAGCCTTCATCCTGATACGCCCGTCGTCCTCAGCGCGATGTTACAGTACGGGAACAAAGACTTGATACCGTATCTGCAAGATAGCTTGGATGAAGTGCTTGACTTAATTGATAATTCTGCGGACGAATTCTTTTTTTCGTTAATGAAAGTTTTAAATTCGGTGACTGTTGCTGTCAACAGATGGTTTCCATCGGGGAAATCTACTGAGAAAATAAAAGAATTTGGCAAAAGGACAACAAAATCGGTACAGGTAAGAAATTGATATAATATCATAGTGTGAACTTATTAAGCTGACTATTTTACAATTTTGAATCGAACTCCCTGTTAGTGTCGAAACTCGTGAAAAATAATTTGTGAATTGCACTATACTAATACTATACTATACTATACTATACTATACTATACTATACTATACTATACTATACTATACTATACTATACTATACTATACTATACTATACTATACTATACTATACTATACTATACTATACTATGGACTATGGACTATGGACTATGGACTATGGACTGCAGTGTACATGGGCTTAATACAGTGTGCATGGGCTTATTCGTTGAAGTAAAAAACCTTGAGTAATGATACAAAAATTGGCATTAAGGGACTGTTTACATGAATCCAGGGTCTTACCTCCGGATCCAGTTTCATTCCGGATTGAACTTTAATTCAAACCGTTTACATAGGAATTCTATCCCAGGATCGAAAATCGCGCTAAATCTGAAATTTCGAGATGGCGATCAATAACGTTATAGCGGGTATGTTTCTTTGGCGAAGAATAAACATATAAAGAAAATCAGATAAATATAATCGTTTCACCCACCCCCCCCCCCCCCTTTTCAATGTTGGTGTACTAGAAGACCATGTAGTTAGGAAAGTAGTGCATGTAATGTAGTCAGCGATACTTTTTCATTCAGCATTGAAAAGGGGGATATCTGCTATATTTAGGAGAAGTGTCCGAAGGGTTTTGTCACTGATTGTAGCAACGATAATCGATGCGGTCGCAAGTTAACAAGCATATTTAATTCACCTTTAATTCGACAAAGAGCTATTTATATTGAACAATATGACGTCGGCGCAATTCCTGTCTCTAGCTGCAAATTGTCGTCTATAAATGTTAAAACACGCATATGTTGTTCGTCTCAGTCCTCTAGGTCGTACTTTTCATTCCGGAATGAAATCTCGCACCGCCTTTACATGACACCGGAATGAAATTTCAATGAAACTCAATTCGGAATGAGAACCGGAATGAGAACCGGAATGAACTCAATCCGGATTGAGCTACATCTCATTCCGGATTCATGTTCAATCCGGAATGAAACTCAATCCTGATTCATGTAAACAGGCCCTAAAAGTAGACTTTAATTATTCAGCCCTTGCTAAAACGATGCATGTTAACTCTGATCACACATTACGTGAGAGTATAGTTATCTTACTTTGAATCAATTCCTTGATTTGAACAAGATACCTGGCTAACGGAATCGCTTCGTAGTTTTGACTCTACAGTGAGGTTACGAATCATTGTATTTGTTTCAGAGTACGAAGCTGAGAGAATTCTTTGTTTCGCAAATGAAACTAAAGAAGATATCCCTAGGAGAGATTTCAGATGAGGACCTTGAAACAGAAAGTGCGGACATTAATGACACTGAATATACTGAAGACGAAGGAAAAACTGACGTGAAAGAGGTCCCACAACACATAACATTCACCGAACGGGTAGGTAAAAGTTGAGATACCTGAATTCGTTCCCTTACGCTTTACTCCAGGAAGCATCCCGGGAAAATATTGAGATGAAAAAATTCCCCTTTCAAAACAAAATCCTGGGTGCGCCCCTGTCCGCCATACTTTAATATAGCCTCCAAAAACAATTTTATTTCCATGATCGAAACTTCAGATACCTTGTCGTTGTTAAATGTTTCGCTGAAATACAAAGACCGAAAATACCTTTCACAAATTGCTAAAGCCTTTACTGTCAAACTGCAAATTAAACCATTTTTTGTTTTAATAAGACTTTTGTTCTGACATGCCTATAGAGCACAGAAATGCTCAAGAAATTGTCCAAATATTTTAAAAACCAATTTTGCAGAACAATGTTTCACAGCAAATCTATTTCAAAAGTTGGTGCCATTTTGAATGACGTCACTTAGTGTGCAACATTTTAATACTGATTAAGATGGCGGAATATTTAAACGAAGTACGAAAAAGAGGAAGATGAAACCTTGAGACACTTTATGAAGCCATTTCGAAACTGATCAATGGGAAAATATCAAGCCTTCGATTTGCCTGGGTGTTGCTATCCCATGGTCAGCGGTTGGCTGGTTGCATTAACATCGAGCTTGGATATGAGGAATTCAGTACATTCTCTCAATTCATCAGAACTGATAATCCCAAAACAACTTAGATCCTAACCCTAACCCCCGGCTGTATTCCCCGCACCCCTTAGGTCTCGCCCACGCGCTCCCCTATTTGAAGTGCTTAATTAATAGACTCGTGAGAGAGACTAAGCTGTGGGACACTACAACACTAGAATTGGGCTGTCATACTTGGCTGGATGTTAATGTAAAAAGCTGACCGCTGACCATGCTGTTTGCATGCTCATCCTCGATCTACCGAGTATATCGAATATCAATATATCGAATCTTTGCAACGTGACGTCACTATCCCAGTCTCCGGAATAAGATTTTGTTGAAATTAACGAAATTACGTATTCCTTATAAGGAGGCGTAAATAGAAGGCATTGACGAGCAAATAGAGTGAATTAACGAGCAAATAGCTGACACGTTGAACCCTCGTACCAGCCTCCTAGTTAACTGGATTGTAACCGACCCCAAAACAACAAAGGTCCTAACCCTTTGGCAAACGTTTTCTTGAGAAATAAACCACCCCCAAAGCTATAGAATATATCAAAGGAAAGTTAAATGATCTATTTACAACATACGTACAGCTTATCATGCTAGCGAACGTAGTTCTCTTTAAAGCGCGGATAATCGAACATGCCAAAATATAATTTTCCTAATACGGATACCATTTACTAGATACCCCTATCGAAAATTTGCCTCTTATAAACAAAAACACGGCTGTCTTCGACGAACGTTTTCTTGAGAAATAATCAACTCCCAAAGCTACCATATATATTAAAACAAAGATAAATTATCTGTTTACAATATGCGTACAGCTTACCCTGCTAGCGAACGTAGTTTTCTTTAAAAGAGTGGATAATTGAACATATCGTAACGTGTTAACAATCCCACATCCAGTGGGCTGGTACGAGTGCCATGTATTTGTTCGTTAATGCCTTGTATTTGCTCGTCAATGCCTTGTATTTGCTCGTCGGTCACTTCCTAAAATGGAATACGTACTAGAAGTACATATGAAATTTTCTGGGCTGATTAATTTAAATGAACTCGCTGAATGGTGGAATATAGATGACTTAGAAGTATTAAATTATACAAATAGTTTCCTGCATGCGAGTAGAACTTCGCTATCTCGAACTCAGTTATCTCGAACTCCCCGCTATCTCGAACTTAAACCAATTTTCCCTTGGATTTGCCGATGGCGTTGCTTTATCAGTTTTTTGTACTCGGTTATATCGAACTCCCCGCTATCTCGAACTATTTTCTGTTTCCCTTGGCCCAAATCAACCCTGTTTATCTCTAATGACGAAGCTGATAGACAAACATCAGAAAGTGTCAAAACACAGCTGAAAAGCGTACTAAAATTACATTATTACATCAGACGGCTTCTTTCGATACACAAACAATTAGCGATCTCACATATTATACAATCACCTATTCTATACTTAAAAGCTGTTGTCGTAGGACTTCGATAAATACTTTTTTTCGTCGATGTGTAGAGTGCAAGGCACTTGTATACCCTCTCCATCGCCAAGGTTAACAGGTTTGCCCTTCACGATTGCGGTGCATGAATTGTTCTTATCGGCCCTGCGAAAATAGAAGACGGCCGTTTTGGCAAAACGACCAGCCTTTCCCTTCTTCAAATGTCCAACTACATATGCAAACTGTGCACGTTACTAATTACTGATTTCCTTGAAATTTGACACTGACCCCTCTCCTCCGCTTCCAATAGCGCTCCGTCGAGATGACGTCAGTACCGATGTTTGTCCGCTTTTACCCGTAATTCTTGCGGCCATAACAAAAGAAATAGCTCATTTGCAATCATTTGTGAGTCAAATTTGGTTTGTTTGTCCGCTTTTTGAGCTATTAATAGCAGCCAGACTCTACGCTATTCGGTAGAGGGGATAAGGAATGCGGTAGAGGGTAATGGACGAGGAAAACCGCTGAAATTCGGTACAGCATTCCTTATCTCAACCCATTACCCCCCTCTGCGGAGGAGAGAGCACTGACCCGGTTATCTCGAACCCCCGTTATGTCGAACTATTTTTTGTTTCCCTTGAGGGTTCGAGATTTCACGAAGTGTCGTAATGTGCAAAGTTTCAAGTGATTTTGTAGAATAATCTCTGATATAAACATACTCGCTATGATATACCTGATTTTCTAAAAACGTGTAAAAACCTCGTCACGTCGGTGGTTATTCATTTGCATATCACAAAAGTCTAAATATCTCAAGAACGACGTGAGATATGAAAGAGCTTTAACTTACAATTCTTCGTTATTTTAGAAGTTCATTTAAATAACTAAAACTTAATTTTCGTTTCATAAACACTTTAAGTGGTTTTCATTAAAAAAGGAAGTCAAGGAATACATGGATACAAGTCTAAGGGAGCGTTCATAATTTACCTAGAGGGGGGCGATGGCAATTTTGAGGGGGGTCACCAAAAAAATATCAAATAAATCACCCAAAAAATAAAACAGAGTGCAAGGGGGGTCATCAAAAATAGTCATAAACGTCACTCAAGGTGAACATGAAGACACATTATTAAAGTTGAAATTGTACATTGTTGTTTAGTTCATTTCCAGCCACCTTGAAAAAATGAAAGATGAATATATACATTATCTTGCAATGCCTTTAAACATGAAAAGACATTGCAAGATATGCACATAAAATTACCTTTAATAAAACAATAAAATTCAGTGCAGTGATTTTTGTATAAAGTATGGGAAGATTATCATTGATGGTACTTTTTAATTTGTTGTGAAGGGTTTCTGTTTGTGAAAATAAAGTTTAGTTATAAATGATGGAAATACTGACGTGTAAAATACTCAGATGCAAAACTTATCACTCATTTTAGAGGAAGTCAGACCAACTTTACAGTAGGGGGGTCAAACATTTACGTTTGCATGGATGGTATCACATTAGGGGGGGGGGGGGGGGGGGGGGGCAGTGTAAATTCCCTGAGAATATTAGGGGGGGCTTCCAAAAATGTAGGGAAAACATTTTAAATCACCATAGCCCCCCTCCCCCCTCTAAGTGAATTTATTTATGAGTGAATTTTCATCCCTAATTATGAGTGCATTTTCATCGCTAATTATGAGTGCATTTTCATCCCTAATTATGAGTGCATTTTCATCGCTAAATTAATCGCAAACGTGTTTACGAAGCCACGCGTGGCGCTAGATGGTAACAAGCTCTTCCCGAGACAGTTCTTTACTTTATTGACGATTTAATGCCATTATTTTATAAAATAAATAAAAAAACTTAGTCGCTATGCGATTATCGAGTTAAAAGGCACTCGAGAAGCTAGCAAGACACTCGACTATAGCCTCGTGTTTCACACGCGTCTCTCGTGCCGTTATAACTATAAAAAAACACGCGATACGTTTTTTACTTCTAAAATAATACAATATATATATAATTATTATTTGATGTTTGCGCGTGTTGAAAGACTGAAAGTTCATGAGATCGAATCGAGACCAGTTGCAAATATATAGGGCCTGCTCTAGAGGGCCTTCTCTAGAGGGCCTTCAATGGAGGGCCCTTCTCTAGAGGGCCTTCAATGGAGGGCCCTTCTCTAGAGGGCCTTCTCTAGAGGGCCTTCAATGGAGAGACTTCTCTAGAGGGACTTCTCTAGAGGGCCTTCAATGGAGGGACTTCTCTAGAGGGCCTTCAATGGATGGACTTCTCTAGAGGGCCTTCAATGGAGGGACTTCTCTAGAGGGCCTTCAATGGAGGGACTTCTCTAGAGGGCCTTCAATGGAGGGACTTCTCTAGAGGGCCTTCCCGGTTGGCAATAGACCTTACGCATTATGACACATGAATATATTAGTATATCTTTTTGTGATGTTAAATCGAGCAGCTGTTTTCCGTTTCCCAGAGGAAGTTTAAGATTAACAAAAGAAAGGATATCTCGCAAGATTCCTTGCGACTACCAAGTCACTAATAGATTCGAACGTCATAATGGGTAACGTCTATTGATCCCGCGATCTCTAGACCAGCGCTCTAACCTTCTCATAGTTATGATTTGACATTATTCACAACATATTAATTCGCGGCATTCAAATTATTCAGCTATTATGTCTTTCGTTAATTTAAGTGCCTTTTTGGGGATTTACGATATCAAATGGTTTTACATTTTATTGATATGATAAATTTGGGCTAGGAGCCCATGCTCGGTAATTCACCATATATAACTTTTCCTTTGTAGAATTTGGGATGGTATGTTGTCTTCGCGCGGTTTGCAAAGGATTGATACTTTTCTGATTGTTTTTTTTATGAGCGGCGGTCTGATCTTCTCAGGCGAAACACAAATTTATTTATTCGCCATGGATACAGGTGGCAGGTGCCCTAACCCTAAAAACCCCTAAAATGGCGTTATTTATATAGTGGTTCACAAAGACAGTTGAGCATAAAAAGTCGGTGGCGGACATATCAAAGCGTTATCTGATAAACTATGTACGTTTGGAACCTGAATATATACACTAAGGAAACTGACACAACGGCCGCTACGGCCTACACCTGCTAGCTAGAAAACAATCTTCCTCTGATGTCCAGACAGCTCTGATGATCTGTCCAAGTGACAGACTGTCTCAAGCCAATAGCGTAGAGTCTGACTGTATTAATAGCTCAAAATGCAGACAAACAAACCAAATTTGACTCACAAATGATTGCAAATGAGCTATTTTCTTTCGTTATGGCCGCAAGAATTATGGGTAAAAGCGGCAAACGTCGATACTGACGTCATCTCGACGGAGCGCTATTTATTTACAGCTTCGTCCACCTCATTATGTCGTTTCTGAATCATATTGTCAGTAAATTTCGAAGATAATCTTGAAAGATTTTAAAGAAATTGTCGTGTTACTCGTTATTCGGTTAGTTCGAGATCCTAATTAACTTTAGCGTGATAAAACAGACGTCCTTTCCGTCCTCTTCCCCCGTCTCTTTCGCGGGGGGACGAGGAGCGAGAGGTTTTCTTGGGCTTATTAACTTTGGGGACAGCCGTTTCGCACGTTGCACCCAATAAACTGTTGACATTATTCTGGGCATTATTTAAGCATTGTACCCAATAAATTATTGGATTGTAACCCGAAATAATGGCTGACGTTTCATATAAATATCCCGAATTTAAAACATAGTCGTAACCCCAACATAATCCTAACTCTTACGATAATGCTTTCTACCGATAGTCTATGTGACGTCATTTCGGGATTTATACGAAACTTCACCCGAAATAATCATAATCCCCCGCCAAATATCAATCCTAACCACGATTTATTATCCATTTGTCGAAAAGATATTTGTTTACATTTCATCATTTCATCTAGTTGAAGATTCGCATGATTGCCCGAGTAAACGTTGGCAAGGCATCTTATTATGATGTCAATGTGGTGTAATCATGGATAATAAATTAAAAAAGTTTTTCCATGGTGTATAAACATAGATGTCGTAATCATCATCTCTGTGGTGCAACATCTGTTCCCAAAATAAAGCTTAATTACGTCATCGTTCTTATTTATGAGCCCGCAAGCTCTTATAAAGGTTCGATGCATTGAAAACAACACACTATATACTTTTCAGGCGCGAATGCTCTGATAAGTTCTGATAGTTTTTAGTAATTATCGAAGGAAGATGGACTGGCGTCGTAAAGCTAAATTTGGCATTCACTCAAGCAAAACTCTTCGGAAGTGGCCTACATGTACTCGTGACTACAAGAGAAGTACATCTCAACAATTTGCTGTTGTGAAGGTGTTGCAGCATGTAGAACAAGATCGCCAAGACAACTACATTGCTAGAAACAAGTTTGAGTTTGATGATGGCATTCCACTTACCGGCGAATCTTTTCAGCATTTTCATAGAAGCTATCCAGAATATCCAATTATTCACTCAATGAACAAACATAAACGATGGTTGCTACCACATCTCGTGAGAGAAGCAGTAGAAAGACAATACGAGACGGAAACTAAGGAAATTCCATATCCGGCGGGAAAAGACCGAAGTGAAAGTGATAAACTTCGAATTACAGTTGTAGAAAGACATGCCTGTCCCTCTATTGTTGCAGGAAGAAGTCGTGCAGACTGTGTTAGTTTAACTTCAAATCGCCCGGCTTTAGAATCAACCCCTGTAAGAAAACCGACCAAAGGCAAATTGTATGCCCATGTTGGCGATTTGGACTCCAAACGTATCTCTGATAGTGAGGCAGAGCTATATTATGAATTCTTATCACCATACCCTAAGAACAGTTGGCCTAACTACTGCAGCCAAGTCCGTCATCATAGATTTAAGTCGAAAAAGAAAAGAAAAGGCCTGCGGAATAGACACTATAGACATGGAGTAACCCAGGATGAGACAATAGACTGTACACTTCACCATTCACTGGACGTTGACCATGTAACCTGCCATGATACCATCTCTTACAAGCCTGGTTCTGCTTTCTCTTTCCCCATTGGTGCTTACATTGATGCTGCTATTCATACCAAAATTAACAGTGACAATATTGGATTTCCAGCTGGGGAAAATGTCTGCTCTCAGAGATGCAGCACAGGTCACTCCTATCAATTTGGAAAAGGGGATGCAATTTACTTGGAGAGTGATGATGAAAGATTGGGATTGCTATTTTCACCAGATGAAAGAGAAGTCCTTCCAGAAGAATGTTTGGCTGAGGATAGGAAATCCAGCATCCAACTTTTGGCCGATAGCATCCATCCTGATAATTTGAAACAAGAATTTGGTGAAGACTACAGTGAAGATGCCATTCTTCCTCGTAAATTCATTGTCAACGCAGATTTAAACAAGACCATGCCAAACATGTTCACCAATGACTGTTGTCTGCTTTTTGAAGTTCCTGATACCACTTGCACAACTGCAGTAGTTGTTGAAGTAGAAGTTACACTCATGTTGCCAATAAATGAAATATTAACCGAAAATGTAACCAAGAGTGTTGAATTAGAACTGAGCAACTTAAAATCATCTGGACCAATACAAATAAGAGATGCAATCAATCTTGTTATTGAAAAGGTTGTCCATGAATGTAGCTGCAGCTCACCTAAAAGTTCTTGTTTGAGGAAGATCCCTTCCAATCCAAGACAAATATCTTTCGATTTCATTCATGATATCTGTCAGCAAAAGCCTGAAATTTGTTCGTTCAAGCAAGCTGTCCAATATTCAATGACAGATGTAGCTGCTACAGTCTTCCAGCAACAAGTGTCCACTTTAGGAGATGAAAATGGCAAAACGACTGAGTCCTTACAGTGTGAAATATGTCTTTTAGATATGGACCAAGATAAAGGTACAGTTTAATAACATTAAGGGTGTGTTTGCAGGGGGTGCAGGCTGAATTGAGTTGAAGTCGAAATGACTTTAGTTTGGATGTAGTGTTTTTGATGTATATTGACTGTTTACATGTGTCTGCATGGCCTGATTCAGCTCACACTATAGCAACTTGTGTTGTGAGGCTGGCCTATTGTAAACAAGAGCTAAAATTAAACACACCCTCTAATAATAATTAATGCAAATTATTTTGAATGTTATGTACAGTATATATATATATATATACAGTATATATATATATATATATATATATATATATATATATATAATTATTAATTATATATATATATACAGTTTACCACGCAGTTTACCACCTTTTCACTTTGCTATATATTCAAAACACTGTCTACGCAGCACTCTACTTTTTTACTACTCTCGGATATTCTATATACCGCTGCGACATGCCTAACCTTAAGAAGTTTCGTCAAAGTCTCCGTCACGAAATGGTAAGTTATTTGCTTCCTTTTTTACCGTCGATCAGTAATCATGCTCTACGTTTGTTTGACCTTATTTTATCTAAGACCCGTTTTTCCAGTCACATTACTTTTATTAGTCGTTGTTTATATCGGGGGGTCATTCCCTACGGTTTTAGATCCTCTTTTGATTTATTGTCTTTTAATCTCCCCGCTATCGATCGTCGTTATTCCCATCACATATCAGCGGCTTGTTCGAGTCATTCCCGTCGTTTGATGCGTATCACTATTAAATCTATGTCCAGTAATTTACAACATACTGATGACTACATCTCGGGATGTAAGTCCTCTCTCTCCCAGGTCTGCCCACCTATTTTGTTTACCGCTATCGTTCAACAAATTCGCATGCTAAATTCCAGACTCTATGTTTTTCTTAAAGACGTTAAGGCGTCCAAATTGGCCAAATTACTGGGTCCTTCCCCGAATCCCTCCCAAAGCACTAGTTCCTCTAACGAAGTCACTCGTCTAGTTTTCACTATTCCCTCTGATTTGCCATTATCTGACCCCGAGAGATCTTTTCTTGCGAAAGGTCTCAAGTTTGTTCCCAACTCCGGGCCCATCGATCTATTTTCAGTTAAAGAGGATACCGAATCTTTCTTCCGCCGCATGCGCCTCAAAGCCTTTTTTCATGATAAGCCCACTTTCAATAGCAATAAGGATATTTTCGAAGAACTCAACCCCAAGAAGTCGTCTTGGTCTCCATCCGAAGGTGATTTTTCTTCCCTTGATCTTTTCGTAAGACAATGCCGCCATGACATTGATAAATTGCAACCTCCGCGCAGAAAACAAGTTCATAACCTTAACAAAGAAGAGCTTCTAGCTTTGAATTCATTACGATGCCGAAATGACGTTGTCATAAAACCTGCGGACAAAGGTGGCGCTGTAGTTGTCTGGAGAGCGGACTTGTATCGACAAGAGGCTCTTCGTCAACTCAGCGACACCATCTTTTATACTAAGTTGAATTCCGATCCCACTCAATCTCACCAAAAATCCGTCAAAACTACCATCAAGAATTTCATCCAAGCCGGTGAATTGCCTGCCTCTGCATCTAACCTTATATTAACAACCCCCAGAACGCCTGTCATATATTTCCTACCTAAAATCCATAAACCTAACAATCCTGGCAGGCCGATTGTTTCCGCTTGTAGTTGCCCCACCGAGCTCGTTTCCAGTTTTCTAGACAACGTTATGTATCCTTTGGTTAAGAAGTTGCCTTCTTATATCAAAGATACTAAACATGCCTTGCAAATTTTCGACCAGTTACGTTTCAGTAGTTCCAATAAATTTATTTTCACGATGGACGTCAAGTCCTTATACACCGTCATTCCCCATTGTGATGGCCTTGAAGCTCTGAAGTTTTTCTTTGATCAGCGCACTAATTTAGAACCCTCCACAACCACGTTACTCCGCTTAGCAGAACTAGTGCTTACCCTTAACAATTTTTCGTTTGATGGTGAACATTATCAACAAATAAGTGGTGTTGCGATGGGCACCAAAATGGGTCCAAGCTATGCTAATTTATTTGTTGGTTATGTTGAAAAACAGATCTTTGAACAATACACGGGTCCCTTGCCTGATTTTTTCGGAAGATTTATCGATGACTGTTTAGGAACAGCGTCGTGTTCACGTGTCCTTTTAGAGCAGTTCATCAACTTTGTTGATGATTTTCATCCTGCTCTGAAGTTCACGTGGGAAATCAGCGAGACCTCTGTGTCGTTCCTTGATATTTTAATTTCGATTAATGGTGATTCGCTGAAAACGTCGGTCTCGTACAAGCCTACTGACTCCCATAGTTATCTTCTATTTTCATCCTCTCATCCCAACCACACTAAGCAATCCATCCCTTACTCTCAATTCTTGCGTCTTCGCCGCTTATGTAGCGACGACCAAGATTTTCAAGTCAAATCAATGGAAATGAGATCTTTTTTTGTCCAACGTGGTTACCCTACCAACCTTTTAGACCTCGCCGTTCAGAAAGCTTTTCTCGTCCCCCGTTTAGACGCCCTTGAACCATCTTTGGAACGAGTTTCAAACAATAAAATTCCTTTAGTTCTAACATTTCATCCTTTCAATTTTAAAGTTAAAAATATTATTAATCGGAATTTTCACATTTTACAAAATGATCCTGAGACGTCAGCCATTTTCACCGACAACCCTTTGGTATCTTTTCGCCGTAATAAAAACATTCGTGACTCCTTAGTACATAGTGCCCTTAAACAAAATACCTCGGCACCAGCGGGAACATTTTCTTGCGGCCGTTCCCGCTGTAACACATGCGCTTTTCTCAATCCCACTACAGTTATTACTGCCCCCAAATTCGACCACACAATCCGTCATGCTTTTTCATGCACGTCCACCAACATAATTTATTGCATTTCATGCGATAAATGCCCTAAAATCTACATCGGTGAAACTGGGCGACGTCTTTCAGACAGGTTTGCTGAACATCTTCGTTCCGTGAGGATCAATGATGGTGACAAACCTGTAGCCCGCCATTTCAACAGCTCCAACCATTTGGTTTCAGACATGAAAGTCTGTGCCATCCTTCCCATCTCCGGTGGCAACGATAACCGCAAGCGTCAAGAGAAGCGTCTCATTTTTAAACTTGGCACCACACATCCTCTTGGTCTTAACGAACGTTTTTCTTTTATTTAATTTCCTACAAGTTTTTGGTTATTTTAGTTTGCTTGGAACCTTTATTATTATTAATTTTTTATTATTCGCGTATGCATTTTCATTCCTTTTCAAATTTTTTGTTTCTTATGCTAATATTATCGCCTAATCCCCTTGAATATTGGACCTGTCATTTCTCCCGCCCCCTCAGTCTGCTTGCTGATCGACTGTTAAAAATAGCAAATGATCTTACGTTTCCCATCTCATTAATTATTAGTTTGTTTATCTCCCGTGCATTTGATTGGCTACTTTCTACTTGTGACACCCTTTTGGCATATATATAAGCCCTATTTATTTCATTTCATCTCGTCTTACTCTGATGAAGGGCTCCGCTCGAAACGTCAGTATCTCGTCACTAAATTCTTGGCAGTTTACCACCTTTTCACTTTGCTATATATATATATATATATATATAGTATATATATACCGGTATATGCCTCTTGATTGTTTTGGGTTTGTTTAAAGGCAGGTTTGTTTTGAGAAGATGGGTTTAGTTTCAAAGATTGGAAAAATTGCTTGCAAAAGCAGGCAGGAGGAAAGGTGAGCAAGCAATAAAATGGACGGGTGGGTGGAAAAGTGGGCATGTAGGAAGGTGGGTGGGGGGAAAAGGCTGCCTGCTTTTTTGCAAGCCCGCCCACGTTTTTGCTCATCCGCTTTATCGTCCACCCACTTTTTAAACCTCCATAAACCTGTCTCGAAACAAACTAAACCTGTCTCGAAACAAACCCGTCTTCTCAAAATAAACCTGGCTTTAAACAAACCCGAAACAATCAAGAGGCAGACTTGTAGCAAGTCTATGTCATCATTTTACACTATCCATATGTGGCATTAACTAGGTGGCATTTTTATACATTATTTGCTACAGCAACAAATACCTGTACAGTATTTAACAATACATGTACTTTAAAAAATGAGGAAGAGTGGTGTTTTGCAGTTGGTCAATATCTCATTTTGTTCCAGAGATATTCAGATTTTTTCACATGCACATGAATGCCTTGTGATATCATCTACTCACACACTGTCAGACTAAGTATAATTCATAAAATGAGGAATATCTCTTAACAAATAACTGTTTATAGATTTGTATTGAAACTCTGCATACATATGCTGATAAGAAAATTACATTTGATTGCATAGTATGTTGCTTCTCTGTGTGAGTAGTTGACCTCATCAGGGCCATCAAAAGCCAGATTGGACCCTGGGTCAAAGTTTGGGTCCTTTAAATTTTATGTTTTATTACCATTTTCATTGCATAGCCGAAACACCAACCTTTACATCAGAAATAACATTTGAAAATTTACTAATGAAATATAGCATCAGTTAACCTAAAATTCTACTATATAATATCTTTTTTGAACATACAAGCACAACAATATGTTTAAGTCTCTGTAGTACTATTTGTCTTAAAGGGACACTCCGGCCAAAATACAAATGTAGTTCATATGAAAGATCTTACTGACTTTAGTTGATTTCCAAAGTTTCAGCATTCCTATCAATTTAGTTAAGAAGATATGGCTAGTTGAAGTTGGAGAGTTTGTCCAATTTCGACGCCATTTTGTTTCTCAAATATGACGTCACTGAGTGATGCTATCTTGTATTATGCCTAAGAAGCTCCTCTACTTTCCTGCAATGAGGAACTAAATAGTTTATTTCGACTAATTTTCGTCCAAACAGTATTCACAACAGCTATCACTATGTGATTGCCATCAAAACAACTCCACTGCCGATAAAGAATCACTCAATGACGTCATATTCGCAAAACCAATATGGCGTCAAACTCCTCAAATTTTCAACTTCAACTAGCCATATCTTCTTAACTAAATTGATAGGAATGCTGAAACTTTGGAAATAAACTAAAGTCAGTAAGATCTTTCATATGAACTGCATTTGTATTTTGGCCGGAGTATCCCTTTAAGGCTCTGGTTATCAGTTACACTGTCTCAGTTATCACTCTACTTGTCTACTATTTGAATGAAAATTGGATTGAAAATTATTGGGCAGAGTAGCCCTTTAAGTGGGTCTTGTAGATACTTTACCATGTATACATTACAACACATTTAGTATAATTTGCTTAATATTATTTTCTCTCATTGCTATTTTAGGTGTGACCACCACGCGTTTACTCCAGTGTTCTCATGACTTTTGTAATGCCTGCTGGAAACATTACATAATGTCGTGTATCCATGCTGGACAAGGTCGTATCTTGTGTCCTAACTTTAATTGCAACACTTCTGTCAGTGAAGCTCTTGTGTGGTCATCGACGAATTCCAAACTTTACCAGATGTACTGCAAAGTAAATAACCAGCTTGCGATCGACAACAACCCAGCTCTTCGACCTTGCCCCACGCCTGGTTGTGCCCACCTTGCGTATATCGCGTCTACCGAGAAGATGGTTTCCAATTCCATACCGGTCCTTTGCCATTGTGGTCACTTGTGGTGTTTTTCATGTCAGAACAACGCCCATTGGCCAGCCAGCTGCAAAGAAGCAGAAGTATTTCGAAAGACACACGGCTATTTTAAAGATCTCATGAAGATCAAAGAAAGAATTCTGTCAGTGCTCGTCAAGCGCTGCCCATTTTGTTCCTATCCTATTGACAAAGGCATGGGCTGTGCGCACATGTCTTGTCGCTGTGGCAAGGAATTCTGCTGGGAATGCTTGAAGCCGTGGGACTCGCATGGATACCAGGAGTGTACGAATGGGCAGGAACAGTTGGAGGAAGTCGAACTTACGATCACCATCGGCAACGCCCGGTACAATAAGTATAGCAAAGTGTCATTCCGCAATTTCCTGGCAAGAAGTAGAAAGTATTTGAAAGTTATTCGTAAGTTAATAGAAAACGCAAAAATGGTTGAGAGTTCTCACATATTGGTGACCAGTGGTACGGAGACTGCAGTCAGCAGTCGTGTAGCGAGAAGTTACGTCAAGAGCTGCGTTTCAAGTAGTGTTGAAACGATGTTTCACTTCAAATACCTGGCACATTTTGTGATGGAGAACACTGCAGCATCCGCGGCAGTTTCCAAACGCAAAACGATGGCGAAGCCGCTGGACGAGAAGATTCGGAACATGGAATTCATTATTGGCAGAATCGATGAACTCATTCTGGAACCCATCATGTTGACTGATGAGCGAAATGTAGCGAAAGTGAAAATGCTTCTCAAAAATGGAGAACAGTTAATCAAGGGTATGCATGCACTCGTAGAATTGAATAGGAAGAACTAATAATATGTAAATATCGAAAGTATTGTTGTATGATTGACACTATTGTACATAAATGCTCCTAAAATGTCTTTATTAATATTATAATGTCAGGGCAATGTATTTTCGCTTCCTTGTATGGGAGACGTATAGTATTATAGACTGCAGTCTACATATAGGATAAAAATGTTATTGCTATAATCGTTCTTTGAACAATCGAACTTGTAAACTGTTACCAGGTTTCAAACAACTGACTCCATGCTCGGATAACTGAATTTAGACAGATAGATAGAATTTATAATGATGAAAAGGAGAAATAAGAGAACTTCAGATTATATGTACTACTCTTACTTAAGTATTTTTTGACACATTGAAGTTCTCTTATTTCTCCTTTTCATATTATATCCAGTTCTTTTGAGAACTTAGCATCTTTCATAATTATTCTTAGTATTTATAATGATTACATGTAAAATAGTATTTATATATAAGGAACATGAAAAGGTAGCAATTTAACTGTAGTAACTATCAGGATAATCTAGGCAGTTAACTATGCAGGTCACAGTAAAGCACCAAATATATATTGATGTATATTGATGAAATCGAATTTGGTATAAGTGGTGACTTAATCCCAATTGGGGCGAGGGCGGATAGAACGCCTGTACGAAAGACCCATGTTTTTTTATTTCTACGTCCACCAGAAGACGCTAAATTCTGATTGGCTAACTCAACTCATTAGTATTCAGGGTTTCCTGTCAGGAAATAAACATTTAGAAATGGTGAAAAACCAGTGTTGGTAGATGATTTTCTTTCGACTAAGCTTTAACCGATCTTCAGTTCGTAGCTTTAAATTAAAACAGGAACAAAAATTTGCAACGCGGGAGCTGCTGGTAGGGGAAAATGTTTTGAACCAACGGGATTTGGCAAGAGTTTGATTATGGATTTAGTAGATTTACCAGACGTTCGTGCGAGCGCGTGATTATCAGTCGGCGCAGCTATTATTGTGATTTCTACCTTGTCCTTGTCTTCAGGGCCTTCGGAGAATTCCTTCGACGTTTCAGAATAAAGAGACTTACGGCTAGACGTATATAAGTAATGGTTTCTACGTTTTCTTGCCTATGAAATTTCTTGGTCAAATCCCATTCTGGAGTTACGGTGTTCGGCAGTCAGATGTCGCTTCATTCTATCAGGGCTATTAATGTTATCGGTGGTGGAACATTGCTGTCTCCTTCTTTCGCATGTGTTAATACTGATTTCATAAAGTTATAAAGTTCAAAAGCATTTCTTATTTTTTCTCTGCCGCAAGACCTACAAACCCGCTCGGAGAAAGTTTCACTGCGTGGTAATGCCAAGCCGATTGATTTCACAAGCCTCAACTCTGTGCTTCCATGTCTACACGATTGTTTGAATAAAATTTCAAAATAAATCTTGTTTCCACTAGATGCAGCCAAGCTTTATACGGAGTTTCAGACCGGGATATTTCCGGCGATTCGGCTCGAAGTGAAATTTTAATCATTGAGGAAAGCCCGCTAGTCGCTGATTGGTTGTTTTTGACAGTTCTTCATGTGGGCGGGAATCCAAAAGCATGGGTCTTTCATGCAGGCGTTATCTCCCCCCTCCCCTCCCCCTAACGCCGCCACGCAGGCTACGTTTGTATATGTAGATACAATTAATCTAAGTGGAAATAATGTATAAAAATAAAAAACAATTATAAAGCTGAATTTGCATATGCAGATAGTACAATGGCAGTATACTGTATAAAAACAATTACAAAGAACACGAAATAAAGACACAAATATGCGAATATTCGCACTGCCCTCGAGATGCATGATAACTTTACGATTTCTGGCACTAAACTACAATGCACCTGGAACGATACACATTCAGGTTTAACGCTCGGTATATTATCGGGGGTGGATTAGGTATTCATCGCCAAAGGGGCCATTTTTAACGAAACAAAATAATACATTTACTTATTCCATGATTGAGTCGGTTTCTATTGTTCTTCACAAAGCTTTATTTCTCTTACATCTTGCATAAAGTGTTTATGAAACGAATATAAGTTTTAGTTAAGAATTGTAATTTAGAGCTCTCTCATACCTCACGTCGTTCGTGAGATATTTAGACTTTTGTGATATGCAAACTGAGTAACCACCGACGAGATATATCTTTGAGATTATTCGACAAAATCTCTTTAAACTTTGCACATTACGACACTTCTTGAAACTTAACATCATTACACCAAAATAGCGATGCCAAATTAATTTACTATATTTCTAATTATTTGATTTTATGAAAATTTGCAAACCTCAGACGTCGGTGGTTATCATTTGCATATACATAAGTTTAAATATCTCAAGAAAGACGTGAGATATGAAAAAGATCTAAATTACCATAACTCGCTATTTTAGGAGTTCGGGTTATGTATATGAAAATTTTGACTGCCCCAACCGGGAATCGAACCCGAGGTCTCCGAATCAACGCATCGGCGCTCTAACCACTGAGCTATTGAGACACGGTCAGAACAGTCAAACATCATATACATATTTATACATCGCCCCGACTCTCAAATCTCTACTCAAACATCAAATCTCTAATCTACATCAAATCTCTACTCTACTCTCAAATCTCTAGTCAAACATATACATGCATATGTATACATCGCCCCGACTCTAGACTTCCTCAAGTAACGAGTTATCACCGGCTCTTGTATACAGGAGGCTTTACAACAATTTTCTTTAGATGAAGAGAGAATTTATTAAAGGTCAAATATATGTATATGAAAATTTTGACTGCCCCAACCGGGAATCGAACCCGAGGTCTCCGAGTCAACGCATCGGCGCTCTAACCACTGAAAATTATATAGGTTGTAGGCTAGCGATGTCTGAAATCGTATTTCTTTCACTGTTATATCTACGAATGTTTAGGGAAGGTGTAGATCATGTTTGAGTTAATTGTCAGACGCGTTTGTTTAGGATATATTATAGGGATTTTAAAATTCAGACAACGGACTACGGCTACGGTAGAAAGTTTAAAAATGGTGTTAAATGGTGTTGTATTTATAAATTGAATTTCAAGATACACAATCGCACAGACTATGAGCCCGACTGGCCAAATGACCCTTCATTGACCTCTTTCATAATGACTACCATTTTAACTATTCTTTTATGTGCATATAAATTAGCCTTTACAACCTCGTTTGGAAACAAAGATTATTTTGAATTGCCAACACACAAACGAGGCCATAAAGGCTAATTATAAGATGCACCTAAAGGAATATTTAAATTGCTCTCCATTATCAAAGAAGTCTATAATCATATTCTGAACAAATTAATATTAAATATACTCGTTTCTGGTTCCGTTCTATATCGTTCCTTCGTCGGATCCTTTACCTGCGGGGAGTTCATAAAAGCGCTGGAATACGATTGCAATTGAGGCATCATGATTTTTAGATGATTTAAGTCCTTTTTTCCTTTTCGTTTCTTTTTGACAGGTATTGGAAAAATGCACCCATTTCATGGCTTCAAAGTTTCTCAAAGTGCGTTTGGTGGTGTTGGATACCGCTGAACATGGCGTGTTGGCATTAGCGGGCTCAGAGAATTGTCTTCTGCCAATGATTCACAAACTGTGGCAACCGATGGTGAAACGCTTCACTGATGATGAACTTGTAAGAAACTAGTTTATAGAGTGTACAGAATATGAAAATATAAAATAACAAGTGTCTTGCGTAGTTGAACGAGCCTCAATAGGACTTTTTATTTGACTACGAGTACGAAATTCCTCATTTTGGGTGATAAAGTCGTAGTCTTGCTCATTTGACTACGAGATTATCCTGAAAACTCGTACTCAAATTATGATCTTAGTCAGAGGCCCGTTCACCCGTCATTTGGACTGGCGTTTTTGAAAGTTGACGGGAAAAAAATGTATTGATAAAATCACAATATTCAGAACTTGATGAAAGCAAAACTATTTAAGAAATAGAAAACATTTTCTGTGTTTCCATCGAGTTATAGAAACACGAGTAGAAGTTTGGGAGAACGAGAAATGGCAGTGGGAACACGAGCCCGCAGAGCGAGTGTTTCCACGCTATTTCGAGTTCTCCCAAACTTTCGCGAGTGTTTCTATAACGGGAACACGGAAAGATGTTTTTTTATTTTTTTATAAAATAACACTGAGGAAATAAGTAATAAGACTCTTTTATTAAAATGATGAAAATATACATTCTCCTTACTCACGCTAGACAGCGTCGTCGGCTGCTCAAATGAACATAAACGCTCTTAATGTGAAGAAAAGCATCCAATCTTCTCGTTTTCTTGTTGGCTGTCACAGAACATATTTATCGACATTTTAGCTGTTTGTGAGCAAAGGTTCGTCTTACAGTCCATTTTATAAAAATGGTGGGAAAAATCTATGTTTGCCATCGAGTTATAGAAACACGGCTTTCAGCCAATCAGCGCGTGCGTTTTTAATTTGTTATTTTATAAAGTTTACGACCAAATTCCAGTATTTCATCTTCAGCGACTTTCAAAAATCATTGCACATACCTTGACCATAAGATACATTTTTCTTAAATGTACGTTTCAGTACATAATATAATGTATTAACGAATCATTGACCGAATCAGGTGCCTAATATTTGAGCTCGATAAATGTTGGTAAGAAAGCAAAATACCTCAAAAAAACACTCCAAAAGCCTTCTATAAAAGACTATAAATTCTAAGACTTCTATAAATATTTTATTTATTGTATAATTAAGAAATAGAAAATATTTTCCGTGTTTCCGTGGAGATATAGAAACACGAGTAGAAGTTTGGGAGAACGAGAAATCGAAGGGCGAGTGTTTCCACTGCGATTTCGAGATGAAAATATTAATTGTTTTGACGATTGGACTTTCATACATTTCATTTAACCCCATAGTTAGTAGAAAGAGAGGAGGATGATTCTGTAATAGTGCCTGAAATCGTCCTGTTAATTCTTTTTAAAATTGACTGTCTGCCCTATATTACGTAACATGGCTGGGAAAATGGCTGGATTATCAAAATAGTTTGGGAACCATGCGGTATATAATGTGCACACCACTGTATGAAGTATATTGTTGCCATAGAGACCACTAGGAAGCAGGAGTCTTTTAACTAAAAAAACTTAAATCTTAATTATGTCTCTTTCTTAAAGAATATGATGATTTAGACCTCAGAAATACAATAACTACGTGTGTACGAATCTTCGAATCTACACACTACAGTAAACGTTATATGATGGAGGAGAAATAAACAAATTTTGTTTTACAAATGGAAGAGATCTGACACCAAGATGCAGCCTGCATTGCAGGCTACCAAGATGCACACTGGTGTGCACTTTCATCATTGGCATACATGTGCAAAGTTTCGCAGAGATATTCCTCATTTTGTGAATTTTATTTAGTCTATGTGAGAAAATTACGTCATACGACATCAAGTTTGCATGTTTCAAAAATATGAAGATGACGTATTGAGAAACCGAGAAAGCCATTCTGTTTCATTTTCAAATACTTTTAGATAAAATCAAAATTGGATAAACGATTTATTCATCGCACATAGCACTTTGAGTTACGAATCAAAACCTTCGTTAGTTCATTAGTTATGCCTGGGGTTGGTACAGACGAGAAATTGGTTGGTGATAATTTTTCGACTAAACAAAGGTTGCGTAAAATAGTATTGACTGCGTGCTTTTTGTACAGGCGAGTAAAAATAAAATTCTTGCCAATCAGTCATCCATTGGCATTGTAACCCAAGAAGATAAATGTACATTTTCCAAATAAACCACAAGTTTACTTCAGGTTCTCGGTCATCATCAGGACTAAAATACGGTAGTTGAAGCAGCCTACTTTACAAAAGTTGAATTGCTTTTTATGTTACCATTGTTGTATATTGGTGAATTGCAGACTTAGTTGGATTAGAAAGCATCATAGACATATATTTAGTCTTTGATATTCATTACCATGTAGGTACAGGATACTGTTGGTGCATGAATACTTGATGGTTGGGTAAAAATTATTTTCAGCCATCTTGAGGTTGGGTAAATAAAAATGTTACAGTGTTTTTAGTTTCTCTTCTGTACCAACCCGAGGTATAAATAATGAACGATCCCTAAAAGGTTGGTGTTCTACCAAAATAATCAAATAGGAGGTCTAATGTTTCGAGTGAATGCTCTTCATTAAAGAGTGTTTATGTAAGTTAACTGCGAACACGTTTCTTGAACCTTTTGCAGGTTGTCAGAACAAGAGCAGTGTCCGTGCTTGGCACAATGGTAAATACCTCTGGACAGTTTATGCGTCGTCGTGTGATCAAAGAGGCGTTTCCTGCTCTTACGTCATTCTTGGTGAAGCAACAGACCGTCAGCTTGAAAGCTGGACCGATATATAGCCACACTCAAGGTTTCAAGTATCAGCTGGCCATTTTGAAGACTGTTGTCATTCTGTGTCGAGACCTTGACATCTCTGGCGTGGATTGCTACGAAGTTGTGTCGTGCATCGTGCCGTACTTGAGTCAAAGACAACCACGAGAATTGCAACAGGTATTGATGTTTAGTTTAAGTTTAATGATGGTTTTCACGTCACGTCACGCGGCCATGTTGGTGAAACTTGAACAAAAGAATTTGTTTGTGGCACCAACATTGCCGCTCAAACTTTGTTTTCTGAATCTAAAGGGATTGGTTGTAAACCATCAATTAGAGCAACCCAGTGAGCCCTAAATATAGCAATTATGTCATGAGGTCAAAAAGTGAAGTCAAACATGGTGGACATGGAGACCGATTTTGCACGTCAGTTTCAGTCTCCTACGCGGTATTATACGTCAGTTCCAGTCCTTTTCACTACATTGTACTTTAGGTTTTGTTTGGTTCGGTTACGAAATCATTTACAAGAACGAAAGAAGTCCTCGAAAGAAGTGAAAGTTTCAGTAACCGAGAACTTAAAAAAGGATTTAGTAATGTTCTGTGACCTGCTAGTGACAATGTGACATCAGTTGTCTGAAAATAGGTCGACGGTGAAAACATATTGTTCGTTATAACCTGCTTTTCTCAAAAAAAATTTGAGGGCCTCTTCGTCATTTTGTGTTAATTCTGTAATTTTTTTATATATATAAAATGTACCATTTTGACTGGGCTTGACTTTGGTATTATAAATTTGAAATCATATGTTTATTTCTGTCTCTTGATATTATGTTTTGTATATGTTTTCAAAATGAACATAGTTGAGAAAAATAGAAAAGTTGCGTGGGAGACTGAAACTGACGTACAAGACCGCGTAGGGGACTGAAACTGACGTATAAAATCACCGTTTGGCTTCACTTTTTCCCAGCCAAAGACCAGTTATAATAAAGCTCACTGGAGCAAAAAGTTAAGATGGCTGCCATTTGCAATGGATTTGTTTTGAATCATTATATCGAAATATTGTAAAATGTCTATTCGGGGTTTGGGGATTTTACATATTCCTAATCTTTGGTTTCTACCAAGAAGAAATGTAATATATTTTGTCGTTCAAAAATTTCATCTCCATGCCTTTTTCCCTGCTAAAGTTCATTTACTATTCACAGGAAATGACGTCAAAGCCGGGACACGCAAAGCCATTGCACACTAATTCATCAGTGAAATACAAAGAACGTTTGGCTCTGAAAGTTTGGCTCTGAACGTTTAGCTCTGAACAAAATTCGCTCAATTCCCCAAATTTCTTTGTATTTCACTTCTGAATCAGTGTGCATTGTCTTCGCGTGTCCCTGCTCTTTCCTGTGAATAATAAATCACTTTAGCACGGGGAAAGGCATGAAGATGAAATTTTCGCACGACAAGATATTTTACAATTCTTCTCAAGAGATTTCAAAGATCACAAATGTTTAAAATCCCCAAACCCCGGATAGGCACTTTAACATGAATGCAGAGAACATTTGGAGTGAAACCAATTGGCTTTTGTGGACGAGCATTGTAGTTATTTTGTTTTTGGTTTTATGGATAAAAACCTTCAGATAAAAAATGTGTTGACAAGTTGGACAATAGACAAGATAATTTTGTCATACATATAATAAACAAGTAATCATGTGATTTTGCTGGTGCAATTAAGAAATGGCGAAGGCTAAAAGGGATAACTCAAAAGGACCTTCACATTTTCTAGAACTAGTAATCCTAACCCTAATCTCAATCCTATAACCCTAACCTTGACGTAACCTTAAACCTAACCCTAACTGTAGCCCTAGCCTAACCAAAAATAAAGACCAGACAAAAACAGAAAGGTCCTTTTGATTCATCCTTTTTAGCCACCCCCTTAAAGTGTGTATGAAATGAAAAGTTCGCTAGCATTTTTTTGTTCTAACGGACAAAGTAGCTCGGCAGGAGCGTACACTGAAAATTTCAAGTGAATCTGCTGTATAGTCTTCGAGCTATCAACTCTCAAAGTTTGGCATGGCTAAATGTTTTTGGTGAAATCTGAAACGCGCGGTTCATTGTCTTGTGACGTATGCAGGTGTACTTACTATGCATAAGAACAATGGATTTGAACATTCATGATCCACCTGTATACGTCATATACCACATATTATTCAATCCCAGTCTTTCCTTATTTTGTTGCGTTAAACTATGCCAATGGACAAACTTTGAGAGTTGATAGCTCGAAGACTCTGCAGTGAACGATCCTGCCGCGCTACTTTGTTCGTTAGAGCAAAAAAAATGTTAGCGATTTTTTCACTTCATAGACTCTTTAAGAAATTACACTACTCTTATCTAATCTAAATTAGATTAAATATCAAATCTGATATTTGAAAATTGTGCCAAATTGCACTCGTCTAACGGCTCCTGTAATTTTAGCACACTTTTCAAATATCACTCGCAGTGTAAATCCTTAATTGCACTCGCTATCGTATGATTACCTACTCTTATCAACTGATTTAGAACTCTCTGTAAATCACATAATTTGCTTTGCAATGTATGTGGTTTGGGAAATATGTTTCAGCGTCAGTATGTTTTTTTCTTTTTTTTTCTTCTCGACTCTCTATAGGCAGCTGTTGATGCTTTGGAGATACTGATTGAGTTGGAACCGGATTTGATATGGCTTTCCTTGAGTGACCTCCACTGTCCTCCATTGCCACCACCACCAACTTCTGTGTTTCACACTATACAGTTTTCTAGCAATAGTTCTGAGAAGAATGAGTACACTGTCAATGTTGTGAAATTATTGAAGGAATATGAATAACAGTTTTGAGATGTTGTTCTTCTGGTCCATTCAATGGTCGAACATGAAGCCATGTTCAATAAATATCAACTACCTATGATTTGGAGGATTGTCGTGCCATTTGTTACTAGTAAAATCCGTGGAACCTTTTGGTGGGCACTAGATCGTAACCACTGGGTTGTGCCGAAATGGTACACGGGATGAGGACTGGTTTCAAGATGGCCACCATTCTAACAACTTAGAAAGAATAAACAAATACTAACTAATCTTAAACTTAATCCTAACCGTAAACATAACCTAAAACTAAACTTAAAATATGAATATTTAGCCCAAATAATGTGCTATATGTTACTATGAGAAGAAACCAGAGTAAATTCGTTCATTTTTTGACATCCTACAATTTGGCAAAAAACCGCAAATTTTGACGATTCTTGACCATTTTCAAGTTCGAGAAAATTACATTAAAGGAAAATTTGAACCTATTTCTTTTGATTCTGAAAGTTTCAGGATTAATAATTGAAGGATGTATGTTTTTTGGCTTTTAAAAACAGTACGTCTGACCCAAATAGTTGGTCGGTCAAAACGAGTGCCCCGGGGACCATGTGACGTCATTAGTTTCAAGTATGGCGAGTGTTCAAAGCGTTCGAAAAAGAAGAGATAGCTACAGTAGCGAAGTTGGTAATAGCAACTGGTCATGCTATACAAATTTTTAAACGATTTACATATTCAGATCTTTAGAAACATGGTTTTCAAAATATGCAGATGTTTATAAATTAGCATTACATGACCAGTTGCTCCCAGAGCCTGCGTTACACCCTGGTTCCCAGGCCTCTTTTCGTTGATATCCGCGCAGGACTAGGAACTAGTCTGGGTTAGCAAGTGGAAAGTTTTGGTCGCTGGTGGTCCGGGAAACATTAGTTGCAATAATACAATCTTAACACAGGGTATTTCTCAACCTCGTACCCAGGGTCTTATATATTCCTCACCTTAAACCTTCAGTCTCAGTTGGTCAAGACATTTTCCTGATCTATGCAAAAAAAACATCTCGACCAATCACTTCCCAGCATTTGAGTATTCTCCATCACCGAAAACTTTGTATCTGAAATTTCATTCGAGTTTGTCAAGAGGTTTATCGATTCTGTCCAAAAGCATCTCGACCAATAACTGTACAGCATTTGGATGACGTCATAGTAACTATATTCGTATGTGAAATTGATGTGGGTATCCGTTAGCGTTAATACAACGCTCACTACCCTTGTGGCAGTTTAAGAACTATGTTGATTACACGGGCCCACTGCGATATCGGAAGTCGAAAGGAAAAGAAGGGAAGTCCTATGTCCTCATAAAGCTAAAATTATAAGTAAAATGAAGAGCCTCAAATATGCTCTGGCAGGCATGACAGCGCCCTTTGTTACCGATCGTCTCATGGTAAGCATTAATATATTCCAAAAATTCAAATAAACTTTCCCTATACGTGTCTATTATATTACTGGAACGTGCAAACCCTTCGTAAAAACCTCCTTATGTACTTAGAAATTAATCGGTAGTCAGAGTAGTCACCATGCAGTACCCCTTCGTCACAGCTAATTTGGAATCCGTAGACGGTCGGTTTTATTATGTATATGGTTCACTTACGAATATTTCAAGTTCGCTTGCATAGCTGAGTGGTCTGTGTCATTGACTTTTACTCGTGAGGTCGGGGTCCGAGTGTTGGGTGAGTTTTATTTTTTTCCATTTTTTTTAATTATTACTTTACTTTTTTTCTTTTTAATAGGGTTAAGGTTAGGGTTAGTTTTAGGTTTAGAATATTCCAAAGATATATATTTTTTAAACTTTTATTTATATTCAGTTTATACCTGATTTAGCTAGATTAGCTTTACTATTCTAAATAGCCAGTGCTTTAGTGATTTGTTTCAATGTAATTTATAAATAACTTTTGTATTGTAATTTTCTTATTGCCACAAATAAATCTGTTCTGTTCTGTTCTGTTCTGTCAGATTTAAACCACGAGGGCGTAGCCCGAATGTTTTAGATCTGATAAAACACGTGCGCGAGTTTATTCATTGGCGTAGTAATTTTGAAAATCAATGTTGTCTAAGCTGAGAAAATCAAAGATGAAGTTTATGTAAATCAGGATGAATCTTTATCACATATAAAGACACGAAACGGCAGTGATTTCCTTTGTCTTTTCCTCATGAATTAATGAGTTTTTAATGATAGTTCAACTTTTTACGTACGCTTGGAAAAACGCAGCACTGATGCAGTAAGTAGCCCTAACTCAAAAACAAATAGCACGGCGTAGCTGTCACGGGGCATGTAACTTAGGCCCTGTTTACATGCAGCGGATTGAGAGTCGAATCAGATCGAGAAACGCAAGTCAAGTCAATCCGGGCACATGTTTACATGAGGAGAATCTGATCTCCTTGCCAACAAGCGGCCAGTCAGTTTCTAATTTTAATTTCGCGCGAAAATGGGTGGAATTATGCTTTCTCTGTTTATTTACTATTTTTGCAGCATTATTGATGCTACAGATGCAAATATTAGCACTTGGACATGAAATCTAGAGAAATCTAAAGAGGAAAAACAATTTACTTCGTATGCTCGTACTGTCAGACGAGATGATTCACCAAACAAAACCGTCAGGAGAGATGTTTGCGAAGTTGGTTTTCACAGCTTATTTTTGCGTTTTGTTATAACGCTTCACTATGCTCTTTCGTCATTTTATCGTACCATAACCATCTACAGTTTGCAGATTTAATTTTTTGAATTTTGTAAGCGATTCTGAAACATGTTCCGCCATGTTGCCCAACACCTACAAAATTCACGCATGCGTATCAAGTCGTTTCGAGTCAAACCGTTTTACATGAAGTTAATCCATTCAACGACGTGGATTGACTTCAGCCGTCCGTTTTGATCGGATTGAAAATTTTCAATCTTCATGTATTAACACAACAAGGAGAAACAACATGGGCGATTTGACTTGAACATTTGAATCCGCTTCATGGAAACAGGGCCTTGACTCCAGGGCGATGATGCAAAATAAAACATTATTACAAGTGATCATTAATTTTACTGCCTTGGCTAATCCTTGAAATGGAACACTGGTGTATTACACATATTTGATGTCACCATTCTACAGTTTCCTTCAATTTGAAGACCTGAACTATAGTTGGGATCAGACCGCGGAAATAATTCATCGTTCTGAACGTCATAAATTACAGTGCTTCATCATGCATGTTTGTGACAGTGCAATATCGCAACACAGTGATTGCACACCCCATTCGTGTAGCCCAGTGCGCCATCAGAGCCGTTAAGCTTTTCTCCGACTTTTTCCAAAACTTGGTCAAGTTCACCGCTGCTAACGTCATTTGAATAAATTTGCTCGAACAAACCGAGCTGCACAAGACCCCTCACAAATGTTCTGCATGCACGTGTATCGAAGTCCAACTGATTCAACCCCGGTTGATCGTAATATCGGAAAAATCGTTGTTCGTAGAAAGTCTTGCCAATGCGCTTGGTTAAACAAAAGAACGCGTGTCTTTCGCACAAGAAGCTCGGCAATTGCTGTTGTGAACAGGCAGTTCCTAAAAATAATGGGGGAATTATATAAGAAATATCAATAACAAAAACCTTAAAAGTATTATATGCAAAATACTATTTAAATTATTTATCACTGGGATACAGTGGTAGCACGAGTCTTAAATTCGGCTTCATTATTTTTATTATTATTTTTGGGGTTCCATAAATTTGCAAAATTGCGCAATATTTCCCGTCAGGCTTTTGCGAACCGTGAGGCATGATGCGGGTCAATAGCCGAATTCTTTCTTTTCGACAGATTTGCTTGTGGTAGAGTTGTTGTCTGAGTCTGTTTGTAGATTGTGAAAGTAACTGACTTAATCAGCAATGTGGCTGACAACTTTGTAGGTCGTAAATACGCTCACTATGTTTACAGCACACGCTGATCGTAGTAGACCTATATTAAAAGATGGAGAACGGGTTGGTCCGCGAGCTCAAATTCAGGTAAACATGCTGTGTTGATATTACCTGTCGTATGTTATGTACTTGGACTCGGCAATTCCAAATCTATTTCAGAATTGCATGGAATCGAGTAAATATTGACCGAGATAACGTTCAAAAATCTACGACGAAGCACCCTTCGTATTGCCGATTAATTTCTAAGTATATAAACAGGCTTTTACGAAGGGTATGCATGTATTTCGACTCGGTAATTCCAAATCTGTTAAATATTGGTCAAATATTGACCGAGAGGTTATGATTGGGGTTAGTGTTAGGACCTTTTACAACAAGAGTGTTTCATCACATATTCGACCTGGTACTGATTTCCGTTGTGTTTACTCATGAATTATTAATGATTTGAGATGATAAATACTGTATGCCAAATTGCACACGCCGGCGATCGCGGCCGTAACTGCAAAAAAGCATTCGCACAAAGCAGCTTCTTACTTAGTTTTACTATTCGGTAGGTAATTGTCTGCAATCATGATCAGAGTTTCAGAAGATTACTACAATTTAAATATCCAAACAACAGTTAAACTGTAGTTAAGAGACATCTGGCCCCAGTTTAGCTGAAGAATTTTAACCGGAAACTTTTGACAACTGACAAATTTGGCAAAAAAGAGATATATACAGCATGTCGCTGCCAGTCCAAAACTAACCCGAGTTAACGCCCAGCGGGCGTCTTGTTTTCTTTAAATTCTTCAAGCTAACACTATAAATCGTGAGATTTTTGTTGTCTGGGTTGTATAAAAAAGTGATTACCTTAATCGTGATTAGTGCTTAATTTTAGCCAATCAGGGCCACTGTTTGATAACTTAATCACGATTTAATCACCCGACGAGTGATTAAATCATGATTAAGAGTTTTATACAACCGGCCCCTGGAGTATACCTTTACAGTGTATATGAAATGAAACTGGAAAATTATATTTTTCTTCATAAAATGACATACTATTCCTGTATTCTTTTGAGAACTTTAGCAACTTTCACATTTATTCTTATCATACTATTTCTGTCATGTTGAACAAAATTTTCAATGTTCAACAATATTCATGTTAAATTTATGGAGTAATTATAGGAAAGACAATATTATACACATCACAAACAAAACAAATGTCAATGACACGTGTTACGGGAGGAGATATGCGTCGACTGTTTGTTTATAATTATTTTTAGACTCTAGTTTTGGGTTCAATAATATTCTCCTCGTAACACTAAATAGCGTGAAACCAATTACCTTTTACAATATTTATTAATACTTCAAATATATGTATTTCTATAATGTTAATAACAACTTTCCTATTGTGTTCAACTTATCTCTTTATTTCTGACTGAGCACAACTTTGGTCTTGGTATCGTCTTCGTTCTTTGACTTTGTGGTTCTTTGATTAATAGATGTTCAGTTTCTTCAATCTCTGCGATACTCCAGCCTAACTGGCTTTCGTGATTCACTCCAGCCTAACTGGCTTTCGTGATTCCTCTGAATCTTCTCTCTCCTATACTCTGTTGTGCTCAGCTTTTATAATACATGGTAGAGGAAGAATTCCTAAACTATGATGAATTTCCTCTACGCAATACAGTATGTGAAAACAAGTTCTAGCAACCACAAAACCACCAACGCTGTGCCGATTCATGTCCGTTTACGCGTTTGTGGGACTAGGCGTTTTCCTGTGGTTGTTTAATCTCTATGCTGATTCATTTCCGTTTACACGTTTGTGGGAAAATAAGTATTTGCTTATTCATGCGAGGAAGGTTAACTAAGGTCTTATAATTATATAATATATTACATGGTATATGCTACCATGTTACACCCTCCCCCTTGAAAGAAAGAAAGTTTACTAAAACTTTCGTTAAAGTACAATATATCGTGTTCGTTTGGAAAAGTTTATGGTCTCGAAAGACAATCAGCAAGTAGATTGTCCCGTCCTTTGATGTGCTGTATCTTCATATTGTACTCGGACAATATTAGACTCCACCGCAGCAAACGTTGATTCTTGTTCTTCAGCTTATGGAGAAAAACTAGAGGGTTGTGGTCACTGAACACCTCTAGTGGTATATTCGGTGAAGACACATAAACTTCGAAGTGTTGAAGCGCGAGAACAAGGGCAAGACATTATTTTTCGATCGTGGAGTAATTACGCTGATGTTTGTTGAACTTTCTAGAAAAATAACATACTGGATGATCGACTCCATCTTGATCTTCTTGTAACAGAACTGCACCGGCAGCAACATCGCTCGCGTCTACCGCTAGCTTGAATGGACGGCTGAAATCTGGTGCAGATAAAACTGGAGAATTTTGTAGCATAGCTTTGACTTTCTCAAAAGCCAACTGACAATGTTCTGTCCAAACAAATTTAACATCCTTTCGTAGCAACTGCGTCAAAGGTTCCGTAATTGATGAGAAGTTTGGTCAAAACTTTCGGTAATAACCCGCCATGCCGAGCAATCGCATTACATGCTTTTTAGTTGTGGGTGGTGGAAAATCTGCAATCGCGTCGACTTTGGCGTTGACTGGTTTAACTTGGCCCTGACCAACGATATGGCCTAAGTATGTTACATGACCACATCCAAATTCACTCTTTATTAAATTGATGGTTAGTTTGGCTTCGCGGAGCCGTTCGAAAAACTTTCGTAAGATCTGAAGATGTTTTTCCCAGGTGTCGCTATAGATGATCACGTCGTCAATGTAACCTTCGCAACCATCTATATCAGAAATTATCTGGTTGATGAGGCGTTGGAAGGTGGCAGGTGCATTCCTCATTCCAAAAGGCATGACTTTGTACTGATATAATCCGTGTGATGTAACAAACGCTGAAACTTCTTTGGCACGTTCGCTCAGTGGAATTTGCCAGAATCCTTTCAGTAAATCGAATTTCGAAACAAATTTCGCATTTCCAATGTTATCAACACAATCATCCATACGAGGAATAGGAAAAGTATCCGACTTCGTTAAATTGTTCACTTTACGGTAGTCCGTACACATGCGATAACTTCCATCTGGTTTTGGAACTAAAATACAAGGTGAACTCCAACTACTCTGGCTAGGTTCAATGAAATCGTTCTCGAGGAGGTATTGGATCTCTTGTTGAAGGTATTTTTGCTTGGTTGGGTTTAACCGGTAAGGGTGTTGTTTTATAGGAACGGCGTCGCCAATATCCACGTCGTGGGCAATCATTTCGGTCCGGGAAGGAACGTCAGGAAATAATTTGGAATACTCTTGAACAAGGTGTAGAACATCTTGGCGTTGAGATGGTTGAAGATGAGATAACTTCGAATCCAAATCTCGTAAAACATCGGAGTTGCTTAGTTTCGTTGTCTCAGACAGATTAAAGAGTTCAGATTTGTCTTCATTGTTGTTATGACTATCTCTATCTGAACTGACTACATTTACAGCCTCTATACTGCATTCTTTCTTTCATGATATGGCTTAAGCATATTTATATGACAAAGTTGTTTATTTCTACACCTATTTGGGGTTACTATTACATAATTTAAATCATTCTCTTTCTTTTCCACAACATAAGGGCCAAAGTATCTAGCTTGTAGGGACTTTCCAGGAACCGGAAGAAACGCAAGAACTCTATCACCGGGCTGAAAATTACGAGTAACGGAGTTCTTGTCGTAATGACGCTTCATGCGTTTTTGAGGCGACTGAAGATTTTTTCGTGCTAAATCACAGGCCTTCGTTAATTTGTTGCGAAAGTCGGACACGTACTGCAAAAGGTTAAACGAACCGCCGTCTTCGGAAAGCAACTTCTCCTTTAAAAGCTTAAGTGGACCCCTTACGGTGTGGACGAAAACTAACTCAAAAGGACTAAACCCTAATGATTCTTGAACCGACTCACGAGCTGCAAATAAAAGTAAATGGACTCCGTCGTCCCAATCTTTCTCAGTTTCGAAACAATACGTCTTAATCATTTGTTTTAAGGTTTGGTGAAATCGTTCTATTGCACCTTGACTTTCTGGGTGATTCCTTGGTCAGATTGGATAGATTTTGGAAGACCAACCAAAGTAAAAAACTTTGTCAGGGCTTGAACAATAGTTTTAGCTTTAATATTTCGAAGTGGAATGGCTTCAGGAAAACGCGTCGAAACGCACATAATTGTCAACAGATATTGGTTACCTCTTTTAGTTTTAGGCAATGGTCCGACGCAATCAATCATAATTCTACTGAACGGTTCTTCAAAAGCTGGAATTGGTTGTAGCGGTGCTTTCGGAATAACCTGATTTGGTTTTCCTACTACTTGGCAAGTATGGCATGTCTTACAGAATTCGGCTACGTCTTTCCGAATTCCAGGCCAATAAAAATGTCGCAAAATCTTTTCATGTGTTTTGTTTATTCCCAAATGACCTGAAAGGGGTGTTTCGTGTGCTAAGCTTAAGATTTCGTCTCGATATGGTTTCGGGATTATAATTTGGTATCGAATAGACCATGTGTCATTCGCGCTAACCTCAGGGGGTCGCCATTTCCGCATTAATATTCCATTTTTAGTGAAATAACCCACTGCGTGTTCTGCTATTTCTCTATCATCGAAAGCTTGTTGAATTAATGAAGATATCTCAGGATCATTATTTTGCTCATTAATGAGATTAGATTGTGACATGCTTGGTGTATCAGCCGCATTGTTTTCCGTAGTATGTGTTTTAGTAGGATTCTCAAATATATCCGCAAAAAAGGTATCGGATAAATCAAGTTCGTCTTCGTTAATGTCCACTAATTTCTGTTGTTTGGCTATTGTTCTGGTTACCGCACATGAAGGATATAAATTTGGAATTTCCTGTTCAATGACGTCGGGAATCTGTGTCATACATGGTTTATTTGTCAGTATGGAATTTATGGCTACCTTTTCACCAGCCAGATCGTTTCCTAATAACAACTCATGTATTCCATCAAAAGGTAAAGAATCAATGATGCCTATAGAAACATCTCCTGAGACTAAATCGGACTGCAATTTAATATTGTGTAAAGGGACTGGACTATAATCGCTTGAATGAACTCCTTTAATTAAAGCATTCGTACCCGAATATGACTCGTCAGAAAATGGTAATGTGTTTGTCAGTATTAAAGATTGGGATGCACCGGTATCTCGTAATATTTGAATCGGAATAAATTTTGTTGGTTCGCTCAAAAGTGAAACCTTAGCCTTATTAACAAATGGTTCAAATATCTTCATAATAGGGTCAGTATTACCGTTGACAGCTAAATCCTTGTCGAAATGAATAACACTGCTATTATCAGAAACAGATGTTGATTGTTGTTTAGTATAATTTTGAAAGTTCGGTTTTGATCGTGAAATAAAGCCTGTTGGTTTTGTCTGATTTTGTTGGTTTCGTCTCATGGAATAACAATCTGACATCATGTGTCCTTTACGTCTGCAATAACCACAAGTGATCGAATTAAAAGGTGGATTATTGTTTTTGTTCTGAAATTCCGGTGTTCTATTTTGTATGTTCGGCTGAAAATTGTTCGTGGACCATCTCCAATTGTTTGAGTCACGCGATGTTCGTGTGTCATTATAACCTGCTTTACTTTCTCGGTTATCGCGTGGAAAATTTCTGGGTGATTGCCTGTTGTCACCATTATTTTGTGGTTTAAAGGAATTCTTGTGGGTTAAGGCGAAATCGTCTGCTAAACGTCCAGCAGCAGTGGAACTTGTTGGCTTTTGTTCATTTATAAATGTGCGGACCTCGGGATTTATGCAACGTTTAAATTCTTCTATTAAAATTAGTTCTCGCAATTTTTTGTATTCTTTATTAATTTTTTCAGATGAACACCACCGATCGAATAATTGTTCTTTTTCTTGTGCAAATTGGACATGATTCCTATTGCCGGTTTTTTCTAAATTTCGAAATTTTTGACGATACGCCTCAGGGACCAACTCATAACATTTGAGGATAAGTTCTTTTACCATATCATAATTTGCCGATATCTCGATGGAAAGTTGAGAATAAATTTCGCGAGCTTTTCCGACCAAGACACTTTGCAGCAACATTGTCCAGCTTTCTTTTGCCCAATCGCAATTTAGTGCAATCTTTTCAAAATGTAAAAAATATTGGTCAGCTTCCCGTTCCTGGAAAGGTGGAACCATTCGAATATGTTTTGTTAGATCAAATTTTGGACCTGAACTCTTTTCAAGATGACCTTGCGTTTTCGCTTGTAATTCTAGCTTTCTTAATTCGATTTCATGCTCCCTTAACCTAAACTCTCTCTCTTCTCTTTCTCTTTCCCATTCGCGCTTCTCTCTTTCTCTCTCCCACAAGATTTGTTCTTGTTCTCTTTGCCACTGTCTATCTTCCTCGCTTTTCTCATCGTTATTAACAACAATATCTTCTACAGTTATAGTATCAGATTCACTATCTTGCTCTGTATTAAAATCGGACTGTTCGAATGTTTTTGATTTTACAAGGTGGTTCTTAATTATATTGAAATTTTCGCGCTTTCTTTGTGAGCTTTTTACTTCTAATTTTAAATGTTTGCCTAGTGTAATAAGGTCATCTTTTCTGAGGTTATTAAGTATTTCGAGATTTGGTTCCAACATAAATTGCTCTGGATTTAATGTTGACATGTTTAATTAAGGTATCTGGTTTCACACTGTGTACTAACACTTACGCCGACAGTATTTTTCAAATTCCGCTTAATATCTTATGAATGAAATGACTTTTCGATTTTATTTTTTTTTCTTCTCGCCGCCTTTTTTTTGTTTCTTACTTTCGGATCAAATTGTTACAACGAAAGTTCCCGCCTGAGCCCCCAATTGTTACGGGAGGAGATATGCGTCGACTGTTTGTTTATAATTATTTTTAGACTCTAGTTTTGGGTTCAATAATATTCTCCTCGTAACACTATATAGCATGAAACCAATTACCTTTTACAATATTTATTAATACTTCAAATATATGTATTTCTATAATGTTAATAACAACTTTCCTATTGTGTTCAACTTATCTCTTTATTTCTGACTGAGCACAACTTTGGTCTTGGTATCTTCTTCGTTCTTTGACTTTGTGATTCTTTGATTAATAGATGTTCAGTTTCTTCAATCTCTGCGATACTCCAGCCTAACTGGCTTTCGTGATTCACTCCAGCCTAACTGGCTTTCGTGATTCCTCTGAATCTTCTCTCTCCTATACTCTGTTGTGCTCAGCTTTTATAATACATGGTAGAGGAAGAATTCCTAAACTATGATGAATTTCCTCTACGCAATACAGTATGTGAAAACAAGTTCTAGCAACCACAAAACCACCAACTCTGTGCCGATTCATGTCCGTTTACGCGTTTGTGGGACTAGGCGTTTTCCTGTGGTTGTTTAATCTCTATGCTGATTCATTTCCGTTTACACGTTTGTGGGAAAATAAGTATTTGCTTATTCATGCGAGGAAGGTTAACTAAGGTCTTATAATTATATAATATATTACATGGTATATATGCTACCATGTTACACACGAAATAAATAAATAATTTTTTATGTTTGAGAGGCGACGTCTGGAAACCTTTTAGGCTTTAATAGGCTAGCAATGTTTGATTTGGCAGTTTCTATCTGTGCCATGTTTCATATAATTCCGTAAAATAATTTTGAAGATAAACTGGATTACACAGTATATATATCAAAATGTTGTGTCGATGTTTTTACGTCACTGCATGTTATTCATTTGCATATCTATATATAAAATTTGTTTTCAGTTTTTCATTCTTAGGCACGTTTAGAGAGACTGGGTTCGAATTTAGCTCGAAAGTATACTAATAATGTCGATGTTTGATAAACAAAGAACTTCGGAAAGCGTATTTTTAAAAACGTATCAAGCCATTTGGATACATTTGGATACTAGCAGGCAACTGATGGAGTGAGGGTCGTGCTGTTCGACTATAAAAAAGCTTTTGACCTTATAGACTATCGAATTCTGGCTTACAAGATTTTTAAATTGTCCATTCCAAGCGCGATTATACGATGGACGATCGACTTCTTAATGAACCGAAAACAACGCGTGAAATTGCCAATGACTGTTATTCGGAATGGGGCCTAGTTCCGTCTGGCGTACCTCAAGGTACCAAGCTTGGAACATGGCTATTTTTATTAATGATCAATGACTTGAAGATTGCAGACGTAGAAACATGGAAGTATCATGTAGATGACACGACCGTTGTCGAGGTGGTTCCAAGGGAAGCACGGAGTCGTATTCAAAATGCTGCTGCCGTGGTGGAACATTGGTCTCGCGAAAATAAGCTTCACTTAAATACCGATAAGTGTAAAGAATTTATCATCGACTTTAAGTCTTCCAAGCAGACCTTCGATCCTGTTACAGTCGATTGCAAGGAGCTGTGTGTTGTTAAACATGCGAAGATATTAGGCGTTACTTTTCCCAGTAATCTTCGATGGAACGAACATGTGACCGACACAATTAAAAAAGCTAATAAACGTTTGTATTTTCTTGTTCTGTTGAAACGTGCTAACGTACCAACCAAAGATATGGTGGATTTTTATTGCACGTGTATTAGATCAGTTTTGGAGTACTCTGCACAGGTATTTCATCACTCTCTCCCGATGTATCTATCTGACGACCTTGAACGCGTACAGAAACGCGCTTTATCAATTATCTCACCAAGAGAGTCATACAAGTATAATTTAGATCGTCTTCACCTTTTTACTCTATTTCACAGACGTGAAGATTTGTGTTTTAAACTTTTTAACAGTATTAAGAAGGATCCAACACATAAATTACACGATCTGCTACCTCCAAGGTACGAGGGAGTTACAATTTTAGAAACAATAGAACTTTAGTAGTTTTCGTATGAATACTAAGCGATTTCAGAATACTTTTATTCCCTCAATGTGTTTTTATGTTTGTAATTTATTGACTTTCATCTTTGTAAATTATTATATAATATTATATGAAAACTTGTAAATTACGCAATTCAGCCGCTTTGGCTGCGATGTAGTTTTTTTAATAAATCTATCTATCTATCCATGTATCTGGTGTTGTTAGGAGCGCCAGCAACGCAATATCTTCCTCCGTGTTTAGTAGCTTTCTCACTAATTTCTGCCATCTTTAAACTATTTGCAAACACCTTGACAATTGACATCACACCAACAAGTCACATGGCGGTATTTGATAGGTACTTATCGTACGTATTCCATATATAGAAGAGCATATACATTGCCCTAACGAGCATATACGTTTCCCTAACGAGCACATACGTTGCCCTAACGAGCACATACGTTGCCCTAACGAGCACATACGTTGCCCTGACGAGCATATACGTTGCCCTGACGAGCATATACGTTGCCCTGACGAGCAAATACATTGCCCTGACGAGCAAATACATTGCCCTGACGAGCAAATACATTGCCCTAACGTGCAAATACATTGCCCTAACGAGCAAATACATTGCCCTAACGAGCAAATACATTGCCCTAACGAGCAAATACATTGCCCTAACGAGCAAATACATTGCCCTAACGAGCAAATACATTGCCCTGACGAGCAAATACATTGCCCTAACGAGCAAATACATTGCCCTAACAAGCAAATATATTGCCCTAACAAGCAAATATACATTGCCCTAACGAGCAAATACATTGCCCTAACGAGCATATACATTGCCCTAACGAGCAAATACATTGCCCTAACGAGCATATACATTGCCCTAACGAGCAAATACATTGCCCTAACGAGCATATACGTTGCCCTGACGAGCAAATGCGTACATTGTCCTCGTACCAGCCTCCTAGTTAATTGGATTGTAACGGCTCTCGCCTAACAAGTTTTGTAACCGTAACCCCCTGTTTTTCGGCTGTGTTTTCAAGCCGTCCCTAGCTAAGCCCCTACCTCATCAACTCTCCTCCATATACGTTATTTTCAGTAGCCGCGCGTTGAAGAGACCACTTTTTGGTTGAAATGTTGATTGTTCTTTGATAGTCTATTTTACGGTGGCCCAAAAGTTCACGGCAATTTCAATGTGATCGCGGCAATTTCAATTTGATCGCGGCAATTTCAATTTGATCACGGCAATTTCAATTTCAATCACGGCAATTTCAATTTCAATCACGGCAATTTCAATTTGATCACGGCAATTTCAATTTCAATCACGGCAATTTCAATTTGATCACGGCAATTTCAATTTCAATCACGGCAATTTCAATTTGATCAGAACATTTTTTGACGCTGACCAAAAGCAACGTAGGCTCTCGTACGATAACTCGGTGAGCCTCGTGTTTATGTTTATATCTGTAGAGTTTAGATGCTACGGTGGCCCACAAGGGTCACGGCAAAACCACGCTAACTTAATTAGCGCGGTTTTGCCGTGACACTTGTGGACCACTGGTAGTGGCCCACAAGTGTCACGGCAAAACCGCCCTAAATTCTCACGGCAAAACCACGCTAATTCTTACGGCAAATTTGCTATTCTCACGGCAAAACCACGCTAATTCTTACGGCAAAACCACGCTAAAAACCATGGCGGAAGTGGAACCCACGGCGGAAGTGCAGCATAATCAATGTCGTTTACCCGCTGACCAGTTTCTACGGTGGGCCACCGTACAAATCGGTACGGGAGTAAGTACGGGAGTCGCACGGCAGTCTGTTGATGATTCGCACAGGTTGTAGGGGTGTCATGTGTAATTCGGACGGGTCGCATGCCCGTGCGAGTTTTTCAAATGTTGAAAATTTCCATACGGCTGTCGCACGGTTCGCATAGTTCGCATTGGTCGCATGGGGGTCGCACGGCAGTCTGATAGGTCGCACGGGAGTCTGAAGGGACTCCCAGCAGACCCGTGCGACTTCCGTGCGACATCCATCGGACTGCCGTGCAACCTGTGCGAATCTCATGCGAGCGTATGCGAGCCCGGTGCGACTGCCATGCAAGTGCGATGCGTCCCTATGCGAGTGCGGTGCTACTGCCGTACAACCTGGGCGGATCTCATTCGCTACCTGATGTTCAAGCTGTCCACATCAAGATGAAAGACAACCAGAGAAGACTTAGAAGACTGAGGCTGCTGGTGCTCCTTGTAGCACTGCAAGCAGATGATGCGCGCAACAACCTACTGATGGCCCTGATCAGCTTGTGATCAGCTTGTGCAGAGAGCCTTCTTCGCCAGCGCCTCCAGCTCCAGGTCGGCGGCTGCGTGCTTCTCGCCCTCTTCTTCGGCTGGCTCGGTGGCTCTGCTAGGGTGTCGTCGTGCATCAGGTCAGAGAACTATGGCTGGCTCGACTGCTGGCTCAACTCCTACTGAGATGAGGCACTGGACAGCTTCAGCTTGGACGTCCTTGGCTGCTTGCGGATAATATGCCTGCTCAAGAAGTCGAGGGCGTTCAGGGTCCACTTCTCCCACCACGCCCACGCTTTACATCGGCAGCGGACGTGCGTCACAGTGTGTTGCTTGGCGCCGGACGGAGCCCCCCTCCTTCAGCGGCATATCGTGTCCGCATACCCAGGTACCAGGTGTAGAATGCCGCGGGATCGACGTTCATCTCGCGTGCCCTGTCCTCCCACAGCTTTTCCCGCTTCGCCTTGTCTTTGTACTCGCGGAGGCTCCTGTCGTACAGCAGCTCGTTCTGTGCCATCCACTCAGCGAAGTCCTTCTCCTCCTCTGTGTTCAGGTTGAGCTTGGGGGGCTTGGCCTTCTTCGTCTTCGTCGCAGGGACGTCGTCGGTGGAGTGGGTTAACGCCGCCACTGACTTCTCCAGGCCGTCCGAGTAGCCGTGGGCCTCCTCCTCGGCGGGGTTAGGGAGTGGCAGCGGCGGTGTCTTCAGACTGATTGCTTGCTCTGCCTCTTCTCCTGGGCATTTCTTTGCTGCCTGCCTGCTTGTCATCACTCTTCTTCGGTGGCATTGTTGTGTAGTGTTGAATACTTGTTGACTGTCGAACATCAAGTACGGTTATGAAGATCGACGCCTAAAGGCCCTGCTTTTATGCGATTCGGGCGGATCGAACGGCTCTTGTACGGCGGTCGCACAGCGTTCTGATTGGTTGTACGGCGGTTGTACCGCACGCGCACAGGTCGCACGCGAGTTGAACAAAAATCACACGGCGCTTGCGCGGACTCGTACAGGTTGTACGGCATGCAGTCGCACGGAACTTGGACCGTTATCGCATGTTTCGGGAAGAAACATCGCACGCGAGTTGAATGGCAGTTGTACAAGTGAGACTGCGCGGGAAAAAAAAGGATATTCGTACGGGAATCGCACGGCTGTACGATTTTTTAGTCGCACCGCAGTTATACAAAAAATCGTTCAATTGGCCTTTAGCTATGCTTAGACCTGCTTAGCTATGCTTAGACCTGATAAGCTATGCTTAGACCTGATCAGCCTTGCTTAGCAGGTCTAAGCAGGTCTAAGCAGGTCTAAGCATAGCTAAAGGCCAATTGAACGATTTTTTGCATGTACAACTGCGGTGCGACTAAAAGATCGTACACCCGTACGAATTTCCCTGTTTTTTTCCTGCGCAGTCTCACTTGTACAACTGCCGTTCAACTCGCGTGCGACGTTTCTTCCCGAAACATCCGATAACGGTCCAAGTTCCGTGCGCCACTGCATGCCGTACAACCTGTACGAGTCCGCGCAAGCGCCGTGTTTGAGTCAATAGCATGAAAATAACGTAGTTTTAGTCTATTGTGCGACACGCCATTGTGAAGGATTTATTTGCATAGTGTTTCTATCACTCATTGACATCCAAAACCATAGGCGTAGGAACGGGGGGGGGGCTGGGGGACTTTAAGTCACGCCAAAAAACTTTAAGTCACGCCAAAAACCTTTAAGTCGCACCAAAAAACTTTAAGTCGCACCAAAAAAATTTAAGTCGCACCAAAAAACTTCAAGTCGCACCAAAAAACTTTAAGTCGCACCAAAAAAACTTTAAGTCGCACAAACAACTTTAAATCGCACCAAAAAACTTCAAGTGGCACCAAAAAACTTTAAGTCACGCCAAAAACTTTCAAGTCGCACCAAAAAACATTAAGTCGCACCAAAAAATTTGAAGTCATGCCAAAAAACTTCGCACCATGAAACTTTAAGTCGCACCAAAAAACTTTAAGTCGCTCCAAAAAACTTTAAGTCGCACAAAAAACTTTAAGTGGCACCAAAAACTTTAAGTCTCACCATAAAACTTTAAGTCGCACAAAAAAACTTTAAGTCGCACCAAAAAACATTAAATCTCACCATAAAACATTAAGTCGCACGAAAAAACTTTAAGTCGCACCACAAAACTTTAAGTCGCTCCAAAAAACTTTAAGTCGCACAAAAAACTTTAAGTGGCACCAAAAACTTTAAGTCTCACCATAAAACTTTAAGTCGCACCAAAAAACTTCAAGTCGCACCAAAAAACTTTAAGTCAGGCCAAAAATTTTAAGTCGCACCAAAAACTTTAAGTCGCACCAAAAAACTTTAAGTCGCACCAAAAAACTTTAAGTCTCACCATAAAACTTTAAGTCGCACCAAAAAAACTTTAAGTCGCACAAAAAACTTTAAATCGCACCAAAAAACTTTAAGTGGCACCAAAAAACTTTAAGTCACGCCAAAAACTTTCAAGTCGCACCAAAAAACATTAAGTCGCACCAAAAAATTTGAAGTCATGCCAAAAAACTTCGCACCATGAAACTTTAAGTCGCACCAAAAAACTTTAAGTCGCTCCAAAAAATTTTAAGTCGCACAAAAAACTTTAAGTGGCACCAAAAAACTTTAAGTCGCTCCAAAAAATTTTAAGTCGCACAAAAAACTTTAAGTGGCACCAACAAACTTTAAGTCGCATCAAAAAACTTTAAGTCACGCCAAAAACTTTCAAGTCGCACCAAAAAACATTAAGTCGCACCAAAAAATTTGAAGTCATGCCAAAAAACTTCGCACCATGAAACTTTAAGTCGCACCAAAAAACTTTAAGTCGCTCCAAAAAACTTTAAGTGGCACAAAAAACTTTAAGTGGCACCAAAAACTTTAAGTCTCACCATAAAACTTTAAGTCGCACAAAAAAACTTTAAGTCGCACCAAAAAACATTAAGTCTCACCATAAATCATTAAGTCGCACCAAAAAACTAAATCGCACCAAAAAACTTTAAGTCGCACCAACAAACTTTAAGTCGCATCAAAAAACTTTAAGTCGCACCAACAAACTTTAAGTCGCATCAAAAAACTTTAATTCGCACCAAAAAACTTTAAGTCACGCCAAAAAACTTTAAGTCGCTCCAAAAAACTTTAAATCGCACCAAAAAACTTTAAGTCGCACCAAAAAACTTTAAGTCGCACCAACAAACTTTAAGTCGCACCAAAAAACTTTAAGTCGCACCAAAAAACTTTAAGTCGCACCAAAAAACTTTAAGTCGCACCAAAAAACTTTAAGTCGCACCAAAAAACATTAAGTCGCACCAAAAAACTTTAAGTCGCACCAAAAAACTTCGCACCAACAAACTTTAAGTCGCACCAAAAAATTTTAAGTCGCACCAAAAAACTTTAAGTCACGCTAAAAAATTTTATGTCACGCCATGAAACTTTAAAGTCGCACCAAAAAACTTTATCGTACCAAAAAACTTTGAGTCGCACCAAAAACTTTAAGTCGCATCAAAAACTAAGTCCGCCAAAAACTTTAAGTCGCACCAAAAATCTTTAAGTCGCACCAACAAACTTTCAGTCGCACCAAAAAACTTTAAGTTACGCCAAAAAACTTTAAGTCGCACCAAAAAACTTTAAGTCACACCAAAAAACTTTAAGACGCACCAACAAACTTTAAGTCGCACCAAAAAACTTTAAGACGCACCAAAAAACTTTAAGTCGCACCAAAAAACTTTAAGTCGCACCAACAAACTTTAAGTCGCATCAAAAAACTTTAAATCGCACCAAAAAACTTTAAGTCGCACCAAAAAACTTTAAGAAGACTAACCAAAAAACTTTAGGTCACGCCAAAAACTTTAAGTCACGCCAAAAAACTTCGCTCCAACAAACTTTAAGTCGCACCAAAAAACTTTAAGTCGCACCAAAAAACTTTAAGTCACGCCAAAAAACTTTAAGTCACTCCATGAAACTTTAAAGTCGCTCCAAAAAATTTTAAGTCGCACCAACAAACTTTAAGTCGCACCAAAAAACTTTAAATCTCACCAAAAAACTTTAAATCGCACCAAAAAACTTTAAGTCGCACCAAAAAACTTTAAGTCGCACCAAAAAACTTTAAGTCGCACCAACAAACTTTAAGTCGCATCAAAAAACTTTAAGTCGCACCAAAAAACTTTAAGTCGCACCAAAAAACTTTAAGTCGCACCAAAAAACTTCGCACCAACAAACTTTAAGTCGCACCAAAAAACTTTAAGTCGCACCAAAAAACTTTAAGTCACGCCAAAAAACTTTAAGTCACGCCATGAAACTTTAAAGTCGCACCAAAAAACTTTATCGTACCAAAAAACTTTGAGTCGCACCAAAAACTTTAAGTCGCATCAAAAACTAAGTCCGCCAAAAAACTTTAAGTCGCACCAAAAATCTTTAAGTCGCACCAACAAACTTTCAGTCGCACCAAAAAACTTTAAGTCGCACCAAAAAACTTTAAATCTCACCAAAAAACTTTAAATCGCACCAAAAAAACTAAGTCGCTCCAAAAAACTTTAAGTTACGCCAAAAAACTTTAAGTCGCACCAACAAACTTTAAGTCACACCAAAAAACTTTAAGACGCACCAACAAACTTTAAGTCGCACCAAAAAACTTTAAGTCGCACCAAAAAACTTTAAGTCGCACCAAAAAACTTTAAGTCGCACCAAAAAACTTTAAGTCGCACCAAAAAACTTTAAGTCGCCTCATAAAACTTTAAGTCGCACCAAAAAAATTTATGTCGCATCAAAAACTAAGTCCGCCAAAAAACTTTAAATCTCACCAAAAAACTTTAAATCGCACCAAAAAACTTTAAGTCGCTCCAAAAAATTTTACGTTACGCCAAAAAACATTAAGTCGCACCAAAAAACTTTAAGTCACACCAAAAAACTTTAAGACGCACCAACAAACTTTAAGTCGCACCAAAAAACTTTAAGTCGCACCAAAAAACTTTAAGTCGCACCAAAAAACTTTAAGTCGCACCAACAAACTTTAAGTCGCATCAAAAAACTTTAAGTCGCACCAACAAACTTTAAGTCGCACCAAAAAACTTTAAGTCGCACCAAAAAACTTCGCACCAACAAACTTTAAGTCGCACCAAAAAACTTTAAGTCGCACCAAAAAACTTTAAGTCGCACCAAAAAACTTTAAGTCGCCTCATAAAACTTTAAGTCGCACCAAAAAAATTTATGTCGCATCAAAAACTAAGTCCGCCAAAAAACTTTAAATCTCACCAAAAAACTTTAAATCGCACCAAAAAACTTTAAGTCGCTCCAAAAAATTTTAAGTTACGCCAAAAAACATTAAGTCGCACAAAAAAACTTTAAGTCACACCAAAAAACTTTAAGACGCACCAACAAACTTTAAGTCGCACCAAAAAACTTTAAGTCGCACCAAAAAACTTTAAGTCGCACCAAAAAACTTTAAGTCGCACCAACAAACTTTAAGTCGCATCAAAAAACTTTAAGTCGCACCAACAAACTTTAAGTCGCATCAAAAAACTTTAAGTCGCACCAAAAAACTTTAAGTCGCACCAAAAAACTTTAAGTCGCACCAAAAAACTTCGCACCAACAAACTTTAAGTCGCACCAAAAAACTTTAAGTCGCACCAAAAAACTTTAAGTCGCACCAACAAACTTTAAGTCGCATCAAAAAACTTTAAGTCGCACCAACAAACTTTAAGTCGCATCAAAAAACTTTAAGTCGCACCAAAAAACTTTAAGTCGCACCAAAAAACTTTAAGTCGCACCAAAAAACTTCGCACCAACAAACTTTAAGTCGCACCAAAAAACTTTAAGTCGCACCAAAAAACTTTAAGTCACGCCAAAAAACTTCGCACCAACAAACTTTAAGTCGCACCAAAAAACTTTAAGTCGCACCAAAAAACTTTAAGTCACGCCAAAAAACTTTAAGTCACGCCATGAAACTTTAAAGTCGCACCAAAAAACTTTATCGTACCAAAAAACTTTGAGTCGCACCAAAAACTTTAAGTCGCATCAAAAACTAAGTCCGCCAAAAAACTTTAAGTCGCACCAAAAATCTTTAAGTCGCACCAACAAACTTTCAGTCGCACCAAAAAACTTTAAGTCGCACCAAAAAACTTTAAATCTCACCAAAAAACTTTAAATCGCACCAAAAAAACTAAGTCGCTCCAAAAAACTTTAAGTTACGCCAAAAAACTTTAAGTCGCACCAACAAACTTTAAGTCACACCAAAAAACTTTAAGACGCACCAACAAACTTTAAGTCGCACCAAAAAACTTTAAGTCGCACCAAAAAACTTTAAGTCGCACCAAAAAACTTTAAGTCGCACCAAAAAACTTTAAGTCGCACCAAAAAACTTTAAGTCGCCTCATAAAACTTTAAGTCGCACCAAAAAAATTTATGTCGCATCAAAAACTAAGTCCGCCAAAAAACTTTAAGTCGCTCCAAAAAATTTTAAGTTACGCCAAAAAACATTAAGTCGCACCAAAAAACTTTAAGTCACACCAAAAAACTTTAAGACGCACCAACAAACTTTAAGTCGCACCAAAAAACTTTAAGTCGCACCAAAAAACTTTAAGTCGCACCAAAAAACTTTAAGTCGCAACAACAAACTTTAAGTCGCATCAAAAAACTTTAAGTCGCACCAACAAACTTTAAGTCGCATCAAAAAACTTTAAGTCGCACCAAAAAACTTTAAGTCGCACCAAAAAACTTTAAGTCGCACCAAAAAACTTCGCACCAACAAACTTTAAGTCGCACCAAAAAACTTTAAGTCGCACCAAAAAACTTTAAGTCGCACCAACAAACTTTAAGTAGCATCAAAAAACTTTAAGTCGCACCAACAAACTTTAAGTCGCATCAAAAAACTTTAAGTCGCACCAAAAAACTTTAAGTCGCACCAAAAAACTTTAAGTCGCACCAAAAAACTTCGCACCAACAAACTTTAAGTCGCACCAAAAAACTTTATCGTACCAAAAAACTTTGAGTCGCACCAAAAACTTTAAGTCGCATCAAAAACTAAGTCCGCCAAAAAACTTTAAGTCGCACCAAAAATCTTTAAGTCGCACCAACAAACTTTCAGTCGCACCAAAAAACTTTAAGTCGCACCAAAAAACTTTAAATCTCACCAAAAAACTTTAAATCGCACCAAAAAAACTAAGTCGCTCCAAAAAACTTTAAGTTACACCAAAAAACTTTAAGTCGCACCAAAAAACTTTAAGTCGCACCAAAAAACTTTAAGTCGCACCAACAAACTTTAAGTCGCATCAAAAAACTTTAAGTTGCACCAAAAAACTTTAAGTCACGCTAAAAAACTTTAAGTCGCTCCAAAAAACTTTAAATCAAACCAAAAAACTTTAAGTCGCACCAAAAAACTTTAAGTCGCACCAACAAACTTTAAGTCGCACCAAAAAACTTTAAGTCGCACCAAAAAACTTTAAGTCGCACCAAAAAACTTTAAGTCGCACCAAAAAACTTTAAGTCGCACCAAAAAACTTTAAGTCGCACCAACAAACTTTAAGTCGCATCAAAAAACTTTAAGTCGCACCAAAAAACTTTAAGTCGCACCAAAAAACTTTAAGTCGCACCAAAAAACTTCGGACCAACAAACTTTAAGTCGCACCAAAAAAAACTTTAAGTCGCACCAAAAAACTTTAAGTCACGCCAAAAAACTTTAAGTCACGCCATGAAACTTTAAAGTCGCACCAAAAAACTTTATCGTACCAAAAAACTTTGAGTCGCACCAAAAACTTTAAGTCGCATCAAAAACTAAGTCCGCCAAAAAACTTTAAGTCGCACCAAAAATCTTTAAGTCGCACCAACAAACTTTCAGTCGCACCAAAAAACTTTAAGTCGCACCAAAAAACTTTAAATCTCACCAAAAAACTTTAAATCGCACCAAAAAAACTAAGTCGCTCCAAAAAACTTTAAGTTACGCCAAAAAACTTTAAGTCGCACCAAAAAACTTTAAGTCGCACCAAAAAACTTTAAGTCGCACCAACAAACTTTAAGTCGCATCAAAAAACTTTAAGTCGCACCAACAAACTTTAAGTCGCATCAAAAAACTTTAAGTCGCACCAAAAAACTTTAAGTCACGCTAAAAAACTTTAAGTCGCTCCAAAAAACTTTAAGTCGCACAAAAAACTTTAAGTGGCACCAAAAACTTTAAGTCTCACCATAAAACTTTAAGTCGCACAAAAAAACTTTAAGTCGCACCAAAAAACATTAAGTCTCACCATAAAACATTAAGTCGCAACAAAAAACTAAATCGCACCAAAAAACTTTAAGTCGCACCAACAAACTTTAAGTCGCATCAAAAAACTTTAAGTCGCACCTACAAACTTTAAGTCGCATCAAAAAACTTTAATTCGCACCAAAAAACTTTAAGTCACGCCAAAAAACTTTAAGTCGCTCCAAAAAACCTTAAATCGCACCAAAAAACTTTAAGTCGCACCAAAAAACTTTAAGTCGCACCAACAAACTTTAAGTCGCACCAAAAAACGTTAAGTCGCACCAAAAAACTTTAAGTCGCACCAAAAAACTTTAAGTCGCACCAAAAAACTTTAAGTCGCACCAAAAAACATTAAGTCGCACCAAAAAACTTTAAGTCGCACCAAAAAACTTCGCACCAACCAACTTTAAATCGCACCAAAAAACTTTAAGTCGCACCAAAAAACTTTAAATCTCACCAAAAAACTTTAAATCGCACCAAAAAAAACTAAGTCGCTCCAAAAAACTTTAAGTTACGCCAAAAAACTTTAAGTCGCACCAAAAAACTTTAAGTCACACCAAAAAACTTTAAGACGCACCAACAAACTTTAAGTCGCACCAAAAAACTTTAAGACGCACCAAAAAACTTTAAGTCGCTCCAAAAAACTTTAAGTTACGCCAAAAAACTTTAAGTCGCACCAAAAAACTTTAAGTCACACCAAAAAACTTTAAGACGCACCAACAAACTTTAAGTCGCACCAAAAAACTTTAAGACGCACCAAAAAACTTTAAGTCGCACCAAAAAACTTTAAGTCGCAACAACAAACTTTAAGTCGCATCAAAAAACTTTAAGTCGCACCAACAAACTTTAAGTCGCATCAAAAAACTTTAAGTCGCACCAAAAAACTTTAAGTCGCACCAAAAAACTTTAAGTCGCACCAAAAAACTTCGCACCAACAAACTTTAAGTCGCACCAAAAAACTTTAAGTCGCACCAAAAAACTTTAAGTCGCACCAACAAACTTTAAGTCGCATCAAAAAACTTTAAGTCGCACCAACAAACTTTAAGTCGCATCAAAAAACTTTAAGTCGCACCAAAAAACTTTAAGTCGCACCAAAAAACTTTAAGTCGCACCAAAAAACTTCGCACCAACAAACTTTAAGTCGCACCAAAAAACTTTATCGTACCAAAAAACTTTGAGTCGCACCAAAAACTTTAAGTCGCATCAAAAACTAAGTCCGCCAAAAAACTTTAAGTCGCACCAAAAATCTTTAAGTCGCACCAACAAACTTTCAGTCGCACCAAAAAACTTTAAGTCGCACCAAAAAACTTTAAATCTCACCAAAAAACTTTAAATCGCACCAAAAAAACTAAGTCGCTCCAAAAAACTTTAAGTTACACCAAAAAACTTTAAGTCGCACCAAAAAACTTTAAGTCGCACCAAAAAACTTTAAGTCGCACCAACAAACTTTAAGTCGCATCAAAAAACTTTAAGTTGCACCAAAAAACTTTAAGTCACGCTAAAAAACTTTAAGTCGCTCCAAAAAACTTTAAATCAAACCAAAAAACTTTAAGTCGCACCAAAAAACTTTAAGTCGCACCAACAAACTTTAAGTCGCACCAAAAAACTTTAAGTCGCACCAAAAAACTTTAAGTCGCACCAAAAAACTTTAAGTCGCACCAAAAAACTTTAAGTCGCACCAAAAAACTTTAAGTCGCACCAACAAACTTTAAGTCGCATCAAAAAACTTTAAGTCGCACCAAAAAACTTTAAGTCGCACCAAAAAACTTTAAGTCGCACCAAAAAACTTCGCACCAACAAACTTTAAGTCGCACCAAAAAAACTTTAAGTCGCACCAAAAAACTTTAAGTCACGCCAAAAAACTTTAAGTCACGCCATGAAACTTTAAAGTCGCACCAAAAAACTTTATCGTACCAAAAAACTTTGAGTCGCACCAAAAACTTTAAGTCGCATCAAAAACTAAGTCCGCCAAAAAACTTTAAGTCGCACCAAAAATCTTTAAGTCGCACCAACAAACTTTCAGTCGCACCAAAAAACTTTAAGTCGCACCAAAAAACTTTAAATCTCACCAAAAAACTTTAAATCGCACCAAAAAAACTAAGTCGCTCCAAAAAACTTTAAGTTACGCCAAAAAACTTTAAGTCGCACCAAAAAACTTTAAGTCGCACCAAAAAACTTTAAGTCGCACCAACAAACTTTAAGTCGCATCAAAAAACTTTAAGTCGCACCAACAAACTTTAAGTCGCATCAAAAAACTTTAAGTCGCACCAAAAAACTTTAAGTCACGCTAAAAAACTTTAAGTCGCTCCAAAAAACTTTAAGTCGCACAAAAAACTTTAAGTGGCACCAAAAACTTTAAGTCTCACCATAAAACTTTAAGTCGCACAAAAAAACTTTAAGTCGCACCAAAAAACATTAAGTCTCACCATAAAACATTAAGTCGCACCAAAAAACTAAATCGCACCAAAAAACTTTAAGTCGCACCAACAAACTTTAAGTCGCATCAAAAAAACTTTAAGTCGCACCTACAAACTTTAAGTCGCATCAAAAAACTTTAATTCGCACCAAAAAACTTTAAGTCACGCCAAAAAACTTTAAGTCGCTCCAAAAAACCTTAAATCGCACCAAAAAACTTTAAGTCGCACCAAAAAACTTTAAGTCGCACCAACAAACTTTAAGTCGCACCAAAAAACGTTAAGTCGCACCAAAAAACTTTAAGTCGCACCAAAAAACTTTAAGTCGCACCAAAAAACTTTAAGTCGCACCAAAAAACATTAAGTCGCACCAAAAAACTTTAAGTCGCACCAAAAAACTTCGCACCAACCAACTTTAAATCGCACCAAAAAACTTTAAGTCGCACCAAAAAACTTTAAATCTCACCAAAAAACTTTAAATCGCACCAAAAAAACTAAGTCGCTCCAAAAAACTTTAAGTTACGCCAAAAAACTTTAAGTCGCACCAAAAAACTTTAAGTCACACCAAAAAACTTTAAGACGCACCAACAAACTTTAAGTCGCACCAAAAAACTTTAAGACGCACCAAAAAACTTTAAGTCGCTCCAAAAAACTTTAAGTTACGCCAAAAAACTTTAAGTCGCACCAAAAAACTTTAAGTCACACCAAAAAACTTTAAGACGCACCAACAAACTTTAAGTCGCACCAAAAAACTTTAAGACGCACCAAAAAACTTTAAGTCGCACCAAAAAACTTTAAGTCGCACCAACAAACTTTAAGTCGCATCAAAAAACTTTAAATCGCACCAAAAAACTTTAAGTCGCACCAAAAAACTTTAAGAAGACTAACCAAAAAACTTTAGGTCACGCCAAAAACTTTAAGTCACGCCAAAAAACTTCGCACCAACAAACTTTATGTCGCACCAAAAAACTTTAAGTCGCACCAAAAAACGTTAAGTCACGCCAAAAAACTTTAAGTCACTCCATGAAACTTTAAAGTCGCACAAAAAACTTTAAGTCTCACCAAAAAACTAAGTCGCACCAAAAAACTTTAAATCTCACCAAAAAACTTTAAATCGCACCAAAAAACTTTAAGTCGCACCAAAAAACTTTAAGTCGCACCAAAAAACTTTAAGTCGCACCAACAAACTTTAAGTCGCATCAAAAAACTTTAAGTCGCACCAAAAAACTTTAAGTCGCACCAAAAAACTTTAAGTCGCACCAAAAAACTTCGCACCAACAAACTTTAAGTCGCACCAAAAAACTTTAAGTCGCACCAAAAAACTTTAAGTCACGCCAAAAAACTTTAAGTCGCGCCATGAAACTTTAAAGTCGCACCAAAAAACTTTATCGTACCAAAAAACTTTGAGTCGCACCAAAAACTTTAAGTCGCATCAAAAACTAAGTCCGCCAAAAAACTTTAAGTCGCACCAAAAATCTTTAAGTCGCACCAACAAACTTTCAGTCGCACCAAAAAACTTTAAGTCGCACCAAAAAACTTTAAATCTCACCAAAAAACTTTAAATCGCACCAAAAAAACTAAGTCGCTCCAAAAAACGTTAAGTTACGCCAAAAAACTTTAAGTCGCACCAAAAAACTTTAAGTCACACCAAAAAACTTTAAGACGCACCAACAAACTTTAAGTAGCACCAAAAAACTTTAAGACGCACCAAAAAACTTTAAGTCGCACCAAAAAACTTTAAGTCGCACCAAAAAACTTTAAGTCGCACCAAAAAACTTTAAGTCGCACCAAAAAACTTTAAGTCGCACCAAAAAACTTTAAGTCGCCTCATAAAACTTTAAGTCGCACCAACAAACTTTAAGTCGCATCAAAAAACTTTAAGTCGCACCAACAAACTTTAAGTCGCATCAAAAAACTTTAAGTCGCACCAAAAAACTTTAAGTCGCACCAAAAAACTTTAAGTCGCACCAAAAAACTTCGCACCAACAAACTTTAAGTCGCACCAAAAAACTTTATCGTACCAAAAAACTTTGAGTCGCACCAAAAACTTTAAGTCGCATCAAAAACTAAGTCCGCCAAAAAACTTTAAGTCGCACCAAAAATCTTTAAGTCGCACCAACAAACTTTCAGTCGCACCAAAAAACTTTAAGTCGCACCAAAAAACTTTAAATCTCACCAAAAAACTTTAAATCGCACCAAAAAAACTAAGTCGCTCCAAAAAACTTTAAGTTACACCAAAAAACTTTAAGTCGCACCAAAAAACTTTAAGTCGCACCAAAAAACTTTAAGTCGCACCAACAAACTTTAAGTCGCATCAAAAAACTTTAAGTTGCACCAAAAAACTTTAAGTCACGCTAAAAAACTTTAAGTCGCTCCAAAAAACTTTAAATCAAACCAAAAAACTTTAAGTCGCACCAAAAAACTTTAAGTCGCACCAACAAACTTTAAGTCGCACCAAAAAACTTTAAGTCGCACCAAAAAACTTTAAGTCGCACCAAAAAACTTTAAGTCGCACCAAAAAACTTTAAGTCGCACCAAAAAACTTTAAGTCGCACCAACAAACTTTAAGTCGCATCAAAAAACTTTAAGTCGCACCAAAAAACTTTAAGTCGCACCAAAAAACTTTAAGTCGCACCAAAAAACTTCGCACCAACAAACTTTAAGTCGCACCAAAAAAACTTTAAGTCGCACCAAAAAACTTTAAGTCACGCCAAAAAACTTTAAGTCACGCCATGAAACTTTAAAGTCGCACCAAAAAACTTTATCGTACCAAAAAACTTTGAGTCGCACCAAAAACTTTAAGTCGCATCAAAACTAAGTCCGCCAAAAAACTTTAAGTCGCACCAAAAATCTTTAAGTCGCACCAACAAACTTTCAGTCGCACCAAAAAACTTTAAGTCGCACCAAAAAACTTTAAATCTCACCAAAAAACTTTAAATCGCACCAAAAAAACTAAGTCGCTCCAAAAAACTTTAAGTTACGCCAAAAAACTTTAAGTCGCACCAAAAAACTTTAAGTCGCACCAAAAAACTTTAAGTCGCACCAACAAACTTTAAGTCGCATCAAAAAACTTTAAGTCGCACCAACAAACTTTAAGTCGCATCAAAAAACTTTAAGTCGCACCAAAAAACTTTAAGTCACGCTAAAAAACTTTAAGTCGCTCCAAAAAACTTTAAGTCGCACAAAAAACTTTAAGTGGCACCAAAAACTTTAAGTCTCACCATAAAACTTTAAGTCGCACAAAAAAACTTTAAGTCGCACCAAAAAACATTAAGTCTCACCATAAAACATTAAGTCGCACCAAAAAACTAAATCGCACCAAAAAACTTTAAGTCGCACCAACAAACTTTAAGTCGCATCAAAAAACTTTAAGTCGCACCTACAAACTTTAAGTCGCATCAAAAAACTTTAATTCGCACCAAAAAACTTTAAGTCACGCCAAAAAACTTTAAGTCGCTCCAAAAAACCTTAAATCGCACCAAAAAACTTTAAGTCGCACCAAAAAACTTTAAGTCGCACCAACAAACTTTAAGTCGCACCAAAAAACGTTAAGTCGCACCAAAAAACTTTAAGTCGCACCAAAAAACTTTAAGTCGCACCAAAAAACTTTAAGTCGCACCAAAAAAACATTAAGTCGCACCAAAAAACTTTAAGTCGCACCAAAAAAACTTCGCACCAACCAACTTTAAATCGCACCAAAAAACTTTAAGTCGCACCAAAAAACTTTAAATCTCACCAAAAAACTTTAAATCGCACCAAAAAAACTAAGTCGCTCCAAAAAACTTTAAGTTACGCCAAAAAACTTTAAGTCGCACCAAAAAACTTTAAGTCACACCAAAAAACTTTAAGACGCACCAACAAACTTTAAGTCGCACCAAAAAACTTTAAGACGCACCAAAAAACTTTAAGTCGCTCCAAAAAACTTTAAGTTACGCCAAAAAACTTTAAGTCGCACCAAAAAACTTTAAGTCACACCAAAAAACTTTAAGACGCACCAACAAACTTTAAGTCGCACCAAAAAACTTTAAGACGCACCAAAAAACTTTAAGTCGCACCAAAAAACTTTAAGTCGCACCAACAAACTTTAAGTCGCATCAAAAAACTTTAAATCGCACCAAAAAACTTTAAGTCGCACCAAAAAACTTTAAGAAGACTAACCAAAAAAACTTTAAGTCACGCCAAAAACTTTAAGTCACGCCAAAAAACTTCGCACCAACAAACTTTATGTCGCACCAAAAAACTTTAAGTCGCACCAAAAAACGTTAAGTCACGCCAAAAAACTTTAAGTCACTCCATGAAACTTTAAAGTCGCACAAAAAACTTTAAGTCTCACCAAAAAACTAAGTCGCACCAAAAAACTTTAAATCTCACCAAAAAACTTTAAATCGCACCAAAAAACTTTAAGTCGCACCAAAAAACTTTAAGTCGCACCAAAAAACTTTAAGTCGCACCAACAAACTTTAAGTCGCATCAAAAAACTTTAAGTCGCACCAAAAAACTTTAAGTCGCACCAAAAAACTTTAAGTCGCACCAAAAAACTTCGCACCAACAAACTTTAAGTCGCACCAAAAAACTTTAAGTCGCACCAAAAAACTTTAAGTCACGCCAAAAAACTTTAAGTCGCGCCATGAAACTTTAAAGTCGCACCAAAAAACTTTATCGTACCAAAAAACTTTGAGTCGCACCAAAAACTTTAAGTCGCATCAAAAACTAAGTCCGCCAAAAAACTTTAAGTCGCACCAAAAATCTTTAAGTCGCACCAACAAACTTTCAGTCGCACCAAAAAACTTTAAGTCGCACCAAAAAACTTTAAATCTCACCAAAAAACTTTAAATCGCACCAAAAAAACTAAGTCGCTCCAAAAAACGTTAAGTTACGCCAAAAAACTTTAAGTCGCACCAAAAAACTTTAAGTCACACCAAAAAACTTTAAGACGCACCAACAAACTTTAAGTCGCACCAAAAAACTTTAAGACGCACCAAAAAACTTTAAGTCGCACCAAAAAACTTTAAGTCGCACCAAAAAACTTTAAGTCGCACCAAAAAACTTTAAGTCGCACCAAAAAACTTTAAGTCGCACCAAAAAACTTTAAGTCGCCTCATAAAACTTTAAGTCGCACCAAAAAAATTTATGTCGCATCAAAAACTAAGTCCGCCAAAAAACTTTAAATCTCACCAAAAAACTTTAAATCACACCAAAAAACTTTAAGTCGCTCCAAAAAATTTTAAGTTACGCCAAAAAACATTAAGTCGCACCAAAAAACATTAAGTCGCACCAAAAAACTTTAAGACGCACCAACAAACTTTAAGTCGCACCAACAAACTTTAAGTCGCACCAAAAAACTTTAAGTCGCACCAAAAAACTTTAAGTCGCACCAACAAACTTTAAGTCGCATCAAAAAACTTTAAGTCGCACCAACAAACTTTAAGTCGCATCAAAAAACTTTAAGTCGCACCAAAAAACTTTAAGTCGCACCAAAAAACTTTAAGTCGCACCAAAAAACTTCGCACCAACAAACTTTAAGTCGCACCAAAAAACTTTAAGTTGCACCAAAAAACTTTAAGTCACGCCAAAAAACTTTAAGTCACGCCATGAAACTTTAAAGTCGCACCAAAAAACTTTATCGTACCAAAAAACTTTGAGTCGCACCAAAAACTTTAAGTCGCATCAAAAACTAAGTCCGCCAAAAAACTTTAAGTCGCACCAAAAATCTTTAAGTCGCACCAACAAACTTTCAGTCGCACCAAAAAACTTTAAGTCGCACCAAAAAACTTTAAATCTCACCAAAAAACTTTAAATCGCACCAAAAAAACTAAGTCGCTCCAAAAAACTTTAAGTTACACCAAAAAACTTTAAGTCGCACCAAAAAACTTTAAGTCGCACCAAAAAACTTTAAGTCGCACCAACAAACTTTAAGTCGCATCAAAAAACTTTAAGTCGCACCAACAAACTTTAAGTCGCATCAAAAAACTTTAAGTCGCACCAAAAAACTTTAAGTCACGCTAAAAAACTTTAAGTCGCTCCAAAAAACTTTAAATCACACCAAAAAACTTTAAGTCGCACCAAAAAACTTTAAGTCGCACCAACAAACTTTAAGTCGCACCAAAAAACTTTAAGTCGCACCAAAAAACTTTAAGTCGCACCAAAAAACTTTAAGTCGCACCAAAAAACTTTAAGTCGCACCAAAAAACTTTAAGTCGCACCAACAAACTTTAAGTCGCATCAAAAAACTTTAAGTCGCACCAAAAAACTTTAAGTCGCACCAAAAAACTTTAAGTCGCACCAAAAAACTTCGCACCAACAAACTTTAAGTCGCACCAAAAAAACTTTAAGTCGCACCAAAAAACTTTAAGTCACGCCAAAAAACTTTAAGTCACGCCATGAAACTTTAAAGTCGCACCAAAAAACTTTATCGTACCAAAAAACTTTGAGTCGCACCAAAAACTTTAAGTCGCATCAAAAACTAAGTCCGCCAAAAAACTTTAAGTCGCACCAAAAATCTTTAAGTCGCACCAACAAACTTTCAGTCGCACCAAAAAACTTTAAGTCGCACCAAAAAACTTTAAATCTCACCAAAAAACTTTAAATCGCACCAAAAAAACTAAGTCGCTCCAAAAAACTTTAAGTTACGCCAAAAAACTTTAAGTCGCACCAAAAAACTTAAAGTCGCACCAAAAAACTTTAAGTCGCACCAACAAACTTTAAGTCGCATCAAAAAACTTTAAGTCGCACCAACAAACTTTAAGTCGCATCAAAAAACTTTAAGTCGCACCAAAAAACTTTAAGTCACGCTAAAAAACTTTAAGTCGCTCCAAAAAACTTTAAGTCGCACAAAAAACTTTAAGTGGCACCAAAAACTTTAAGTCTCACCATAAAACTTTAAGTCGCACAAAAAAACTTTAAGTCGCACCAAAAAACTTTAAGTCGCACCAAAAAACATTAAGTCTCACCAACAAACTTTAAGTCGCATCAAAAAACTTTAAGTCTTACCAACAAACTTTAAGTCGCACCAAAAAACTTTAAGTCGCACCAAAAAACTTTAAGTCGCACCAACAAACTTTAAGTCGCATCAAAAAACTTTAAGTCGCACCAACAAACTTTAAGTCGCATCAAAAAACTTTAAGTCGCACCAAAAAACTTTAAGTCGCACCAAAAAACTTTAAGTCGCACCAAAAAACTTCGCACCAACAAACTTTAAGTCACGCCATGAAACTTTAAGTCGCACCAAAAAACTTTAAGTCACGCCAAAAAACTTTAAGTCACGCCATGAAACTTTAAAGTCGCACCAAAAAACTTTATCGTACCAAAAAACTTTGAGTCGCACCAAAAACTTTAAGTCGCATCAAAAACTAAGTCCGCCAAAAAACTTTAAGTCGCACCAAAAAAATTTATGTCGCATCAAAAACTAAGTCCGCCAAAAAACTTTAAATCTCACCAAAAAACTTTAAATCGCACCAAAAAACTTTAAGTCGCTCCAAAAAATTTTAAGTTACGCCAAAAAACATTAAGTCGCACCAAAAAACTTTAAATCACACCAAAAAACTTTAAGACGCACCAACAAACTTTAAGTCGCACCAAAAAACTTTAAGTCGCACCAAAAAACTTTAAGTCGCACCAAAAAACTTTAAGTCGCACCAACAAACTTTAAGTCGCATCAAAAAACTTTAAGTCGCACCAACAAACTTTAAGTCGCATCAAAAAACTTTAAGTCGCACCAAAAAACTTTAAGTCGCACCAAAAAACTTTAAGTCGCACCAAAAAACTTTAAGTCGCACCAAAAAACTTTAAGTCGCACCAAAAAACTTTAAGTCGCCTCATAAAACTTTAAGTCGCACCAAAAAAATTTATGTCGCATCAAAAACTAAGTCCGCCAAAAAACTTTAAATCTCACCAAAAAACTTTAAATCGCACCAAAAAACTTTAAGTCGCTCCAAAAAATTTTAAGTTACGCCAAAAAACATTAAGTCGCACCAAAAAACTTTAAGTCACACCAAAAAACTTTAAGACGCACCAACAAACTTTAAGTCGCACCAAAAAACTTTAAGTCGCACCAAAAAACTTTAAGTCGCACCAAAAAACTTTAAGTCGCACCAACAAACTTTAAGTCGCATCAAAAAAACTTTAAGTCGCACCAACAAACTTTAAGTCGCATCAAAAAACTTTAAGTCGCACCAAAAAACTTTAAGTCGCACCAAAAAACTTTAAGTCGCACCAAAAAACTTCGCACCAACAAACTTTAAGTCGCACCAAAAAACTTTAAGTCGCACCAAAAAACTTTAAGTCACGCCAAAAAACTTTAAGTCACGCCATGAAACTTTAAAGTCGCACCAAAAAACTTTATCGTACCAAAAAACTTTGAGTCGCACCAAAAACTTTAAGTCGCATCAAAAACTAAGTCCGCCAAAAAACTTTAAGTCGCACCAAAAATCTTTAAGTCGCACCAACAAACTTTCAGTCGCACCAAAAAACTTTAAGTCGCACCAAAAAACTTTAAATCTCACCAAAAAACTTTAAATCGCACCAAAAAAACTAAGTCGCTCCAAAAAACTTTAAGTTACACCAAAAAACTTTAAGTCGCACCAAAAAACTTTAAGTCGCACCAAAAAACTTTAAGTCGCACCAACAAACTTTAAGTCGCATCAAAAAACTTTAAGTCGCACCAACAAACTTTAAGTCGCATCAAAAAACTTTAAGTCGCACCAAAAAACTTTAAGTCACGCTAAAAAACTTTAAGTCGCTCCAAAAAACTTTAAATCGCACCAAAAAACTTTAAGTCGCACCAAAAAACTTTAAGTCGCACTAACAAACTTTAAGTCGCACCAAAAAACTTTAAGTCGCACCAAAAAACTTTAAGTCGCACCAAAAAACTTTAAGTCGCACCAAAAAACTTTAAGTCGCACCAAAAAACTTTAAGTCGCACCAAAAAACTTCGCACCAACAAACTTTAAGTCGCACCAAAAAACTTTAAGTCGCACCAAAAAACTTTAAGTCACGCCAAAAAACTTTAAGTCACGCCATGAAAACTTTAAGACGCACCAACAAACTTTAAGTCGCACCAAAAAACTTTAAATCTCACCAAAAAACTTTAAATCGCACCAAAAAACTTTAAGTCGCTCCAAAAAACTTTAAGTCACACCAAAAAACTTTAAGACGCACCAACAAACTTTAAGTCGCATCAAAAAACTTTAAGTCGTACCAAAAAACTTTAAGTCGCACCAAAAAAATTTAAGTCGCACCAAAAAACTTTAAGTCGCACCAACAAACTTTAAGTCGCATCAAAAAACTTTAAGTCGCACCAAAAAACTTTAAGTCGCACCAAAAAACTTTAAGTCGCACCAAAAAACTTCGCACCAACAAACTTTAAGTCGCACCAAAAAACTTTAAGTCGCACCAAAAAACTTTAAGTCGCACCAAAAAACTTCGCACCAACAAACTTTAAGTCACGCCATGAAACTTTAAAGTCGCACCAAAAAACTTTATCGTACCAAAAAACTTTGAGTCGCACCAAAAACTTAAGTCGCATCAAAAACTAAGTCCGCCAAAAAACTTTAAGTCGCACCAAAAAACTTCGCACCAACAAACTTTAAGTCGCACCAAAAAACTTTAAGTCGCTCCAAAAAACTTTAAGTCGCACAAAAAACTTTAAGTGGCACCAAAAAACTTTAAGTTGCACCAAAAAACTTTAAGTCGCACCAAAAAACTTTAAGTCGCACCAAAAAACATTAAGTCTCACCAAAAAACTTTAAGTCGCACCAAAAAACTTTAAGTCACGCCAAAAACTTTCATGTCGCACCAAAAAACATTAAGTCGCACCAAAAAATTTTAAGTCATGCCAAAAAACTTCGCACCATGAAACTTTAAGTCGCACCAAAAAACTTTAAGTCGCTCCAAAAAATTTTAAGTCGCACAAAAAACTTTAAGTGGCACCAACAAACTTTAAGTCGCTCCAAAAAATTTTAAGTCGCACAAAAAACTTTAAGTGGCACCAACAAACTTTAAGTCGCATCAAAAAACTTTAAGTCGCACGAAAAAACTTTAAGTCGCATCATAAAACTTTAAGTAGCACCAAAAAAATTTAAGTCGCACCAAAAAACTTCAAGTCGCACCAAAAAACTTTAAGTCAGGCCAAAAACTTTAAGTCGCACCAAAAAAACTTTAAGTCACACCAAAAAACTTTAAGACGCACCAACAAACTTTAAGTCGCACCAAAAAACTTTAAGTCGCACCAAAAAACTTTAAGTCGCACCAAAAAACTTTAAGTCACACCAACAAACTTTAAGTCGCATCAAAAAACTTTAAGTCGCACCAAAAAACTTTAAGTCGCACCAAAAAACTTTAAGTCGCACCAAAAAACTTCGCACCAACAAACTTTAAGTCGCACCAAAAAACTTTAAGTCGCACCAAAAAACTTTAAGTCGCACCAAAAAACTTCGCACCAACAAACTTTAAGTCACGCCATGAAACTTTAAAGTCGCACCAAAAAACTTTATCGTACCAAAAAACTTTGAGTCGCACCAAAAACTTTAAGTCGCATCAAAAACTAAGTCCGCCAAAAAACTTTAAGTCGCACCAAAAAACTTCGCACCAACAAACTTTAAGTCGCACCAAAAAACTTTAAGTCACGCCAAAAAACTTTAAGTCACTCCATGAAACTTTAAAGTCGCACCAACAAACTTTAAGTCGCACCGAAAAATTTTAAGTCGCACGAAAAAACTTTAAGTCGCACAAAAAACTTTAAGTCGCACCAAAAAACTTTAAGTCACACCAAAAAACTTTAAGACGCACCAACAAACTTTAAGTCGCACCAAAAAACTTTAAGTCGCACCAAAAAACTTTAAGTCGCACCAAAAAACTTTAAGTCGCACCAACAAACTTTAAGTCGCATCAAAAAACTTTAAGTCGCACCAACAAACTTTAAGTCGCATCAAAAAACTTTTAGTCGCACCAAAAAACTTTAAGTCGCACCAAAAAACTTTTAGTCGCACCAAAAAACTTCGCACCAACAAACTTTAAGTCGCACCAAAAAACTTTAAGTCGCACCAAAAAACTTTAAGTCACGCCAAAAAACTTTAAGTCACGCCATGAAACTTTAAAGTCGCACCAAAAAACTTTATCGTACCAAAAAACTTTGAGTCGCACCAAAAACTTTAAGTCGCATCAAAAACTAAGTCCGCCAAAAAACTTTAAGTCGCACCAAAAATCTTTAAGTCGCACCAACAAACTTTCAGTCGCACCAAAAAACTTTAAGTCGCACCAAAAAACTTTAAATCTCACCAAAAAACTTTAAGTCGCACCAAAAAACTTTAAATCTCACCAAAAAACTTTAAATCGCACCAAAAAAACTAAGTCGCTCCAAAAAACTTTAAGTCGCACCAAAAAACTTTAAGTCGCACCAACAAACTTTAAGTCGCATCAAAAAACTTTAAGTCGCACCAACAAACTTTAAGTCGCATCAAAAAACTTTAAGTCGCACCAAAAAACTTTAAGTCACGCTAAAAAACTTTAAGTCGCTCCAAAAAACTTTAAATCGCACCAAAAAACTTTAAGTCGCACCAAAAAACTTTAAGTCGCACCAACAAACTTTAAGTCGCACCAAAAAACTTCGCACCAACAAACTTTAAGTCGCACCAAAAAACTTTAAGTCGCACCAAAAAACTTTAAGTCACGCCAAAAAACTTTAAGTCACGCCATGAAACTTTAAAGTCGCACCAAAAAACTTTATCGTACCAAAAAACTTTGAGTCGCACCAAAAACTTTAAGTCGCATCAAAAACTAAGTCCGCCAAAAAACTTTAAGTCGCACCAAAAATCTTTAAGTCGCACCAACAAACTTTCAGTCGCACCAAAAAACTTTAAGTCGCACCAAAAAACTTTAAATCTCACGAAAAAACTTTAAATCGCACCAAAAAAACTAAGTCGCTCCAAAAAACTTTAAGTTACACCAAAAAACTTTAAGTCGCATCAAAAACTAAGTCCGCCAAAAACTTTAAGTCGCACCAAAAATCTTTAAGTCGCACCAACAAACTTTCAGTCGCACCAAAAAACTTTAAGTCGCACCAAAAAACTTTAAGTCACACCAACAAACTTTAAGTCGCATCAAAAAACTTTAAGTCGCACCAAAAAACTTTAAGTCGCACCAAAAAACTTTAAGTCGCACCAAAAAACTTCGCACCAACAAACTTTAAGTCGCACCAAAAAACTTTAAGTCGCACCAAAAAACTTTAAGTCGCACCAAAAAACTTCGCACCAACAAACTTTAAGTCACGCCATGAAACTTTAAAGTCGCACCAAAAAACTTTATCGTACCAAAAAACTTTGAGTCGCACCAAAAACTTTAAGTCGCATCAAAAACTAAGTCCGCCAAAAAACTTTAAGTCGCACCAAAAAACTTCGCACCAACAAACTTTAAGTCGCACCAAAAAACTTTAAGTCACGCCAAAAAACTTTAAGTCACTCCATGAAACTTTAAAGTCGCACCAACAAACTTTAAGTCGCACCGAAAAACTTTAAGTCGCACGAAAAAACTTTAAGTCGCACAAAAAACTTTAAGTCGCACCAAAAAACTTTAAGTCACACCAAAAAACTTTAAGACGCACCAACAAACTTTAAGTCGCACCAAAAAACTTTAAGTCGCACCAAAAAACTTTAAGTCGCACCAAAAAACTTTAAGTCGCACCAACAAACTTTAAGTCGCATCAAAAAACTTTAAGTCGCACCAACAAACTTTAAGTCGCATCAAAAAACTTTTAGTCGCACCAAAAAACTTTAAGTCGCACCAAAAAACTTTAAGTCGCACCAAAAAACTTCGCACCAACAAACTTTAAGTCGCACCAAAAAACTTTAAGTCGCACCAAAAAACTTTAAGTCACGCCAAAAAACTTTAAGTCACGCCATGAAACTTTAAAGTCGCACCAAAAAACTTTATCGTACCAAAAAACTTTGAGTCGCACCAAAAACTTTAAGTCGCATCAAAAACTAAGTCCGCCAAAAAACTTTAAGTCGCACCAAAAATCTTTAAGTCGCACCAACAAACTTTCAGTCGCACCAAAAAACTTTAAGTCGCACCAAAAAACTTTAAATCTCACCAAAAAACTTTAAATCGCACCAAAAAAACTAAGTCGCTCCAAAAAACTTTAATAAACACCAAAAAACTTTAAGTCGCACCAAAAAACTTTAAGTCGCACCAAAAAACTTTAAGTCGCACCAACAAACTTTAAGTCGCATCAAAAAACTTTAAGTCGCACCAACAAACTTTAAGTCGCATCAAAAAACTTTAAGTCGCACCAAAAAACTTTAAGTCACGCTAAAAAACTTTAAGTCGCTCCAAAAAACTTTAAATCGCACCAAAAAACTTTAAGTCGCACCAAAAAACTTTAAGTCGCACCAACAAACTTTAAGTCGCACCAAAAAACTTCGCACCAACAAACTTTAAGTCGCACCAAAAAACTTTAAGTCGCACCAAAAAACTTTAAGTCACGCCAAAAAACTTTAAGTCACGCCATGAAACTTTAAAGTCGCACCAAAAAACTTTATCGTACCAAAAAACTTTGAGTCGCACCAAAAACTTTAAGTCGCATCAAAAACTAAGTCCGCCAAAAACTTTAAGTCGCACCAAAAATCTTTAAGTCGCACCAACAAACTTTCAGTCGCACCAAAAAACTTTAAGTCGCACCAAAAAACTTTAAATCTCACCAAAAAACTTTAAATCGCACCAAAAAAACTAAGTCGCTCCAAAAAACTTTAAGTTACGCCAAAAAACTTTAAGTCGCACCAAAAAACTTTAAGTCACACCAAAAAACTTTAAGACGCACCAACAAACTTTAAGTCGCACCAAAAAACTTTAAGACGCACCAAAAAACTTTAAGTCGCTCCAAAAAACTTTAAGTTACGCCAAAAAACTTTAAGTCGCACCAAAAAACTTTAAGTCACACCAAAAAACTTTAAGACGCACCAACAAACTTTCAGTCGCACCAAAAAACTTTAAGTCGCACCAAAAAACTTTAAATCTCACCAAAAAACTTTAAATCGCACCAAAAAAACTAAGTCGCTCCAAAAAACTTTAAGTTACGCCAAAAAACTTTAAGTCGCACCAAAAAACTTTAAGTCACACCAAAAAACTTTAAGACGCACCAACAAACTTTAAGTCGCACCAAAAAACTTTAAGACGCACCAAAAAACTTTAAGTCGCTCCAAAAAACTTTAAGTTACGCCAAAAAACTTTAAGTCGCACCAAAAAACTTTAAGTCACACCAAAAAACTTTAAGACGCACCAACAAACTTTAAGTCGCACCAAAAAACTTTAAGACGCACCAAAAAACTTTAAGTCGCACCAAAAAACTTTAAGTCGCACCAACAAACTTTAAGTCGCATCAAAAAACTTTAAATCGCACCAAAAAACTTTAAGTCGCACCAAAAAACTTTAAGAAGACTAACCAAAAAACTTTAGGTCACGCCAAAAACTTTAAGTCACGCCAAAAAACTTCGCACCAACAAACTTTAAGTCGCACCAAAAAACTTTAAGTCGCACCAAAAAACGTTAAGTCACGCCAAAAAACTTTAAGTCACTCCATGAAACTTTAAAGTCGCTCCAAAAAATTTTAAGTCGCACCAACAAACTTTAAGTCGCACCGAAAAACTTTAAGTCGCACGAAAAAACTTTAAGTCGCACAAAAAACTTTAAGTCGCACCAAAAAACTAAGTCGCACCAAAAAACTTTAAATCTCACCAAAAAACTTTAAATCGCACCAAAAAACTTTAAGTCGCACCAAAAAACTTTAAGTCGCACCAAAAAACTTTAAGTCGCACCAACAAACTTTAAGTCGCATCAAAAAACTTTAAGTCGCACCAAAAAACTTTAAGTCGCACCAAAAAACTTTAAGTCGCACCAAAAAACTTCGCACCAACAAACTTTAAGTCGCACCAAAAAACTTTAAGTCGCACCAAAAAACTTTAAGTCACGCCAAAAAACTTTAAGTCACGCCATGAAACTTTAAAGTCGCACCAAAAAACTTTATCGTACCAAAAAACTTTGAGTCGCACCAAAAACTTTAAGTCGCATCAAAAACTAAGTCCGCCAAAAAACTTTAAGTCGCACCAAAAATTTTAAGTCGCACCAACAAACTTTCAGTAGCACCAAAAAACTTTAAGTCGCACCAAAAAACTTTAAATCTCACCAAAAAACTTTAAATCGCACCAAAAAACTTTAAGTCGCTCCAAAAAATTTTAAGTTACGCCAAAAAACTTTAAGTCGCACCAAAAAACTTTAAGTCACACCAAAAAACTTTAAGACGCACCAACAAACTTTAAGTCGCACCAAAAAACTTTAAGACGCACCAAAAAACTTTAAGTCGCACCAAAAAACTTTAAGTCGCACCAAAAAACTTTAAGTCGCCTCATAAAACTTTAAGTCGCACCAAAAAAATTTATGTCGCATCAAAAACTAAGTCCGCCAAAAAACTTTAAATCTCACCAAAAAACTTTAAATCGCACCAAAAAACTTTAAGTCGCTCCAAAAAATTTTAAGTTACGCCAAAAAACATTAAGTCGCACCAAAAAACTTTAAGTCACACCAAAAAACTTTAAGACGCACCAACAAACTTTAAGTCGCACCAAAAAACTTTAAGTCGCACCAAAAAACTTTAAGTCGCACCAAAAAACTTTAAGTCGTACCAACAAACTTTAAGTCGCATCAAAAAACTTTAAGTCTTACCAACAAACTTTAAGTCGCATCAAAAAACTTTAATTTCGCACCAAAAAACTTTAAGTCGCACCAAAAAACTTTAAGTCGCACCAAAAAACTTTAAGTCGCACCAAAAAACTTTAAGTCGCACCAAAAAACTTTAAGTCGCCTCATAAAACTTTAAGTCGCACCAAAAAAAATTTATGTCGCATCAAAAACTAAGTCCGCCAAAAAAACTTTAAATCTCACCAAAAAACTTTAAATCGCACCAAAAAACTTTAAGTCGCTCCAAAAAATTTTAAGTTACGCCAAAAAACATTAAGTCGCACCAAAAAACTTTAAGTCACACCAAAAAACTTTAAGACGCACCAACAAACTTTAAGTCGCACCAAAAAACTTTAAGTCGCACCAAAAAACTTTAAGTCGCACCAAAAAACTTTAAGTCGCACCAACAAACTTTAAGTCGCATCAAAAAACTTTAAGTCGCACCAACAAACTTTAAGTCGCATCAAAAAACTTTAAGTCGCACCAAAAAACTTTAAGTCGCACCAAAAAACTTTAAGTCGCACCAAAAAACTTCGCACCAACAAACTTTAAGTCGCACCAAAAAACTTTAAGTCGCACCAAAAAACTTTAAGTCACGCCAAAAAACTTTAAGTCACGCCATGAAACTTTAAAGTCGCACCAAAAAACTTTATCGTACCAAAAAACTTTGAGTCGCACCAAAAACTTTAAGTCGCATCAAAAACTAAGTCCGCCAAAAAACTTTAAGTCGCACCAAAAAAATTTATGTCGCATCAAAAACTAAGTCCGCCAAAAAACTTTAAATCTCACCAAAAAACTTTAAATCGCACCAAAAAACTTTAAGTCGCTCCAAAAAATTTTAAGTTACGCCAAAAAACTTTAAATCTCACCAAAAAACTTTAAGTCACACCAAAAAACTTTAAGACGCACCAACAAACTTTAAGTCGCACCAAAAAACTTTAAGTCGCACCAAAAAACTTTAAGTCGCACCAAAAAACTTTAAGTCGCACCAACAAACTTTAAGTCGCATCAAAAAACTTTAAGTCGCACCAACAAACTTTAAGTCGCATCAAAAAACTTTAAGTCGCACCAAAAAACTTTAAGTCGCACCAAAAAACTTTAAGTCGCACCAAAAAACTTTAAGTCGCACCAAAAAACTTTAAGTCGCACCAAAAAACTTTAAGTCGCCTCATAAAACTTTAAGTCGCACCAAAAAAATTTATGTCGCATCAAAAACTAAGTCCGCCAAAAAACTTTAAATCTCACCAAAAAACTTTAAATCGCACCAAAAAACTTTAAGTCGCTCCAAAAAATTTTAAGTTACGCCAAAAAACATTAAGTCGCACCAAAAAACTTTAAGTCACACCATAAAACTTTAAGACGCACCAACAAACTTTAAGTCGCACCAAAAAACTTTAAGTCGCACCAAAAAACTTTAAGTCGCACCAAAAAACTTCGCACCAACAAACTTTAAGTCGCACCAAAAAACTTTAAGTCGCACCAAAAAACTTTAAGTCACGCCAAAAAACTTTAAGTCACGCCATGAAACTTTAAAGTCGCACCAAAAAACTTTATCGTACCAAAAAACTTTGAGTCGCACCAAAAACTTTAAGTCGCATCAAAAACTAAGTCCGCCTAAAAACTTTAAGTCGCACCAAAAATCTTTAAGTCGCACCAACAAACTTTCAGTCGCACCAAAAAACTTTAAGTCGCACCAAAAAACTTTAAATCTCACCAAAAAACTTTAAATCGCACCAAAAAAACTAAGTCGCTCCAAAAAACTTTAAGTAACACCAAAAAACTTTAAGTCGCACCAAAAAACTTTAAGTCGCACCAAAAAACTTTAAGTCGCACCAACAAACTTTAAGTCGCATCAAAAAACTTTAAGTCGCACCAACAAACTTTAAGTCGCATCAAAAAACTTTAAGTCGCACCAAAAAACTTTAAGTCACGCTAAAAAACTTTAAGTCGCTCCAAAAAACTTTAAATCGCACCAAAAAACTTTAAGTCGCACCAAAAAACTTTAAGTCGCACCAACAAACTTTAAGTCGCACCAAAAAACTTTAAGTCGCACCAAAAAACTTTAAGTCGCATCAAAAAACTTTAAGTCGCACCAAAAAACTTTAAGTCGCACCAAAAAACTTTAAGTCGCACCAAAAAACTTCGCACCAACAAACTTTAAGTCGCACCAAAAAACTTTAAGTCGCACCAAAAAACTTTAAGTCACGCCAAAAAACTTTAAGTCACGCCATGAAACTTTAAGACGCACCAACAAACTTTAAGTCGCACCAAAAAACTTTAAATCTCACCAAAAAACTTTAAATCGCACCAAAAAACTTTAAGTCGCTCCAAAAAACTTTAAGTCACACCAAAAAACTTTAAGACGCACCAACAAACTTTAAGTCGCATCAAAAAACTTTAAGTCGCACCAAAAAACTTTAAGTCGCACCAAAAAAATTTAAGTCGCACCAAAAAACTTTAAGTCGCACCAACAAACTTTAAGTCGCATCAAAAAACTTTAAGTCGCACCAAAAAACTTTAAGTCGCACCAAAAAACTTTAAGTCGCACCAAAAAACTTCGCACCAACAAACTTTAAGTCGCACCAAAAAACTTTAAGTCGCACCAAAAAACTTTAAGTCGCACCAAAAAACTTCGCACCAACAAACTTTAAGTCACGCCATGAAACTTTAAAGTCGCACCAAAAAACTTTATCGTACCAAAAAACTTTGAGTCGCACCAAAAACTTTAAGTCGCATCAAAAACTAAGTCCGCCAAAAAACTTTAAGTCGCACCAAAAAACTTCGCACCAACAAACTTTAAGTCGCACCAAAAAACTTTAAGTCGCTCCAAAAAACTTTAAGTCGCACAAAAAACTTTAAGTGGCACCAAAAAACTTTAAGTTGCACCAAAAAACTTTAAGTCGCACCAAAAAACTTTAAGTCGCACCAAAAAACATTAAGTCTCACCAAAAAACTTTAAGTCGCACCAAAAAACTTTAAGTCACGCCAAAAACTTTCATGTCGCACCATAAAACATTAAGTCGCACCAAAAAATTTTAAGTCGCACCAAAAAACTTTAAGTCGCACCAAAAAACTTTAAGTCGCACCAAAAAACTTTAAGTCGCACCAAAAAACTTTAAGTCGCCTCATAAAACTTTAAGTCGCACCAAAAAAATTTATGTCGCATCAAAAACTAAGTCCGCCAAAAAACTTTAAATCTCACCAAAAAACTTTAAATCGCACCAAAAAACTTTAAGTCGCTCCAAAAAATTTTAAGTTACGCCAAAAAACATTAAGTCGCACCAAAAAACTTTAAGTCACACCAAAAAACTTTAAGACGCACCAACAAACTTTAAGTCGCACCAAAAAACTTTAAGTCGCACCAAAAAACTTTAAGTCGCACCAAAAAACTTTAAGTCGCACCAACAAACTTTAAGTCGCATCAAAAAACTTTAAGTCGCACCAACAAACTTTAAGTCGCATCAAAAAACTTTAAGTCGCACCAAAAAACTTTAAGTCGCACCAAAAAACTTTAAGTCGCACCAAAAAACTTCGCACCAACAAACTTTAAGTCGCACCAAAAAACTTTAAGTCGCACCAAAAAACTTTAAGTCACGCCAAAAAACTTTAAGTCACGCCATGAAACTTTAAAGTCGCACCAAAAAACTTTATCGTACCAAAAAACTTTGAGTCGCACCAAAAACTTTAAGTCGCATCAAAAACTAAGTCCGCCAAAAAACTTTAAGTCGCACCAAAAAAATTTATGTCGCATCAAAAACTAAGTCCGCCAAAAAACTTTAAATCTCACCAAAAAACTTTAAATCGCACCAAAAAACTTTAAGTCGCTCCAAAAAATTTTAAGTTACGCCAAAAAACATTAAGTCGCACCAAAAAACTTTAAGTCACACCAAAAAACTTTAAGACGCACCAAACAAACTTTAAGTCGCACCAAAAAACTTTAAGTCGCACCAAAAAACTTTAAGTCGCACCAAAAAACTTTAAGTCGCACCAACAAACTTTAAGTCGCATCAAAAAACTTTAAGTCGCACCAACAAACTTTAAGTCGCATCAAAAAACTTTAAGTCGCACCAAAAAACTTTAAGTCGCACCAAAAAACTTTAAGTCGCACCAAAAAACTTTAAGTCGCACCAAAAAACTTTAAGTCGCACCAAAAAACTTTAAGTCGCCTCATAAAACTTTAAGTCGCACCAAAAAAATTTATGTCGCATCAAAAACTAAGTCCGCCAAAAAACTTTAAATCTCACCAAAAAACTTTAAATCGCACCAAAAAACTTTAAGTCGCTCCAAAAAATTTTAAGTTACGCCAAAAAACATTAAGTCGCACCAAAAAACTTTAAGTCACACCATAAAACTTTAAGACGCACCAACAAACTTTAAGTCGCACCAAAAAACTTTAAGTCGCACCAAAAAACTTTAAGTCGCACCAAAAAACTTTAAGTCGCACCAACAAACTTTAAGTCGCATCAAAAAACTTTAAGTCGCACCAACAAACTTTAAGTCGCATCAAAAAACTTTAAGTCGCACCAAAAAACTTTAAGTCGCACCAAAAAACTTTAAGTCGCACCAAAAAACTTCGCACCAACAAACTTTAAGTCGCACCAAAAAACTTTAAGTCGCACCAAAAAACTTTAAGTCACGCCAAAAAACTTTAAGTCACGCCATGAAACTTTAAAGTCGCACCAAAAAACTTTATCGTACCAAAAAACTTTGAGTCGCACCAAAAACTTTAAGTCGCATCAAAAACTAAGTCCGCCAAAAAACTTTAAGTCGCACCAAAAATCTTTAAGTCGCACCAACAAACTTTCAGTCGCACCAAAAAACTTTAAGTCGCACCAAAAAACTTTAAATCTCACCAAAAAACTTTAAATCGCACCAAAAAAACTAAATCGCTCCAAAAAACTTTAAGTAACACCAAAAAACTTTAAGTCGCACCAAAAAACTTTAAGTCGCACCAAAAAACTTTAAGTCGCACCAACAAACTTTAAGTCGCATCAAAAAACTTTAAGTCGCACCAACAAACTTTAAGTCGCATCAAAAAACTTTAAGTCGCACCAAAAAACTTTAAGTCACGCTAAAAAACTTTAAGTCGCTCCAAAAAACTTTAAATCGCATCAAAAAACTTTAAGTCGCACCAAAAAACTTTAAGTCGCACCAACAAACTTTAAGTCGCACCAAAAAACTTTAAGTCGCACCAAAAAACTTTAAGTCGCATCAAAAAACTTTAAGTCGCACCAAAAAACTTTAAGTCGCACCAAAAAACTTTAAGTCGCACCAAAAAACTTCGCACCAACAAACTTTAAGTCGCACCAAAAAACTTTAAGTCGCACCAAAAAACTTTAAGTCACGCCAAAAAACTTTAAGTCACGCCATGAAACTTTAAGACGCACCAACAAACTTTAAGTCGCACCAAAAAACTTTAAATCTCACCAAAAAACTTTAAATCGCACCAAAAAACTTTAAGTCGCTCCAAAAAACTTTAAGTCACACCAAAAAACTTTAAGACGCACCAACAAACTTTAAGTCGCATCAAAAAACTTTAAGTCGCACCAAAAAAACTTTAAGTCGCACCAAAAAAATTTAAGTCGCACCAAAAAACTTTAAGTCGCACCAACAAACTTTAAGTCGCATCAAAAAACTTTAAGTCGCACCAAAAAACTTTAAGTCGCACCAAAAAACTTTAAGTCGCACCAAAAAACTTCGCACCAACAAACTTTAAGTCGCACCAAAAAACTTTAAGTCGCACCAAAAAACTTTAAGTCGCACCAAAAAACTTCGCACCAACAAACTTTAAGTCACGCCATGAAACTTTAAAGTCGCACCAAAAAACTTTATCGTACCAAAAAACTTTGAGTCGCACCAAAAACTTTAAGTCGCATCAAAAACTAAGTCCGCCAAAAAACTTTAAGTCGCACCAAAAAACTTCGCACCAAAAAACTTTAAGTTGCACCAAAAAACTTTAAGTCGCACCAAAAAACTTTAAGTCGCACCAAAAAACATTAAGTCTCACCAAAAAACTTTAAGTCGCACCAAAAAACTTTAAGTCACGCCAAAAACTTTCATGTCGCACCATAAAACATTAAGTCGCACCAAAAAATTTTAAGTCATGCCAAAAAACTTCGCACCATGAAACTTTAAGTCGCACCAAAAAACTTTAAGTCGCTCCAAAAAATTTTAAGTCGCACAAAAAACTTTAAGTGGCACCAAAAAACTTTAAGTCGCTCCAAAAAATTTTAAGTCGCACAAAAAACTTTAAGTGGCACCAACAAACTTTAAGTCGCATCAAAAAACTTTAAGTCGCACGAAAAAACTTTAAGTCGCATCATAAAACTTTAAGTAGCACCAAAAAAATTTAAGTCGCACCAAAAAACTTCAAGTCGCACCAAAAAACTTTAAGTCAGGCCAAAAACTTTAAGTCGCACCAAAAAAACTTTAAGTCACACCAAAAAACTTTAAGACGCACCAACAAACTTTAAGTCGCACCAAAAAACTTTAAGTCGCACCAAAAAACTTTAAGTCGCACCAAAAAACTTTAAGTCACACCAACAAACTTTAAGTCGCATCAAAAAACTTTAAGTCGCACCAAAAAACTTTAAGTCGCACCAAAAAACTTTAAGTCGCACCAAAAAACTTCGCACCAACAAACTTTAAGTCGCACCAAAAAACTTTAAGTCGCACCAAAAAACTTTAAGTCGCACCAAAAAACTTCGCACCAACAAATTTAAGTCACGCCATGAAACTTTAAAGTCGCACCAAAAAACTTTATCGTACCAAAAAACTTTGAGTCGCACCAAAAACTTTAAGTCGCATCAAAAACTAAGTCCGCCAAAAAACTTTAAGTCGCACCAAAAAACTTCGCACCAACAAACTTTAAGTCGCACCAAAAAACTTTAAGTCACGCCAAAAAACTTTAAGTCACTCCATGAAACTTTAAAGTCGCACCAACAAACTTTAAGTCGCACCGAAAAACTTTAAGTCGCACGAAAAAATTTTAAGTCGCACAAAAAACTTTAAGTCGCACCAAAAAACTTTAAGTCACACCAAAAAACTTTAAGACGCACCAACAAACTTTAAGTCGCACCAAAAAACTTTAAGTCGCACCAAAAAACTTTAAGTCGCACCAAAAAACTTTAAGTCGCACCAACAAACTTTAAGTCGCATCAAAAAACTTTAAGTCGCACCAACAAACTTTAAGTCGCATCAAAAAACTTTTAGTCGCACGAAAAAAACTTTAAGTCGCACCAAAAAAACTTTAAGTCGCACCAAAAAACTTCGCACCAACAAACTTTAAGTCGCACCAAAAAACTTTAAGTCGCACCAAAAAACTTTAAGTCGCACCAAAAAACTTCGCACCAACAAACTTTAAGTCACGCCATGAAACTTTAAAGTCGCACCAAAAAACTTTATCGTACCAAAAAACTTTGAGTCGCACCAAAAACTTTAAGTCGCATCAAAAACTAAGTCCGCCAAAAAACTTTAAGTCGCACCAAAAAACTTCGCACCAACAAACTTTAAGTCGCACCAAAAAACTTTAAGTCACGCCAAAAAACTTTAAGTCACTCCATGAAACTTTAAAGTCGCACCAACAAACTTTAAGTCGCACCGAAAAACTTTAAGTCGCACGAAAAAACTTTAAGTCGCACAAAAAACTTTAAGTCGCACCAAAAAACTTTAAGTCACACCAAAAAACTTTAAGACGCACCAACAAACTTTAAGTCGCACCAAAAAACTTTAAGTCGCACCAAAAAACTTTAAGTCGCACCAAAAAACTTTAAGTCGCACCAAAAAACTTCGCACCAACAAACTTTAAGTCACGCCATGAAACTTTAAAGTCGCACCAAAAAACTTTATCGTACCAAAAAACTTTGAGTCGCACCAAAAACTTTAAGTCGCATCAAAAACTAAGTCCGCCAAAAAACTTTAAGTCGCACCAAAAAACTTCGCACCAACAAACTTTAAGTCGCACCAAAAAACTTTAAGTCACGCCAAAAAACTTTAAGTCACTCCATGAAACTTTAAAGTCGCACCAACAAACTTTAAGTCGCACCGAAAAACTTTAAGTCGCACGAAAAAACTTTAAGTCGCACAAAAAACTTTAAGTCGCACCAAAAAACTTTAAGTCACACCAAAAAACTTTAAGACGCACCAACAAACTTTAAGTCGCACCAAAAAACTTTAAGTCGCACCAAAAAACTTTAAGTCACACCAAAAAACTTTAAGTCGCACCAACAAACTTTAAGTCGCATCAAAAAACTTTAAGTCGCACCAACAAACTTTAAGTCGCATCAAAAAACTTTTAGTCGCACCAAAAAACTTTAAGTCGCACCAAAAAACTTTAAGTCGCACCAAAAAACTTCGCACCAACAAACTTTAAGTCGCACCAAAAAACTTTAAGTCGCACCAAAAAACTTTAAGTCACGCCAAAAAACTTTAAGTCACGCCATGAAACTTTAAAGTCGCACCAAAAAACTTTATCGTACCAAAAAACTTTGAGTCGCACCAAAAACTTTAAGTCGCATCAAAAACTAAGTCCGCCAAAAAACTTTAAGTCGCACCAAAAATCTTTAAGTCGCACCAACAAACTTTCAGTCGCACCAAAAAACTTTAAGTCGCACCAAAAAACTTTAAATCTCACCAAAAAACTTTAAATCGCACCAAAAAAACTAAGTCGCTCCAAAAAACTTTAAGTTACACCAAAAAACTTTAAGTCGCACCAAAAAACTTTAAGTCGCACCAAAAAACTTTAAGTCGCACCAACAAACTTTAAGTCGCATCAAAAAACTTTAAGTCGCACCAACAAACTTTAAGTCGCATCAAAAAACTTTAAGTCGCACCAAAAAACTTTAAGTCACGCTAAAAAACTTTAAGTCGCTCCAAAAAACTTTAAATCGCACCAAAAAACTTTAAGTCGCACCAAAAAACTTTAAGTCGCACCAACAAACTTTAAGTCGCACCAAAAAACTTCGCACCAACAAACTTTAAGTCGCACCAAAAAACTTTAAGTCGCACCAAAAAACTTTAAGTCACGCCAAAAAACTTTAAGTCACGCCATGAAACTTTAAAGTCGCACCAAAAAACTTTATCGTACAAAAAAATTTGAGTCGCACCAAAAACTTTAAGTCGCATCAAAAACTAAGTCCGCCAAAAAACTTTAAGTCGCACCAAAAATCTTTAAGTCGCACCAACAAACTTTCAGTCGCACCAAAAAACTTTAAGTCGCACCAAAAAACTTTAAATCTCACCAAAAAACTTTAAATCGCACCAAAAAAACTAAGTCGCTCCAAAAAACTTTAAGTTACGCCAAAAAACTTTAAGTCGCACCAAAAAACTTTAAGTCGCACCAAAAAACTTTAAGTCGCACCAACAAACTTTAAGTCGCATCAAAAAACTTTAAGTCGCACCAACAAACTTTAAGTCGCATCAAAAAACTTTAAGTCGCACCAAAAAACTTTAAGTCACGCTAAAAAACTTTAAGTCGCTCCAAAAAACTTTAAATCTCACCAAAAAACTTTAAATCGCACCAAAAAAACTAAGTCGCACCAAAAAACTTTAAGTCGCACCAAAAAACTTTAAGTCGCACCAAAAAACTTTAAGTCGCACCAAAAAACATTAAGTCGCACCAACAAACTTTAAGTCGCACCAAAAAACTTCGCACCAACAAACTTTAAGTCGCACCAAAAAACTTTAAGTACCACCAAAAAACTTTAAGTCACGCCAAAAAAATTAAGTCGCACCAACAAACTTTAAGTCGCACCAAAAAACTTTAAGTCGCACCATATAACTTTTAGTAGCACCAAAAAACTTTAAGTCGCACAAAAAACTTTAAGTCGCACCAAAAAACTTTAAGTCGCACCAACAAACTTTAAGTCGCACCAAAAAACTTTAAGTCGCTCCAAAAAACTTTAAGTCTCTCCAAAAAACTTAAAATCGCACCAAAAACTTTAAGTCGCACCAAAAAACTTTAAGTCGCACTAACAAACTTGAAGTCGCACCAAAAAACTTTAAGTCGCACCAAAAAACTTTAAGTCGCACCAAAAAACTTTAAGTCGCACCAAAAAACTTTAAGTCGCACCAAAAAACATTAAGTCGCACCAACAAACTTTAAGTCGCACCAAAAAACTTCGCACCAACAAACCTTAAGTCGCACCAAAAAACTTTAAGTAGCACCAAAAAACTTTAAGTCACGCCAAAAAAATTAAGTCGCACCAACAAACTTTAAGTCGCACCAAAAAACTTTAAGTCGCACCATATAACTTTTAGTAGCACCAAAAAACTTTAAGTCGCACAAAAAACTTTAAGTCGCACCAAAAAACTTTAAGTCGCACCAACAAACTTTAAGTCGCACCAAAAAACTTTAAGTCGCTCCAAAAAACTTTAAGTCTCTCCAAAAAACTTAAAATCGCACCAAAAACTTTAAGTCGCACCCAAAAACTTTAAGTCGCACTAACAAACTTGAAGTCGCACCAAAAAACTTTAAGTCGCACAAAAAAACTTTAAGTCGCACCAAAAAATTTTAAGTCGCACCAAAAAACTTTAAGTCGCACCAAAAAACATTAAGTCGCACCAACAAACTTTAAGTCGCACCAAAAAACTTTAAGTCGCTCCAAAAAATTTTAAGTCGCACAAAAAACTTTAAGTGGCACCAACAAACATTAAGTCGCATCAAAAAACTTTAAGTCGCACCAACAAACTTTAATTCGCATCAAAAAACTTTAAGTCGCACCAAAAAACTTTAAGTCGTACCAACAAACTTTAAGTCGCACCGAAAAACTTTAAGTCGCACGAAAAAACTTTAAGTCGCATCATAAAACTTTAAGTAGCACCAAAAAAACTTTAAGTCGCACCATAAAACTTAAAGTCGCACCAAAAAACTTTAAGTCACGCCAAAAACCTTCAAGTCGCACCAAAAAACTTTAAGTCAGGCCAAAAATTTTAAGTCGCACCAAAAACTTTAAGTCTCACCAAAAAACTTTAAGTCACGCCAAAAAATTTTAAGTCACGCCATGAAACTTTAAAGTCGCACCAAAAAACTTTAAGTCGTACCAAAAAACTTTGAGTCGCACCATTTAAGTCGCACCAACAAACTTTAAGTCGCACGAAAAAACTTTAAGTCGCATCATAAAACTTTAAGTAACACCAAAAAAATTTAAGTCGCACCAAAAAACTTCAAGTCGCACCAAAAAACTTTAAGTCAGGCCAAAAATTTTAAGTCGCACCAAAAACTTTAAGTCGCACAAAAAACTTTAAGTCGCACCAAAAAACTTTAAGTCGCACCAACAAACTTTAAGTCGCACGAAAAAACTTTAAGTCGCATCATAAAACTTTAAGCAGCACCAAAAAAAATTTAAGTCGCACCAAAAAACTTTAAGTCGCTCCAAAAAAATTTAGTCTCACCATAAAACTTTAAGTCGCACCAAAAAACTTTAAGTCGCACCAAAAAACTTTAAGTCGCACCAAAAAACTTTAAGTCGTGCCAAAAAACTTTAAGTCGCACCATAAAACTTTAAGTAGCACCAAAAAAAATTTAAGTCGTACGAAAAAACTTTAAGTCGCACCAAAAAACTTTAAGTCGCAACAAGAAACTTTAAGTCGCACCAAAAAACTTTATGTCGTACCAAAAAACTTTAAGTCGCAACAAGAAACTTTAAGTCGCACCAAAAAACTTTATGTCGTACCAAAAAACTTTAAGTCGCAACAAGAAACTTTAAGTCGCACCAAAAAACTTTAAGTCGGACCAAAAAACTTTAAGTCGCATCATAAAACTTTAAGTCCTGCCAAAAAACTTTAAGTCGCACCAAAAAACTTTAAGTCGCACCAAAAAACTTTAAGTCGCACCAACAAACTTTAAGTCGCATCAAAAAACTTTAAGTCGCACCAACAAACTTTAAGTCGCACCAAAAAACTTTAAGTCGCACCAAAAAACTTTAAGTCGCACCAAAAAACTTTAAGTCGCACCAAAAAACTTTAAGTCGCACCAAAAAACTTTAAGTCGCCTCATAAAACTTTAAGTCGCACCAAAAAAATTTATGTCGCATCAAAAACTAAGTCCGCCAAAAAACTTTAAATCTCACCAAAAAACTTTAAATCGCACCAAAAAACTTTAAGTCGCTCCAAAAAATTTTAAGTTACGCCAAAAAACATTAAGTCGCACCAAAAAACTTTAAGTCACACCAAAAAACTTTAAGACGCACCAACAAACTTTAAGTCGCACCAAAAAACTTTAAGTCGCACCAAAAAACTTTAAGTCGCACCAAAAAACTTTAAGTCGCACCAACAAACTTTAAGTCGCATCAAAAAACTTTAAGTCGCACCAACAAACTTTAAGTCGCATCAAAAAACTTTAAGTCGCACCAAAAAACTTTAAGTCGCACCAAAAAACTTTAAGTCGCACCAAAAAACTTCGCACCAACAAACTTTAAGTCGCACCAAAAAACTTTAAGTCGCACCAAAAAACTTTAAGTCACGCCAAAAAACTTTAAGTCACGCCATGAAACTTTAAAGTCGCACCAAAAAACTTTATCGTACCAAAAAACTTTGAGTCGCACCAAAAACTTTAAGTCGCATCAAAAACTAAGTCCGCCAAAAAACTTTAAGTCGCACCAAAAATCTTTAAGTCGCACCAACAAACTTTCAGTCGCACCAAAAAACTTTAAGTCGCACCAAAAAACTTTAAATCTCACCAAAAAACTTTAAATCGCACCAAAAAAACTAAGTCGCTCCAAAAAACTTTAAGTTACACCAAAAAACTTTAAGTCGCACCAAAAAACTTTAAGTCGCACCAAAAAACTTTAAGTCGCACCAACAAACTTTAAGTCGCATCAAAAAACTTTAAGTCGCACCAACAAACTTTAAGTCGCATCAAAAAACTTTAAGTCGCACCAAAAACTTTAAGTCACGCTAAAAAACTTTAAGTCGCTCCAAAAAACTTTAAATCGCACCAAAAAACTTTAAGTCGCACCAAAAAACTTTAAGTCGCACCAACAAACTTTAAGTCGCACCAAAAAACTTTAAGTCGCACCAAAAAACTTTAAGTCGCACCAAAAAACTTTAAGTCGCACCAAAAAACTTTAAGTCGCACCAAAAAACTTTAAGTCGCACCAAAAAACTTCGCACCAACAAACTTTAAGTCGCACCAAAAAACTTTAAGTCGCACCAAAAAACTTTAAGTCACGCCAAAAAACTTTAAGTCACGCCATGAAACTTTAAGACGCACCAACAAACTTTAAGTCGCACCAAAAAACTTTAAATCTCACCAAAAAACTTTAAATCGCACCAAAAAACTTTAAGTCGCTCCAAAAAACTTTAAGTCACACCAAAAAACTTTAAGACGCACCAACAAACTTTAAGTCGCATCAAAAAACTTTAAGTCGCACCAAAAAACTTTAAGTCGCACCAAAAAAATTTAAGTCGCACCAAAAAACTTTAAGTCGCACCAACAAACTTTAAGTCGCATCAAAAAACTTTAAGTCGCACCAAAAAACTTTAAGTCGCACCAAAAAACTTTAACTCGCACCAAAAAACTTCGCACCAACAAACTTTAAGTCGCACCAAAAAACTTTAAGTCGCACCAAAAAACTTTAAGTCGCACCAAAAAACTTCGCACCAACAAACTTTAAGTCACGCCATGAAACTTTAAAGTCGCACCAAAAAACTTTATCGTACCAAAAAACTTTGAGTCGCACCAAAAACTTTAAGTCGCATCAAAAACTAAGTCCGCCAAAAAACTTTAAGTCGCACCAAAAAACTTCGCACCAACAAACTTTAAGTCGCACCAAAAAACTTTAAGTCGCTCCAAAAAACTTTAAGTCGCACAAAAAACTTTAAGTGGCACCAAAAAACTTTAAGTTGCACCAAAAAACTTTAAGTCGCACCAAAAAACTTTAAGTCGCACCAAAAAACATTAAGTCTCACCAAAAAACTTTAAGTCGCACCAAAAAACTTTAAGTCACGCCAAAAACTTTCATGTCGCACCAAAAAACATTAAGTCGCACCAAAAAAATTTTAAGTGATGCCAAAAAACTTCGCACCATGAAACTTTAAGTCGCACCAAAAAACTTTAAGTCGCTCCAAAAAAATTTTAAGTCGCACAAAAAACTTTAAGTGGCACCAACAAACTTTAAGTCGCTCCAAAAAATTTTAAGTCGCACAAAAAACTTTAAGTGGCACCAACAAACTTTAAGTCGCATCAAAAAACTTTAAGTCGCACGAAAAAACTTTAAGTCGCATCATAAAACTTTAAGTAGCACCAAAAAAATTTAAGTCGCACCAAAAAACTTCAAGTCGCACCAAAAAACTTTAAGTCAGGCCAAAAACTTTAAGTCGCACCAAAAAAACTTTAAGTCACACCAAAAAACTTTAAGACGCACCAACAAACTTTAAGTCGCACCAAAAAACTTTAAGTCGCACCAAAAAACTTTAAGTCGCACCAAAAAACTTTAAGTCACACCAACAAACATTAAGTCGCATCAAAAAACTTTAAGTCGCACCAAAAAACTTTAAGTCGCACCAAAAAACTTTAAGTCGCACCAAAAAACTTCGCACCAACAAACTTTAAGTCGCACCAAAAAACTTTAAGTCGCACCAAAAAACTTCGCACCAACAAACTTTAAGTCACGCCATGAAACTTTAAAGTCGCACCAAAAAACTTTATCGTACCAAAAAACTTCGCACCAACAAACTTTAAGTCGCACCAAAAAACTTTAAGTCACGCCAAAAAACTTTAAGTCACTCCATGAAACTTTAAAGTCGCACCAACAAACTTTAAGTCGCACCGAAAAACTTTAAGTCGCACGAAAAAACTTTAAGTCGCACAAAAAACTTTAAGTCGCACCAAAAAACTTTAAGTCACACCAAAAAACTTTAAGACGCACCAACAAACTTTAAGTCGCACCAAAAAACTTTAAGTCGCACCAAAAAACTTTAAGTCGCACCAAAAAACTTTAAGTCGCACCAACAAACTTTAAGTCGCATCAAAAAACTTTAAGTCGCACCAACAAACTTTAAGTCGCATCAAAAAACTTTTAGTCGCACCAAAAAACTTTAAGTCGCACCAAAAAACTTTAAGTCGCACCAAAAAACTTCGCACCAACAAACTTTAAGTCGCACCAAAAAACTTTAAGTCGCACCAAAAAACTTTAAGTCACGCCAAAAAACTTTAAGTCACGCCATGAAACTTTAAAGTCGCACCAAAAAACTTTATCGTACCAAAAAACTTTGAGTCGCACCAAAAACTTTAAGTCGCATCAAAAACTAAGTCCGCCAAAAAACTTTAAGTCGCAGCAAAAATCTTTAAGTCGCACCAACAAACTTTCAGTCGCACCAAAAAACTTTAAGTCGCACCAAAAAACTTTAAATCTCACCAAAAAACTTTAAATCGCACCAAAAAAACTAAGTCGCTCCAAAAAACTTTAAGTTACACCAAAAAACTTTAAGTCGCACCAAAAAACTTTAAGTCGCACCAAAAAACTTTAAGTCACGCTAAAAAACTTTAAGTCGCTCCAAAAAACTTTAAATCGCACCAAAAAACTTTAAGTCGCACCAAAAAACTTTAAGTCGCACCAACAAACTTTAAGTCGCACCAAAAAACTTCGCACCAACAAACTTTAAGTCGCACCAAAAAACTTTAAGTCGCACCAAAAAACTTTAAGTCACGCCAAAAAATTTTAAGTCACGCCATGAAACTTTAAAGTCGCACCAAAAAACTTTATCGTACCAAAAAACTTTGAGTCGCACCAACAACTTTAAGTCGCATCAAAAACTAAGTCCGCCAAAAACTTTAAGTCGCACCAAAAATCTTTAAGTCGCACCAACAAACTTTCAGTCGCACCAAAAAACTTTAAGTCGCACCAAAAAACTTTAAATCTCACCAAAAAACTTTAAATCGCACCAAAAAAACTAAGTCGCTCCAAAAAACTTTAAGTTACGCCAAAAAACTTTAAGTCGCACCAAAAAACTTTAAGTCACACCAAAAAACTTTAAGACGCACCAACAAACTTTAAGTCGCACCAAAAAACTTTAAGACGCACCAAAAAACTTTAAGTCGCTCCAAAAAACTTTAAGTTACGCCAAAAAAACTTTAAGTCGCACCAAAAAACTTTAAGTCACACCAAAAAACTTTAAGACTCACCAACAAACTTTAAGTCGCACCAAAAAACTTTAAGACGCACCAAAAAACTTTAAGTCGCACCAAAAAACTTTAAGTCGCACCAACAAACTTTAAGTCGCATCAAAAAACTTTAAATCGCACCAAAAAACTTTAAGTCGCACCAAAAAACTTTAAGAAGACTAACCAAAAAACTTTAGGTCACGCCAAAAACTTTAAGTCACGCCAAAAAACTTTCGCACCAACAAACTTTAAGTCGCACCAAAAAACTTTAAGTCGCACCAAAAAAACGTTAAGTCACGCCAAAAAACTTTAAGTCACTCCATGAAACTTTAAAGTCGCTCCAAAAAATTTTAAGTCGCACCAAAAACTTTAAGTCGCACCGAAAAACTTTAAGTCGCACGAAAAAACTTTAAGTCGCACCAAAAAACTTTAAGTCGCACCAAAAAACTAAGTCGCACCAAAAAACTTTAAATCTCACCAAAAAACTTTAAATCGCACCAAAAAACTTTAAGTCGCACACAAAAAACTTTAAGTCGCACCAAAAAACTTTAAGTCGCACCAAAAAACTTTAAGTCGCACCAAAAAACTTTAAGTCGCACCAAAAAACTTTAAGTCGCACCAAAAACTTTAAGTCGCACCAAAAAACTTTAAATCGCACCAAAAAACTTTAAGTCGCACCAAAAAACTTTAAGACGCACCAAAAAACTTTAGGTCACGCCAAAAAACTTTAAGTCACGCCAAAAAACTTCGCACCAACAAACTTTAAGTCGCACCAAAAAACTTTAAGTCGCACCAAAAAACTTTAAGTCACGCCAAAAAACTTTAAGTCACTCCATGAAACTTTAAAGTCGCTCCAAAAAATTTTAAGTCGCACCAACAAACTTTAAGTCGCACCAAAAAACTTTAAGTCGCACGAAAAAACTTTAAGTCGCACAAAAAACTTTAAGTCGCACCAAAAAACTAAGTCGCACCAAAAAACTTTAATCTCACCAAAAAACTTTAAATCGCACCAAAAAACTTTAAGTCGCACCAAAAAACTTTAAGTCGCACCAAAAAACTTTAAGTCGCACCAACAAACTTTAAGTCGCATCAAAAAACTTTAAGACGCACCAAAAAACTTTAAGTCGCACCAAAAAACTTTAAGTCGCACCAAAAAACTTCGCACCAACAAACTTTAAGTCGCACCAAAAAACTTTAAGTCGCACCAAAAAACTTTAAGTCACGCCAAAAAACTTTAAGTCACGCCATGAAACTTTAAAGTCGCACCAAAAAACTTTATCGTACCAAAAAACTTTGAGTCGCACCAAAAACTTTAAGTCGCATCAAAAACTAAGTCCGCCAAAAAACTTTAAGTCGCACCAAAAATCTTTAAGTCGCACCAACAAACTTTCAGTCGCACCAAAAAACTTTAAGTCGCACCAAAAAACTTTAAATCTCACCAAAAAACTTTAAATCGCACCAAAAAACTAAGTCGCTCCAAAAAACTTTAAGTTACGCCAAAAAACTTTAAGTCGCACCAAAAAACTTTAAGTCACACCAAAAAACTTTAAGACGCACCAACAAACTTTAAGTCGCACCAAAAAACTTTAAGACGCACCAAAAAACTTTAAGTCGCACCAAAAAACTTTAAGTCGCACCAAAAAACTTTAAGTCGCCTCATAAAACTTTAAGTCGCACCAAAAAAATTTATGTCGCATCAAAAACTAAGTCCGCCAAAAAACTTTAAATCTCACCAAAAAACTTTAAATCGCACCAAAAAACTTTAAGTCGCTCCAAAAAATTTTAAGTTACGCCAAAAAACATTAAGTCGCACCAAAAAACTTTAAGTCACACCAAAAAACTTTAAGACGCACCAACAAACTTTAAGTCGCACCAAAAAACTTTAAGTCGCACCAAAAAACTTTAAGTCGCACCAAAAAACTTTAAGTCGTACCAACAAACTTTAAGTCGCATCAAAAAACTTTAAGTCTTACCAACAAACTTTAAGTCGCATCAAAAAACTTTAATTTCGCACCAAAAAACTTTAAGTCGCACCAAAAAACTTTAAGTCGCACCAAAAAACTTTAAGTCGCACCAAAAAACTTTAAGTCGCACCAAAAAACTTTAAGTCGCCTCATAAAACTTTAAGTCGCACCAAAAAAATTTATGTCGCATCAAAAACTAAGTCCGCCAAAAAACTTTAAATCTCACCAAAAAACTTTAAATCGCACCAAAAAACTTTAAGTCGCTCCAAAAAATTTTAAGTTACGCCAAAAAACATTAAGTCGCACCAAAAAACTTTAAGTCACACCAAAAAACTTTAAGACGCACCAACAAACTTTAAGTCGCACCAAAAAACTTTAAGTCGCACCAAAAAACTTTAAGTCGCACCAAAAAACTTTAAGTCGCCACAACAAACTTTAAGTCGCATCAAAAAACTTTAAGTCGCACCAACAAACTTTAAGTCGCATCAAAAAACTTTAAGTCGCACCAAAAAACTTTAAGTCGCACCAAAAAACTTTAAGTCGCACCAAAAAACTTTAAGTCGCACCAACAAACTTTAAGTCGCATCAAAAAACTTTAAGTCGCACCAAAAAACTTTAAGTCACGCCAAAAAACTTTAAGTCACGCCATGAAACTTTAAAGTCGCACCAAAAAACTTTATCGTACCAAAAAACTTTGAGTCGCACCAAAAAACTTTAAGTCGCATCAAAAACTAAGTCCGCCAAAAAACTTTAAGTCGCACCAAAAAAATTTATGTCGCATCAAAAACTAAGTCCGCCAAAAAACTTTAAATCTCACCAAAAAACTTTAAATCGCACCAAAAAACTTTAAGTCGCTCCAAAAAATTTTAAGTTACGCCAAAAAACATTAAGTCGCACCAAAAAACTTTAAGTCACACCAAAAAACTTTAACACGCACCAACAAACTTTAAGTCGCACCAAAAAACTTTAAGTCGCACCAAAAAACTTTAAGTCGCACCAAAAAACTTTAAGTCGCACCAACAAACTTTAAGTCGCATCAAAAAACTTTAAGTCGCACCCAACAAACTTTAAGTCGCATCAAAAAACTTTAAGTCGCACCAAAAAACTTTAAGTCGCACCAAAAAACTTTAAGTCGCACCAAAAAACTTTAAGTCGCACCAAAAAACTTTAAGTCGCACCAAAAAACTTTAAGTCGCCTCATAAAACTTTAAGTCGCACCAAAAAAATTTATGTCGCATCAAAAACTAAGTCCGCCAAAAAACTTTAAATCTCACCAAAAAACTTTAAATCGCACCAAAAAACTTTAAGTCGCTCCAAAAAATTTTAAGTTACGCCAAAAAACATTAAGTCGCACCAAAAAACTTTAAGTCACACCAAAAAACTTTAAGACGCACCAACAAACTTTAAGTCGCACCAAAAAACTTTAAGTCGCACCAAAAAACTTTAAGTCGCACCAAAAAACTTTAAGTCGCACCAACAAACTTTAAGTCGCATCAAAAAACTTTAAGTCGCACCAACAAACTTTAAGTCGCATCAAAAAACTTTAAGTCGCACCAAAAAACTTTAAGTCGCACCAAAAAACTTTAAGTCGCACCAAAAAACTTCGCACCAACAAACTTTAAGTCGCACCAAAAAACTTTAAGTCGCACCAAAAAACTTTAAGTCACGCCAAAAAACTTTAAGTCACGCCATGAAACTTTAAAGTCGCACCAAAAAACTTTATCGTACCAAAAAACTTTGAGTCGCACCAAAAACTTTAAGTCGCATCAAAAACTAAGTCCGCCAAAAAACTTTAAGTCGCACCAAAAATCTTTAAGTCGCACCAACAAACTTTCAGTCGCACCAAAAAACTTTAAGTCGCACCAAAAAACTTTAAATCTCACCAAAAAACTTTAAATCGCACCAAAAAAACTAAGTCGCTCCAAAAAACTTTAAGTCGCACCAAAAAACTTTAAGTCGCACCAAAAAACTTTAAGTCGCACCAACAAACTTTAAGTCGCATCAAAAAACTTTAAGTCGCACCAACAAACTTTAAGTCGCATCAAAAAACTTTAAGTCGCACCAAAAAACTTTAAGTCGCACCAAAAAACTTTAAGTCGCACCAAAAAACTTTAAGTCGCACCAAAAAACTTTAAGTCGCACCAAAAAACTTTAAGTCGCCTCATAAAACTTTAAGTCGCACCAAAAAAATTTATGTCGCATCAAAAACTAAGTCCGCCAAAAAACTTTAAATCTCACCAAAAAACTTTAAATCGCACCAAAAAACTTTAAGTCGCTCCAAAAAATTTTAAGTTACGCCAAAAAACATTAAGTCGCACCAAAAAACTTTAAGTCACACCAAAAAACTTTAAGACGCACCAACAAACTTTAAGTCGCACCAAAAAACTTTAAGTCGCACCAAAAAACTTTAAGTCGCACCAAAAAACTTTAAGTCGCACCAACAAACTTTAAGTCGCATCAAAAAACTTTAAGTCGCACCAACAAACTTTAAGTCGCATCAAAAAACTTTAAGTCGCACCAAAAAACTTTAAGTCGCACCAAAAAACTTTAAGTCGCACCAAAAAACTTCGCACCAACAAACTTTAAGTCGCACCAAAAAACTTTAAGTCGCACCAAAAAACTTTAAGTCACGCCAAAAAACTTTAAGTCACGCCATGAAACTTTAAAGTCGCACCAAAAAACTTTATCGTACCAAAAAACTTTGAGTCGCACCAAAAACTTTAAGTCGCATCAAAAACTAAGTCCGCCAAAAAACTTTAAGTCGCACCAAAAATCTTTAAGTCGCACCAACAAACTTTCAGTCGCACCAAAAAACTTTAAGTCGCACCAAAAAACTTTAAATCTCACCAAAAAACTTTAAATCGCACCAAAAAAACTAAGTCGCTCCAAAAAACTTTAAGTTACACCAAAAAACTTTAAGTCGCACCAAAAAACTTTAAGTCGCACCAAAAAACTTTAAGTCGCACCAACAAACTTTAAGTCGCATCAAAAAACTTTAAGTCGCACCAACAAACTTTAAGTCGCATCAAAAAACTTTAAGTCGCACCAAAAAACTTTAAGTCACGCTAAAAAACTTTAAGTCGCTCCAAAAAACTTTAAATCCCACCAAAAAAACTTTAAGTCGCACCAAAAAAACTTTAAGTCGCACCAACAAACTTTAAGTCGCACCAAAAAACTTTAAGTCGCACCAAAAAACTTTAAGTCGCACCAAAAAACTTTAAGTCGCACCAAAAAACTTTAAGTCGCACCAAAAAACTTTAAGTCGCACCAAAAAATTTCGCACCAACAAACTTTAAGTCGCACCAAAAAACTTTAAGTCGCACCAAAAAACTTTAAGTCACGCCAAAAAACTTTAAGTCACGCCATGAAACTTTAAGACGCACCAACAAACTTTAAGTCGCACCAAAAAACTTTAAATCTCACCAAAAAACTTTAAATCGCACCAAAAAACTTTAAGTCGCTCCAAAAAACTTTAAGTCACACCAAAAAACTTTAAGACGCACCAACAAACTTTAAGTCGCATCAAAAAACTTTAAGTCGCACCAAAAAACTTTAAGTCGCACCAAAAAAATTTAAGTCGCACCAAAAAACTTTAAGTCGCACCAACAAACTTTAAGTCGCATCAAAAAACTTTAAGTCGCACCAAAAAACTTTAAGTCGCACCAAAAAACTTTAAGTCGCACCAAAAAAACTTCGCACCAACAAACTTTAAGTCGCACCAAAAAACTTTAAGTCGCACCAAAAAACTTTAAGTCGCACCAAAAAACTTCGCACCAACAAACTTTAAGTCACGCCATGAAACTTTAAAGTCGCACCAAAAAACTTTATCGTACCAAAAAACTTTGAGTCGCACCAAAAACTTTAAGTCGCATCAAAAACTAAGTCCGCCAAAAAACTTTAAGTCGCACCAAAAAACTTCGCACCAACAAACTTTAAGTCGCACCAAAAAACTTTAAGTCGCTCCAAAAAACTTTAAGTCGCACAAAAAACTTTAAGTGGCACCAAAAAACTTTAAGTTGCACCAAAAAACTTTAAGTCGCACCAAAAAACTTTAAGTCGCACCAAAAAACATTAAGTCTCACCAAAAAACTTTAAGTCGCACCAAAAAACTTTAAGTCACGCCAAAAACTTTCATGTCGCACCAAAAAACATTAAGTCGCACCAAAAAATTTTAAGTCATGCCAAAAAACTTCGCACCATGAAACTTTAAGTCGCACCAAAAAACTTTAAGTCGCTCCAAAAAATTTTAAGTCGCACAAAAAACTTTAAGTGGCACCAAAAAACTTTAAGTCGCTCCAAAAAATTTTAAGTCGCACAAAAAACTTTAAGTGGCACCAACAAACTTTAAGTCGCATCAAAAAACTTTAAGTCGCACGAAAAAACTTTAAGTCGCATCATAAAACTTTAAGTAGCACCAAAAAAATTTAAGTCGCACCAAAAAACTTCAAGTCGCACCAAAAAACTTTAAGTCAGGCCAAAAACTTTAAGTCGCACCATAAAAACTTTAAGTCACACCAAAAAACTTTAAGACGCACCAACAAACTTTAAGTCGCACCAAAAAACTTTAAGTCGCACCAAAAAACTTTAAGTCGCACCAAAAAACTTTAAGGCACACCAACAAACTTTAAGTCGCACCAAAAAACTTTAAGTCGCACCAAAAAACTTTAAGTCGCACCAAAAAACTTCGCACCAACAAACTTTAAGTCGCACCAAAAAACTTTAAGTCGCACCAAAAAACTTTAAGTCGCACCAAAAAACTTCGCACCAACAAACTTTAAGTCACGCCATGAAACTTTAAAGTCGCACCAAAAAACTTTATCGTACCAAAAAACTTTGAGTCGCACCAAAAACTTTAAGTCGCATCAAAAACTAAGTCCGCCAAAAAACTTTAAGTCGCACCAAAAAACTTCGCACCAACAAACTTTAAGTCGCACCAAAAAACTTTAAGTCACGCCAAAAAACTTTAAGTCACTCCATGAAACTTTAAAGTCGCACCAACAAACTTTAAGTCGCACCGAAAAACTTTAAGTCGCACGAAAAAACTTTAAGTCGCACAAAAAACTTTAAGTCGCACCAAAAAACTTTAAGTCACACCAAAAAACTTTAAGACGCACCAACAAACTTTAAGTCGCACCAAAAAACTTTAAGTCGCACCAAAAAACTTTAAGTCGCACCAAAAAACTTTAAGTCGCACCAACAAACTTTAAGTCGCATCAAAAAACTTTAAGTCGCACCAACAAACTTTAAGTCGCATCAAAAAACTTTTAGTCGCACCAAAAAACTTTAAGTCGCACCAAAAAACTTTAAGTCGCACCAAAAAACTTCGCACCAACAAACTTTAAGTCGCACCAAAAAACTTTAAGTCGCACCAAAAAACTTTAAGTCGCACCAAAAAACTTCGCACCAACAAACTTTAAGTCACGCCATGAAACTTTAAAGTCGCACCAAAAAACTTTATCGTACCAAAAAACTTTGAGTCGCACCAAAAACTTTAAGTCGCATCAAAAACTAAGTCCGCCAAAAAACTTTAAGTCGCACCAAAAAACTTCGCACCAACAAACTTTAAGTCGCACCAAAAAACTTTAAGTCACGCCAAAAAACTTTAAGTCACTCCATGAAACTTTAAAGTCGCACCAACAAACTTTAAGTCGCACCGAAAAACTTTAAGTCGCACGAAAAAACTTTAAGTCGCACAAAAAACTTTGAGTCGCACCAAAAAACTTTAAGTCACACCAAAAAACTTTAAGACGCACCAACAAACTTTAAGTCGCACCAAAAAACTTTAAGTCGCACCAAAAAACTTTAAGTCGCACCAAAAAACTTTAAGTCGCACCAACAAACTTTAAGTCGCATCAAAAAACTTTAAGTCGCACCAACAAACTTTAAGTCGCATCAAAAAACTTTTAGTCGCACCAAAAAACTTTAAGTCGCACCAAAAAACTTTAAGTCGCACCAAAAAACTTCGCACCAACAAACTTTAAGTCGCACCAAAAAACTTTAAGTCGCACCAAAAAACTTTAAGTCACGCCAAAAAACTTTAAGTCACGCCATGAAACTTTAAAGTCGCACCAAAAAACTTTATCGTACCAAAAAACTTTGAGTCGCACCAAAAACTTTAAGTCGCATCAAAAACTAAGTCCGCCAAAAAACTTTAAGTCGCACCAAAAATCTTTAAGTCGCACCAACAAACTTTCAGTCGCACCAAAAAACTTTAAGTCGCACCAAAAAACTTTAAATCTCACCAAAAAACTTTAAATCGCACCAAAAAAACTAAGTCGCTCCAAAAAACTTTAAGTTACACCAAAAAACTTTAAGTCGCACCAAAAAACTTTAAGTCGCACCAAAAAACTTTAAGTCGCACCAACAAACTTTAAGTCGCATCAAAAAACTTTAAGTCGCACCAACAAACTTTAAGTCGCATCAAAAAACTTTAAGTCGCACCAAAAAACTTTAAGTCACGCTAAAAAACTTTAAGTCGCTCCAAAAAACTTTAAATCGCACCAAAAAACTTTAAGTCGCACCAAAAAACTTTAAGTCGCACCAACAAACTTTAAGTCGCACCAAAAAACTTCGCACCAACAAACTTTAAGTCGCACCAAAAAACTTTAAGTCGCACCAAAAAACTTTAAGTCACGCCAAAAAACTTTAAGTCACGCCATGAAACTTTAAAGTCGCACCAAAAAACTTTATCGTACCAAAAAACTTTGAGTCGCACCAAAAACTTTAAGTCGCATCAAAAACTAAGTCCGCCAAAAAACTTTAAGTCGCACCAAAAATCTTTAAGTCGCACCAACAAACTTTCAGTCGCACCAAAAAACTTTAAGTCGCACCAAAAAACTTTAAATCTCACCAAAAAACTTTAAATCGCACCAAAAAAACTAAGTCGCTCCAAAAAACTTTAAGTTACGCCAAAAAACTTTAAGTCGCACCAAAAAACTTTAAGTCACACCAAAAAACTTTAAGACGCACCAACAAACTTTAAGTCGCACCAAAAAACTTTAAGACGCACCAAAAAACTTTAAGTCGCACCAAAAAACTTTAAGTCGCACCAAAAAACTTTAAGTCGCCTCATAAAACTTTAAGTCGCACCAAAAAAATTTATGTCGCATCAAAAACTAAGTCCGCCAAAAAACTTTAAATCTCACCAAAAAACTTTAAATCGCACCAAAAAACTTTAAGTCGCTCCAAAAAATTTTAAGTTACGCCAAAAAACATTAAGTCGCACCAAAAAACTTTAAGTCACACCAAAAAACTTTAAGACGCACCAACAAACTTTAAGTCGCACCAAAAAACTTTAAGTCGCACCAAAAAACTTTAAGTCGCACCAAAAAACTTTAAGTCGTACCAACAAACTTTAAGTCGCATCAAAAAACTTTAAGTCTTACCAACAAACTTTAAGTCGCATCAAAAAACTTTAATTTCGCACCAAAAAACTTTAAGTCGCACCAAAAAACTTTAAGTCGCACCAAAAAACTTTAAGTCGCACCAAAAAACTTTAAGTCGCACCAAAAAACTTTAAGTCGCACCAACAAACTTTAAGTCGCATCAAAAAACTTTAAGTCGCACCAACAAACTTTAAGTCGCATCAAAAAACTTTAAGTCGCACCAAAAAACTTTAAGTCACGCTAAAAAACTTTAAGTCGCTCCAAAAAACTTTAAATCTCACCAAAAAACTTTAAATCGCACCAAAAAAACTAAGTCGCACCAAAAAACTTTAAGTCGCACCAAAAAACTTTAAGTCGCACCAAAAAACTTTAAGTCGCACCAAAAAACATTAAGTCGCACCAACAAACTTTAAGTCGCACCAAAAAACTTCGCACCAACAAACTTTAAGTCGCACCAAAAAACTTTAAGTACCACCAAAAAACTTTAAGTCACGCCAAAAAAATTAAGTCGCACCAACAAACTTTAAGTCGCACCAAAAAACTTTAAGTCGCACCATATAACTTTTAGTAGCACCAAAAAACTTTAAGTCGCACAAAAAACTTTAAGTCGCACCAAAAAACTTTAAGTCGCACCAACAAACTTTAAGTCGCACCAAAAAACTTTAAGTCGCTCCAAAAAACTTTAAGTCTCTCCAAAAAACTTAAAATCGCACCAAAAACTTTAAGTCGCACCAAAAAACTTTAAGTCGCACTAACAAACTTGAAGTCGCACCAAAAAACTTTAAGTCGCACCAAAAAACTTTAAGTCGCACCAAAAAACTTTAAGTCGCACCAAAAAACATTAAGTCGCACCAACAAACTTTAAGTCGCACCAAAAAACTTCGCACCAACAAACTTTAAGTCGCACCAAAAAACTTTAAGTAGCACCAAAAAACTTTAAGTCACGCCAAAAAAATTAAGTCGCACCAACAAACTTTAAGTCGCACCAAAAAACTTTAAGTCGCACCATATAACTTTTAGTAGCACCAAAAAACTTTAAGTCGCACAAAAAACTTTAAGTCGCACCAAAAAACTTTAAGTCGCACCAACAAACTTTAAGTCGCACCAAAAAACTTTAAGTCGCTCCAAAAAACTTTAAGTCTCTCCAAAAAACTTAAAATCGCACCAAAAACTTTAAGTCGCACCAAAAAACTTTAAGTCGCACTAACAAACTTGAAGTCGCACCAAAAAACTTTAAGTCGCACAAAAAAACTTTAAGTCGCACCAAAAAACTTTAAGTCGCACCAAAAAACATTAAGTCGCACCAACAAACTTTAAGTCGCACCAAAAAACTTCGCACCAACAAACTTTAAGTCGCACCAAAAAACTTTAAGTAGCACCAAAAAACTTTAAGTCACGGCAAAAAAATTAAGTCGCACCAACAAACTTTAAGTCGCACCAAAAAACTTTAAGTCGCACCATATAACTTTTAGTAGCACCAAAAAACTTTAAGTCGCACAAAAAACTTTAAGTCGCACCAAAAAACTTTAAGTCGCACCAACAAACTTTAAGTCGCACCAAAAAACTTTAAGTCGCTCCAAAAAACTTTAAGTCTCTCCAAAAAACTTAAAATCGCACCAAAAACTTTAAGTCGCACCAAAAAACTTTAAGTCGCACTAACAAACTTGAAGTCGCACCAAAAAACTTTAAGTCGCACAAAAAAACTTTAAGTCGCACCAAAAAACTTTAAGTCGCACCAAAAAACTTAAAGTCGCACCAAAAAACATTAAGTCGCACCAACAAACTTTAAGTCGCACCAAAAAACTTTAAGTCGCTCCAAAAAATTTTAAGTCGCACAAAAAACTTTAAGTGGCACCAACAAACATTAAGTCGCATCAAAAAACTTTAAGTCGCACCAACAAACTTTAATTCGCATCAAAAAACTTTAAGTCGCACCAAAAAACTTTAAGTCGTACCAACAAACTTTAAGTCGCACCGAAAAACTTTAAGTCGCACGAAAAAACTTTAAGTCGCATCATAAAACTTTAAGTAGCACCAAAAAAACTTTAAGTCGCACCATAAAACTTAAAGTCGCACCAAAAAACTTTAAGTCACGCCAAAAACCTTCAAGTCGCACCAAAAAACTTTAAGTCAGGCCAAAAATTTTAAGTCGCACCAAAAACTTTAAGTCTCACCAAAAAACTTTAAGTCACGCCAAAAAACTTTAAGTCACGCCATGAAACTTTAAAGTCGCACCAAAAAACTTTAAGTCGTACCAAAAAACTTTGAGTCGCACCAAAAACTTTAAGTCGCACCAAAAAACTTTAAGTCGCACCATATAACTTTTAGTAGCACCAAAAAACTTTAAGTCGCACAAAAAACTTTAAGTCGCACCAAAAAACTTTAAGTCGCACCAACAAACTTTAAGTCGCACGAAAAAACTTTAAGTCGCATCATAAAACTTTAAGCAGCACCAAAAAAAATTTAAGTCGCACCAAAAAACTTTAAGTCGCTCCAAAAAACTTTAGTCTCACCATAAAACTTTAAGTCGCACCAAAAAACTTTAAGTCGCACCAAAAAACTTTAAGTCGCACCAAAAAACTTTAAGTCGCTCCAAAAAACTTTAGTCTCACCATAAAACTTTAAGTGGCACCAACAAACTTTAAGTCGCATCAAAAAACTTTAAGTCGCACCAACAAACTTTAATTCGCACCGAAAAACTTTAAGTCGCACGAAAAAACTTTAAGTCGCATCATAAAACTTTAAGTAGCACCAAAAAAATTTAAGTCGCACCAAAAAACTTCAAGTCGCACCAAAAAACTTTAAGTCAGGCCAAAAATTTTAAGTCGCACCAAAAACTTTAAGTCGCACAAAAAACTTTAAGTCGCACCAAAAAACTTTAAGTCGCACCAACAAACTTTAAGTCGCACGAAAAAACTTTAAGTCGCATCATAAAACTTTAAGCAGCACCAAAAAAAATTTAAGTCGCACCAAAAAACTTTAAGTCGCTCCAAAAAAATTTAGTCTCACCATAAAACTTTAAGTCGCACCAAAAAACTTTAAGTCGCACCAAAAAACTTTAAGTAGCACCAAAAAACTTTAAGTCGTGCCAAAAAACTTTAAGTCGCACCATAAAACTTTAAGTAGCACCAAAAAAAATTTAAGTCGTACGAAAAAACTTTAAGTCGCACCAAAAAACTTTAAGTCGCAACAAGAAACTTTAAGTCGCACCAAAAAACTTTATGTCGTACCAAAAAACTTTAAGTCGCAACAAGAAACTTTAAGTCGCACCAAAAAACTTTATGTCGTACCAAAAAACTTTAAGTCGCAACAAGAAACTTTAAGTCGCACCAAAAAACTTTAAGTCGGACCAAAAAACTTTAAGTCGCATCATAAAACTTTAAGTCCTGCCAAAAAACTTTAAGTCTCACCAAAAAACTTTAAGTCACACTAAAAAACTTTAAGTCGCACCAAAAAACTTTAAGTCGCACCATAAAACTTTAAGTCGCACCAAAAAACTTTAAGTCGCACAAAAAAACTTTAAGTCGCACCAAAAAACTTTAAGTCGCACCAAAAAACTTTAAGTCGCACCAAAAAACTTTAAGTCGCACCAAAAAACTTTAAGTCGCACCAAAAAACTTTAAGTCGCTCCAAAAAACTTTAAGTCACGCCAAAAAACTTTAAGTCTCTCCAAAAAACTTTAAATCGCACCAAAACACTTTAAGTCGCACCAAAAAACGTTAAGTCTCACCATAAAACTTTAAGTTGCACCAAAAAACTTTAAGTCGCACCAAAAAACTTTAAGTCGCACCAAAAAACATTAAGTCGCACCAAAAAACTTTAAGTCGCACCAAAAAACTTTAAGTCACGCCAAAAACTTTCATGTCGCACCAAAAAACATTAAGTCGCACCAAAAAATTTTAAGTCATGCCAAAAAACTTCGCACCATGAAACTTTAAGTCGCACCAAAAAACTTTAAGAAGTCTAACCAAAAAACTTTAAGTCGCACCAAAAAAATTTAAGTCACGCGCCTACAAACTTTAAGTCGCACCAAAAAACTTTAAGACTCACCAAAAAACTTTAAGTCTCACCATAAAACTTAAGTCGCACCAAAAAACTTTAAGTCTCACCGAAAAACTTTAAGTCACGCCAAAAAACTTTAAGTCGTACCAAAAAACTTTAAGTCGCACCGAAAAACTTTAAGTCACGCCAAAAAACTTTATGTCGTACCAAAAAACTTTAAGTCACTCCATGAAACTTTAAAGTCTCTCCAAAAAACTTTAAATCGTACCAAAAAACTTTAAGTCGCACCAGAAAACTTTAAGTCTCACCATAAAACTTTAAGTTGCACCAAAAAACTTTAAGTCGCACCAAAAACTTTAAGTCGCACCAAAAAACTTTAAGTCTCACCAAAAAACTTTAAGTCACGCCAAAAAACTTTAAGTCACGCCATGAAACTTTAAAGTCGCACCAAAAAACTGTAAGTCGTACCAAAAAACTTTGAGTCGCACCAAAAACTTTAAGTCGCACCAAAAAACTTTAAGTCGCACCATATAACTTTTAGTAGCACCAAAAAACTTTAAGTCGCACAAAAAACTTTAAGTCGCACCAAAAAACTTTAAGTCGCACCAACAAACTTTAAGTCGCACGAAAAAACTTTAAGTCGCATCATAAAACTTTAAGCAGCACCAAAAAAAATTTAAGTCGCACCAAAAAACTTTAAGTCGCTCCAAAAAACTTTAGTCTCACCATAAAACTTTAAGTCGCACCAAAAAACTTTAAGTCGCACCAAAAAACTTTAAGTCGCACCAAAAAACTTTAAGTCGCTCCAAAAAACTTTAGTCTCACCATAAAACTTTAAGTGGCACCAAAAAACTTTAAGTCGCTCCAAAAAATTTTTAGTCGCACAAAAAACTTTAAGTGGCACCAACAAACTTTAAGTCGCATCAAAAAACTTTAAGTCGCACCAACAAACTTTAATTCGCACCGAAAAACTTTAAGTCGCACGAAAAAACTTTAAGTCGCACCAAAAAACTTTAAGTCGCACCAAAAAACTTTAAGTCTCACCAAAAAACTTTAAGTCACGCCAAAAAACTTTAAGTCGCACCAAAAAACTTTAAGTCGCACCAAAAAACTTTAAGTCGCTACAAGAAACTTTAAGTCGCACCAAAAAACTTTATGTCGCACCAAAAAACTTTAAGTCGCAACAAGAAACTTTAAGTCGCACAAAAAACTTTAAGTCGCACCATAAAACTTTAAGTCGCACCAAAAAACTTTAAGTCGCACCAAAAAACTTTAAGTCGCACCAAAAAACTTTAAGTCGTGCTAAAAATTCTTAAAGTCGCTCCATAAAACTTTAAGTAGCACAACAAAAAATTTAAGTCGTACGAAAAAAGTTTAAGTCGCACCAAAAAACTTTAAGTCTCACCATAAAACTTTAAGTTGCACCAACAAACTTTAAGTCGCACCAAAAAACTTTAAGTCGCACCATATAACTTTTAGTCGCACCAAAAAACTTTAAGTCGCACCAAAAAACTTTAAGTCGCACCAAAAACTTTAAGTCGCACCAAAAAACTTTAAGTCGCACCAACAAACTTTAAGTCGCACCGAAAAACTTTAAGTCGCACGAAAAAACTTTAAGTCGCATCATAAAACTTTAAGCAGCACCATAAAACTTTAAGTCGCACCATAAAACTTTAAAGTGCTACTGAAACGAATTTTTCGACCCCTTTTTTATTGGCTTAAAAAGATATTCACGTTTTTAGAAGCAGTTTGATATATGTATGAGCATCGTACGTTGAGTAGAAGTGGTCTAATTTTGCCTCCAAACTTCGTTATCAGATGCGAACTTTGTAAGCCGGCATTTTGGTGTCCTGTGACGTCAGAAGATGGACGGAAGTGGCAAAGCAAACAGTAATATATATAGACCTATATAGCGTTTGAGGTATTCGCAGTGATTTCTCGTGGATTTTTGAGGCCAAAAACTATATTTTTTACAGGAAAGCTAAATTACTATATATAACAATCTATATTCTGAGGGGATGTCGAGTAACGAGTCCGATCGTAGCGCGAATACATCAGAAAGTTCGACTATCAACTCTAAGAGCACATCTGATGACGATACAACTACAAGTACTTCGGGATCAGCATGCAATGTAGCATCTCATAGCTTCGCTTATGATGATGAACCACTGGCAGAACCAGGTCAAGTTGTGGATACCCCAGATGATCCGGATGGAATACTACCATCGACGTTAGAGCAGAGAAGCGACGGCAGAATACCTTCAAACCAGTGGTAAATGGATTTATTAAAATTGATTTATAAATATACCTTGTGCACGTGTTTACATTATGAATATGCCTATTGTCAGTAAATATATTGGATATAAAGTACCTTGTCAGAGATTCTATATAAAGCATTGCCTTATATAAATTTGCCTTTCTATCAATGACACAACTTTATAGGCTAAGTTGTAAACATATATAAATATCTGTGGTACAGTGTGTTATAAATAGTATAATTCACTATTCACTATTCTATATTGTGACTTGTATATACACGAAAATGTAGACATGCTTTAACTTAATTTTCGTAGGTGCAGTTGCCAATGTTACCAAACAGAATTGCTGGAGGGGGTCATGGAGTATCGGTGTTGCAAGGAAATGACACCAGCCTTGAGAATAATGACATTCGACGGCAGCATTGAGCACATCAGCTGCATCACCCAACATGGTGATTTTGGCCCAATGACCCATCAGGCTGTATTAGAGAATGTTGGTCCGCTTCTTAAAGACAGGAATGGTCGCTCTTATCGACGGCGAGGATCACAATCTTTGAACCAGTAAGTTATACTTCTGGATAAATTTGTCTACCAACAAGGTCAATTTATTACAGTTCATTTGCTCCGGCCCCCTGCCAACACTCATAAGTCATTTGCATTGTATTCTTTTAGATATTTGAGAGCAGTTGCCTATAGATGGCTCATTAAATGGATGTGTGGCTTATTGGGATGGGAGAACACAAGACCTTTGCCAGCTTGTGTGTACCATTTTATTCGGAAAGCATACCCAACAGCAGACACAAAAGGATACATTCCAGCTGAGCAGCGTTCATAAGGACATTGTATTGTAAGGATAGCGTTCATAAGGATCATGTATATATGTGTTTAGTATTTACACTTCAAGCCTCAGCCATGTTTTTTTATTGTTGATCAGTGGACAAATATAGTCATCCAAAATGTGTAAGCAAAACCAAGCCAAGGCTTGAAGTGTAAACAAACTTATGAAAGGTGTTGATATTTGTAATGTTCCTTTATTATCTATACTAAACCCATCCTACAACAAATGAAACAAGTGCCCGGAGAAAACCAACTAGCTATATTATCTATTCTAGCCCACCATATAAAAATAGAAATCAGAGTACCCAGAGAAACCAACCAGATTTTATTTACTTGTCATGAGTAATTTAGTGTCATGAAAACCACAAATTATAGATGAAATGTGGTAAATAACTTATTAAATAATAGAAAATGTGGCATCATCATACTAACCAATAAACATTCAATAAGTTTATGGTTTGGTACATGGTGCATTTACTGTACCTCCAATACTGACGATGCAGTATGCCATGGCTGTTGTGTGATTTTCATAAAGCGTGTTAAAATTATTATTTCAATACTATTATTTATTATTATGGTTATAAATTACTGCTAAATCAATATTCGTATTGAACTCTTTATGAAAATATACAATATTTTACAACAGCTTTGCACATCCTGCAATGCCAATAGAGGTTTCCAACGATGTCACTCACAGGCATTAGAAATAATTTTTATATTAGGATTATTGTGTTATAACTATCTGATTCTCCATAGTAATGTACTAGCTTATATTACGATATTGTTACCAATCAACTTTATATGAACTATTTATGTATATAATTACATTATGGTTATTATAATTATTATACTATATTATTATAATTCTAATTTTCCATCTTCATTTCATCTGGTTGATCCTGAAAAATAGAAAGGACAAAGATTAATCAGAAAACATGAATAGATATAATGTTTTATCAATAATAGAAATTTGTACATCACCTTGATTGCTGACCATGGTCTCGTTGATCCTCAAAAATAGAAAGGACAAAGTTAATCAGAAAATATAAATAGATCTAATGTTTATCAATAATAGAAATTTGTACATCACCTTGATTGCTGCCCATGGCACCAATGTAATTGATCACACAAGCAAATCACATCACAAGCAAACATGAGTCTAAAAACAATTTGTACAGTATTATTATTTCAATTAGTTCTAAGCAAACAATTACAAACTTAGTTATGTTTGGTCAATAACACACACCAGCTGTATCACAATCATCTTCAGAAAGTTGGATAATTTGACCATATGTGTAGAGTTTTCCAGATGTATCCAACTGTGACCAAAATGCCAGTACCCAGGCATGGGAGGCTTAGAGGGTACTATCACTTGCCCAAGGCGATCCCCCAGGCTAGTGGAGGGAAGGAGGCACCTTACATCACCATTTCAGACCGGCATAAAGCAAAATCATACCACTGCCCATACATATCCTTTCACGACACAGAATCAGGGCATCGACCACGTGGGTGTCCTTTCATGGGGTTTTTACATTTCCCACATCTGCGTATTGGCTGGGTTTGCTGAGCTGTTCTACTCGCTTCCTGTTGTGCAACCAAGTCGCTCTGTTGCTGTGTCTGTTCTTCCACTATAAGTAACAAATTCAACAATAAAATGTTTTTCAAAATATGTTTGGTATTCCAATTTCTGGAAGTTGTCAGTGTGAATGATACTCACAGGTAGGGAAAAGTGCTTGACAATCCAAAGCTTTTCTCTCATTGTGGCGTTTGATGGCATCTTCTCTTGACCTTCTATCTGTAAATTGTCTACACAAAGGTTCAGGTGCTTTCTTTTTGTATTTTTCCACAGTTTCAGATAAATCCTTCTCAGAAGTTGTAAAAAGATTGTTTCTCACAGCATTGACATATTCTAAAATAAATATTGAAACTTGTTATATAAGTACCATACATCAAATAATTTCAGTATGGGTTATTTCCGATAGATAGGGTTTTTAGGACACTTGGGCAGAAAAGGGCAAAATGGAGTGAAATTCTTCTCAGAGATCCCACATCAACCCATTCCATGGTAGTAAAGTAAAACAAAAGATTACCATAAGTAGGTTGAACAGTTACTTCACGAACGACTTCTTCACCCAGCTTAAACTTTGGAAATGTAACATTGAAGATAGGAAGACCATCTTTTGTTTTCTTCGACTTGCGTTGAACGTTTTCATTAAAATGAAGAATGGCAATAATATGTCTGCAAATTAAACAGTATACAAGAATGAGAAATAATTTTTATTAGAGTATAGTACATCCATGTACTGTGTACAGTCCTTTTTATATGAAGCAAAAGGTCACCTGCAGAAAGTTCCCAGCCAAGAGAAATGGGTCATCTTTGGATGCCAGTGGTTGAGAGTCGAGTGAAATCCTTCAAGGCAACTGGTTTGGCCATCAGGTGAAAGCTTCGCAATATCCTTGAGGATGCTTTTCTTCAACAAAATTGAGCAGATTCGGTCATAAGCAACAGTTCCTTGAAAGATACAATTCATTTATAATTTATCTATACTAGGTAAATTTAGATACTAAAATACTAGATTGGCATGGCTATATGACAGGTGCTTATATTTCTCAAGTAATTTGATCATACTGAAAATTCATATAATATTGTCAATATAGGATCAGGTCTCGAGATTTTTTTTCCATATCTGAGAGGATTGATACGATTTCTAAGGATTGATATGAAAAAATACAGGGGTGGATCCAGCAGTGTTTTTTTAGGGGGGTGCCAGGTGAGTCGAGCGGCGAAGGCGCAAGGCCCCAAGGGGGTCAGGGGACCGGGGCATGCCCCCCGGAAAATTTTGAAAATTAGAACCCCAGAAATATCATTTCCTGCGATTTGAGCATTCAATTATGAGCTTCAGTTTGACTTAAAAAAAGGAAAAACCTTTGAAATTATACCATATTTCTGAGCTAAATATCTTGTGTAATTTTCATGTAAGCCTGGCTACAAAATGACTGGACAAATACAGCACGCTTACATGAAGTACAATTATAGTAATAAAAGTACAATTTACTGCAATTATAGTAATACTGATTTTTTGCACCCCCCTTGCACCCCTGTTGACCAAGGCCAACAGGGGTGCGCACCCCTGTGCACCCCTCCCCTAAATCCACCCCTGAAAAAATATACCTATAGGAATCCATTTTCGTTCTTCCAGTTCCCCATGGGCACAAGATGTAAATAATGGATCTGGGTGATCTTCATGTTTGCCAGCCATATGTCGAACAGTTGACTTCCACTTAGCCACAATGAGATCCTCAAAACCAGGAAGGGTTGTTTGTGCACTCCAATACAGATGCTTGCGGACACCTTTTAGCCAATCATTGATCACCTCGCATCCCTTCTCTTTGCCAGTTTTCCTGAGTTGCTTGTTTATACTCTTATTTACATGCCAGATGTCATTGTAGTGTTTTGTCCCTTTCTGTTTGGTCCGTATCCACTTGGCAATTCCTTTATGTCGGTCACTAATAAATATGTCCATCTTAAGACCAGATTCCTTTAGGAATTTGAATGCTCTTTTTGCACCCTCAAGTTCCATTGCATTGCTGCTGCCAACTTCGTTTGCCTACAAAGAAAAATTAAATTTTTTAGACAAAATTTTGTCTACTGGTTTGGCTGTTTAGCCAGACCTATCCAATACAACAGGTCCACATCAGTTCTAACATTAGGTTGCCATCAAACCTGCTTTATCAAATAAATTATGTAAAAAAGAAAGTATATACTCAGCATAGTTAGTAGAGGGGGATGGTTTGGAAGCTCCATTGTCTTTCAAGGTGACGCAATGATCATGTTATTGTTTTGGAGAAAGCGTTTGTTATTGGTTGGAGAAAGGAAATTCTATGGACACGTGACGGCAAACGACTCACAACACGTGACGATGAAGGACTACACTAATTAAATCCGAACGTTGTTATTGGATGACTGCTTCATTATACAGAAAATACAATACATTCAGTGACCGTGAAAGTGAACAATAACATAGAACAATGATTTTTGCGGACCTTCCAAACCATCCCCTCTACTAACTATATGACTGCAGTAAGTTCCATATATGTTTGCACCACAATAAACATAATTGTTTTGTGTTGGGAAAAACACCACAAACATCCAGGATTATGATGGCAAGCTTATATGGAAAGAATATAACATGGTGTTTTCCACAAAACCAAACAATTACAGGCATACTGAACCACAAGTCTATTAATTACTATAGATAAACATGCCCAAATTCATGATAAGAATAAGTGTATACCTGAAGTAATTCAAAGTGGACCAATTTTGATGTGGTATTGCTCCATATAGTATAGACTCCATACTTAGCGCTATGACCCATTGAATCAAAGCGTCCATCTCCTGACCATGTCTGGGATTCTTCTTCACTGTTCTTTACATCCTCAATCAAACCAGACTGGTTAACTTCCCAATGTTTCAAAATAGCTGGGAACAAGAAGGTACTTTGATGTAAATGGTATGTTCGTACGCATATTGTGGCAAGGTTCATGTGCCTGAACATCAACAGAGCTTGACTGATATTGACTCCAGACATTAAGATACCAAAGCTTGTCATAATATTCCCAGCTGCATATCTTCCCATAACCATAGGTTGGCTTCTCCATGTGAAGTCCTCCATAAGGCATTTACTACATGCCTGCACAACAGTAGCCATAGACCCAATATGTTTCACCTGAACCTTTGGATTTTCAGCCTTGCAATTGAAGCAGAATTTTCCAAATAACTCTACCAGTGGACTGTAAGATACAAGGAACATTGGTTCGTTGTAGGAACTGGTTCCTTCATCAACACTGTAATAGAAGAACATGTCTCAGTTATTTTTCTATATTTATCATTTTGTTTGGGGATCAACTGATAGATTTAATAGTATTTAGATCTTTTCCGAGCAGTATATTCTTGAACAGTATATATCTATATTAATAGAAAATATTCACCCCCTACCTGACAGTGTTTCTTGTTACGTCTTCGTCCATCTCAACAGCAGACTGGCTTGATTCTTCAAGAGAAGAGTAATCCATTGAAGTTGCATCATCAAAATTCTCTTCTTCGCTGTCTTCATCGCTGTATGCTTTATTCAAATCTGCCGTATTTACACGTGGCGGACGTACAACATTTTCTGCTTCTAGCCTCTGTACTTTCTTCTGCAAGTTCGCTTTTGTCTTTTTAAACCAGCAGAGTTTCTTTTGAAGGGCTTTCATTCTCTTCTTCAAGCCATGACACGACGTGCACGAGCTATGAGAGCTAGCTGTAAGATCGAATTCAGTGTCACTGTCGTATGATAAGTCATATATTGTATCGTCAACATTCTGACTTGTTGGAATATTTTCATCAACTTTTGCTGGAGAAGAGGCCAACTTTACAGGCGACAATCTTTTACGAATTATCTTTGAAGTAAACATATGCAAATTTTTAGTATAAAGCGCCAATTACCATCGCATAATATTAAAATTCACCATGTGCGGGCGAGACGCCTTCGGTGTAAATATATACCCAATACTAACCTGTCTTCGTCTTCGATCTGTTAGCTGTTCTTCAGCCGGTGGAACTATTCCAGCTACATCAATTGTAGGAACAACATCTTCCTTCAATCTTCTTTTCATATTCAGCGCTTTAGCCAAAGTAAGATTCACATCATAGCATGAATCTTCAAAGTGGGCTGAACAAAGACACGAGGTCGCGGAAGCGTGAAAGCTCGGTCTATGTTTACGGACAAAATTTACCCACTTTCTCCGTCTTTGCGGATCTGTTTCTTCGTCAGGAAACAGATGCATAGATATTCCTTCGGTTTATTGATTATTGGCGCAACTAACTAAGTTAGGACCACCAGCAACACAGCGTTTTCCTCCGCGATAGCGTTTTTCGCTACTAGTAGAACACGCCATGATGAACTGTGTTCATCTTATGACGTCACACGGCATCAAAATGGCGGACCAAAAGTTCGCACAGGAAGTGCCAAAAATCGCAACTTTGGAAGGCTATAAAATCTGTTTGAAAAGGCCAAATTTAATTCTGTTTGCGGGAAACATATCAGGAAAGTGAGTACTTTAAATTAAGCCAATAAAAAAGGGGTCGAAAAATTCGTTTCAGTAGCACTTTAAGTCGCACCAAAAAACTTTAAGTCGCACCAAAAAACTTTAAGTCGCTCCAAAAAATTTTAAGTCGCACAAAAAACTTTAAGTGGCACCAACACTCTTTAAGTCGCATCAAAAAACTTTAAGTCGCACCAACAAACTTTAATTCGCACCGAAAAACTTCAAGTCGCACGAAAAAACTTTAAGTCGCATCATAAAACTTTAAGTAGCACCAAAAAAACTTTAAGTCGCACCATAAAACTTAAAGTCGCACCAAAAAACTTTAAGTCACGCCAAAAACCTTCAAGTCGCACCAAAAAACTTTAAGTCAGGCCAAAAATTTTAAGTCGCACCAAAAACTTTAAGTCGCACCAAAAAACTTTAAGTCTCACCATAAAACTTTAAGTCGCACCAAAAAAACTTTAAGTCGCACAAAAAACTTTAAGTCGCACCAAAAAACTTTAAGTCGCACCAAAAAACTTTAAGTCACGCCAAAAACTTTCATGTCGCACCAAAAAACATTAAGTCGCACCAAAAAATTTTAAGTCATGCCAAAAAACTTCGCACCATGAAATTTTAAGTCGCACCAAAAAACTTTAAGTCGCTCCAAAAAACTTTAAGTCGCACAAAAAACTTTAAGTGGCACCAAAAAACTTTAAGTCTCACCATAAAACTTTAAGTCGCACAAAAAAACTTTAAGTCGCACCAAAAAACTTTAAGTCACACCAAAAAACTTTAAGACGCACCAACAAACTTTAAGTCGCACCAAAAAACTTTAAGTCGCTCCAAAAAACTAAATCGCACCAAAAAACTTTAAGTCTCTCCAAAAAACTTAAAATCGCACCAAAAACTTTAAGTCGCACCAAAAAACTTTAAGTCGCACCAACAAACTTGAAGTCGCACCAAAAAACTTTAAGTCGCACCAAAAAACTTTAAGTCGCACCAAAAAACCTTTAAGTCGCACCCAAAAACTTTAAGTCGCACCAAAAAACATTAAGTCGCACCAACAAACTTTAAGTCGCACCAAAAAACTTCGCACCAATAAACTTTAAGTCGCACCAAAAAACTTTAAGTAGCACCAAAAAACTTTAAGTCACGCCAAAAAAATTTAAGTCACGCCATCAAACTTTAAAATCGCACCAAAAAACTTTAAGTCGTACCAAAAAACTTTGAGTCGCACCATATAACTTTTAGTAGCACCAAAAAACTTTAAGTCGCACAAAAAACTTTAAGTCGCACCAAAAAACTTTAAGTCGCACCAACAAACTTTAAGTCGCACGAAAAAACTTTAAGTCGCTCCAAAAAACTAAATCGCACCAAAAAACTTTAAGTCTCTCCAAAAAACTTAAAATCGCACCAAAAACTTTAAGTCGCACCAAAAAACTTTAAGTCGCACCAACAAACTTGAAGTCGCACCAAAAAACTTTAAGTCGCACCAAAAAACTTTAAGTCGCACCAAAAAACCTTTAAGTCGCACCCAAAAACTTTAAGTCGCACCAAAAAACATTAAGTCGCACCAACAAACTTTAAGTCGCACCAAAAAACTTCGCACCAACAAACTTTAAGTCGCACCAAAAAACTTTAAGTAGCACCAAAAAACTTTAAGTCACGCCAAAAAAATTTAAGTCACGCCATCAAACTTTAAAATCGCACCAAAAAACTTTAAGTCGTACCAAAAAACTTTGAGTCGCACCATATAACTTTTAGTAGCACCAAAAAACTTTAAGTCGCACAAAAAACTTTAAGTCGCACCAAAAAACTTTAAGTCGCACCAACAAACTTTAAGTCGCACGAAAAAACTTTAAGTCGCATCATAAAACTTTAAGCAGCACCAAAAAAAATTTAAGTCGCACCAAAAAACTTTAAGTCGCTCCAAAAAACTTTAGTCTCACCATAAAACTTTAAGTCGCACCAAAAAACTTTAAGTCGCACCAAAAAACTTTAAGTCGCACCAAAAAACTTTAAGTCGTGCCAAAAAACTTTAAGTCGCACCATAAAACTTTAAGTAGCACCAAAAAAAATTTAAGTCGTACGAAAAAACTTTAAGTCGCACCAAAAAACTTTAAGTCGCAACAAGAAACTTTAAGTCGCACCAAAAAACTTTATGTCGTACCAAAAAACTTTAAGTCGCAACAAGAAACTTTAAGTCGCACCAAAAAACTTTAAGTCTCACCATAAAACTTTAAGTCGCACCAAAAAACTTTAAGTCGCACCAAAAAACTTTAAGTCGCACCATATAACTTTTAGTAGCACCAAAAATTCTTAAAGTCGCTCCATAAAACTTTAAGTCGCACCAAAAAACTTTAAGTCGCACCAAAAAACTTTAAGTCGCACCAAAAACTTTAAGTCGCACCAAAAAACTTTAAGTCGCACCAACAAACTTTAAGTCGCACCGAAAAACTTTAAGTCGCACGAAAAAACTTTAAGTCGCATCATAAAACTTTAAGCAGCACCATAAAACTTTAAGTCGCACCAAAATACTTTATGTCGCACCAAAAAACTTTAAGTCGCAACAAGAAACTTTAAGTCGCACCAAAAAACTTTAAGTCGCACCATAAAACTTTAAGTCGCACCAAAAACTTTAAGTCCGCCAAAAAACTTTAAGTCGCACCAAAATTTAATTTAAATCTCAGCAAAAAACTTTAAGTCCGCCAAAAAACTTAAGGTGGTCTTCCACAAAAAATTTTAAAATTTTATATTTTGTTTTGGGCTAAATTGTTTTTGTACCATTAGAGAGATATCATAAGACTGATGCTAGTAACACTTTTCATTAATATGTTGTTGCCATGGTAACCAAGTAACGGACCGCCAACAGCGAAAAAGTTACCTATTTTGTGCAAAGGATATCTCAAGAACCAAAGTTCGTACATTCTCAGAAAAAGGCTTAAAATTATCTACAGATATACCTTTTTGTTCTGAAGCTCAAAAATCTTAATAAAATTGTGTTTCTAACAAGAAAAAAATATTTTTTCTTTAATAATGACTTCATTACTTGTGACGTCAGCACAAATTATTCCATTCACAACCACACAAAAATAAATTATTAAAATTTTCGAGGTTCAGAACATAAAACAACACCATAACAACTATTTGTGAAAGTTTCAACAAGTTTGGTCATATATTTACCCAGATATCCTTTGCAGAGTAAAGTCAAAAAGCTCAAATTGCAGAATTAGAGAAAATCAAGTTCAAAAGTTGAAGTCGATAACTGGATATGTCACACGGTTGTAGTTTACGATTACACGGATAGGTTTCGTAATATATTTATTTCATCTATAAAACTTTCGACTTGTGTAGCAAAGGACTGATCGTCACGAAGTGATTAGAATTTTACTGTTTATAGTTTTTGCGAGTGTTCTTGTTGATATCGTCATGTTGTTGTTTTACATTGGAGAAGAAGGTCGAAGGGCATAAGAATTGGCGCGCAAATTGGTGGCACGGGGATTGTTATTAGTGTATACATACACAGTACTAGTTCATTATACATAAACACATGCCGTATGCATCACCCGGGAAAAAAATACCTATATAGAGCATTATGCCTAGTCGTAGCCAAAAATGACATGAGCCGTAGCCCGATTTTATCAACGGGGGTAAATAATACCTAACTAAAACCGGAAGTCGAAAAGGGAACTCCAAATACACCCTAAGCGAGAGATTGCACACTTTAACTCATTATTATAAGTTTTAAAAAAATCTTTTCTTCTACACTTTCCGCTCTAGGGTCGTGTTTATGTTTAACAACAATGGCGGATGCTACCAGTTTCCTACCGTCACAGCCTCCCTCGTTAGCAACAAAGCCAGAGGATCCTGTATATTCTTTTACAGGACCAGGGATCGGGTCATTGGTCTTAATGATGTCCTCGCCAACTGTGAAACATGGCAATGTGGAAACTTAGCCCTACTAAATTAAAAGCAGTTTGATTCCCATCAAAAGCGGCCGCCCGTTGAAAAAATTCTCTCGCTAACATAAACCAAAATAAACAATATCACATATGCCTGAAGACCGGTCACATGACTACCCACGCACCAATCAATTCACTCTTAATGTTTTAAAATATAATAACATTTCATTTAGGGAGAGGTGGTGCGGGAGAAAATGTGCGCAACATGGAAAATTAAGCAGTTTTTGTATCCAAATATACGTTGCTACGGGAGTTGCTAAGGCGGAAAATGCAGTCCAGCCTTGGAATTTTACGAATTTTCAACATTTCTATCTTTGCAATCGAAAAAATTCTTTCAATTATCTATTCTAATATGGTTAACCAGTTAATTTATGGCTAATTCAAAAATTCACCAAAATATTTATTTTTTGTAGTGTACCCCCTTAAAGTCGCACCAAAAAACTTTAAGTCGGACCAAAAAACTTTAAGTCGGACCAAAAAACTTTAAGTCGCATCATAAAACTTTAAGTCCCGCCAAAAAACTTTAAGTCTCACCAAAAAACTTTAAGTCACACTAAAAAACTTTAAGTCGCACCAAAAAACTTTAAGTCGCACCATAAAACTTTAAGTCGCACCAAAAAAATTTAAGTCGCACCAAAAAACTTTAAGTCGCTCCAAAAAATTTTAAGTCGCACAAAAAACTTTAAGTGGCACCAACAAACTTTAAGTCGCATCAAAAAACTTTAAGTCGCACCAACAAACTTTAATTCGCACCGAAAAACTTTAAGTCGCACGAAAAAACTTTAAGTCGCACCATAAAACTTAAAGTCGCACCAAAAAACTTTAAGTCACGCCAAAAACCTTCAAGTCGCACCAAAAAACTTTAAGTCAGGCCAAAAATTTTAAGTCTCACCATAAAACTTTAAGTCGCACCAAAAAAACTTTAAGTCGCACAAAAAACTTTAAGTCGCACCAAAAAACTTTAAGTCGCACCAAAAAACTTGAAGTCACGCCAAAAACTTTCATGTCGCACCAAAAAACATTAACTCGCACCAAAAAATTTTAAGTCATGTAAAAAACTTCGCACCATGAAAATTTAAGTCGTAACCAAAAAACTTTAAGTCGCTCCAAAAAACTTTAAGTCGCACAAAAAACTTTAAGTGGCACCAAAAAACTTTAAGTCTCACCATAAAACTTTAAGTCGCACAAAAAAACTTTAAGTCGCACCAAAAAACTTTAAGTCTCACCATAAAACTTTAAGTCGCATCAAAAAACTTTAAGTCTCACCATAAAACTTTAAATCGCACCAAAAAACTTTAAGTCGCTCCAAAAAACTTTAAGTTACGCCAAAAAACATTAAGTCGCACCAAAAAACTTTAAGTCACACCAAAAAACTTTAAGACGCACCAACAAACTTTAAGTCGCACCAAAAAACTTTAAGTCGCTCCAAAAAACTTTAAGTCACGCCAAAAAACTTTAAGTCTCTCCAAAAAACTTAAAATCGCACCAAAAACTTTAAGTCGCACCAAAAAACTTTAAGTCGCACCAACAAACTTGAAGTCGCACCAAAAAACTTTAAGTCGCACCAAAAAACTTTAAGTCGCACCAAAAAACTTTAAGTCGCACCAAAAAACTTTAAGTCGCACCAAAAAACATTAAGTCGCACCAACAAACTTTAAGTCGCACCAAAAAACTTTAAGTAGCACCAAAAAACTTTAAGTCACGCCAAAAAAATTTAAGTCACGCCATCAAACTTTAAAATCGCACCAAAAAACTTTAAGTCGTACCAAAAAACTTTGAGTCGCACCATATAACTTTTAGTAGCACCAAAAAACTTTAAGTCGCACAAAAAACTTTAAGTCGCACCAAAAAACTTTAAGTCGCACCAACAAACTTTAAGTCGCACGAAAAAACTTTAAGTCGCACTTTAAGAAAAACTTTAAGCAGCACCAAAAAAAATTTAAGTCGCAACAAAAAACTTTAAGTCGCTCCAAAAAACTTTAGTCTCACCATAAAACTTTAAGTCGCACCAAAAAACTTTAAGTCGCACCAAAAAACTTTAAGTCGCACCAAAAAACTTTAAGTCGTGCCAAAAAACTTTAAGTCGCACCAAAAAACTTTAAGTCGCAACAAGAAACTTTAAGTCGCACCAAAAAACTTTATGTCGTACCAAAAAACTTTTAGTCGCAACAAGAAACTTTAAGTCGCACCAAAAAACTTTATGTCGTACCAAAAAACTTTAAGTCGCAACAAGAAACTTTAAGTCGCACCAAAAAACTTTAAGTCGCACCATAAAACTTTAAGTCGCACCAAAAAACTTTAAGTCGCACCAAAAAACTTTAAGTCGCACCAAAAAACTTTAAGTCGTGCTAAAAATTCTTAAAGTCGCTCCATAAAACTTTAAGTAGCACAAAAAAAAATTTAAGTCGTACGAAAAAAGTTTAAGTCGCACTAAAAAACTTTAAGTCTCACCATAAAACTTTAAGTTGCACCAAAAAACTTTAAGTCGCACCAAAAAACTTTAAGTCGCACCAAAAAACTTTAAGTCGCACCAAAAAACTTTAAGTCGCACCAAAAAACTTTAAGTCACGCCAAAAAACTTCGCACCAAAAAACTTTAAGTCGCACCAAAAAACTTTAAGTTGCACCAAAAATTTTGAAGTCGCACCAAAAAACTTTAAGTCGCACCAAAAAACTAAGTCGCACCAAAAAAATTTAAGTCACGCCGACAAACTTTAAGTCGTACCAAAAAACTTTAAGTCGCACCAAAAAACTTTAAGTCGCACCAACAAACTTTAAGTCGTACCAAAAAACTTTAAGTCGCACCAAAAAACTTTAAGTCGCACCAACAAACTTTAAGTCGCACCAAAAAACTTTAAGTCGCACCAAAAAACTTTAAGTCGCACCAAAAAACTTTAAATAGTACCAAAAAACTTTAAGTCCGCCAAAAAACTTTAAGTCGCACCAAAAAACTTTAAGTCTCACCATAAAACTTTAAGTCGCACTAAAAAAATTTAAGTCTCACCATAAAACTTTAAGTCGCAACAAAAAACTTTAAGTCGCACCAAAAAACTTTAAGAAGTCTAACCAAAAAACTTTAAGTCGCACCAAAAAAATTTAAGTCACGCGCCTACAAACTTTAAGTCGCACCAAAAAACTTTAAGACGCACCAAAAAACTTTAAGTCTCACCATAAAACTTAAGTCGCACCAAAAAACTTTAAGTCTCACCAAAAAACTTTAAGTCGCACCAAAAAACTTTAAGTCGCACCGAAAAACTTTAAGTCACGCCAAAAAACTTTAAGTCGCACCAAAAAACTTTAAGTCGCACCAAAAAACTTTAAGTCACGTCAAAAATTTTAAGTCACACAAAAGACATTTAAACATCAGTAGACTTCCCCACTATTCTATTACTGCACCCAAATATTAAAAAGTTTGGGCTATATGCATGTAGTTATTTAGTTTGATGTTCTATGAAACAATTAAATTCAGACAACACAAAGCTCTCAGAGATATTGACAAATTGTCCACTAAAATCTATTCAGTTTGGCAAATGAATGGGCTATTACCTAATAGCGTAGCGTTTGGCTGCTATTAATAGCTCAAAATGTGGACAAAGAAACCAAATTTGACTCACAAATGATTGCAAATGAGCTATTTTCTTTTGTTATGGCCGCAAGAATTATTTAAACGTGGACAAACATGGATACTGATGTCATCTGGACGGAGTGCTATATTCAAGTAAAAGGACGAAAATAAGTACTGTAAGCAACTACGCTATAAAAGTTTCAAACAGTAAGCGGGCGAGGGGTTGTTGCGCATACGTATTTCTAATTTAAACTAATTATAGACTAGTGTAGGACATGATCCTAGTGGGATGCGCAGAACATGCAAAAGTTAGGGCAATGTATTTACTCGTCACCAGGGCAATGTATTTGCTCTTGCTTATCACCTTACATGGAATACGTACTATAAGTATAGGTAATCGTATGATAGCGAGTGCAATTAAGGATTTACACCACGTGTGATATTTGAAAATTGTGCCAAAATATGATATGAATTGTGCCAAAATATCATATGATTACTCATTTATTATATGCATGACAAAATTACGACACCGACACGTACGCTTCATCTTCTTCCAAGTATTTAATAACGTCTTGTTTCATTAGTTGACAACAAACCTTTTCACTCTTGCTGTTCTTTTACTCATTTCAAAATATTTACATGGAATTTTTAATTCATAGTGTACATAGTCGTTGGAAAAGTGGAAACTTTCCATTGTAGAATAGGCCACCATTTTGAATTTTATTGTCAAACTTGCTCCCAGTGTCTTCTCTCTTTTCATTTATTGCACTCGAGTGCAATAAATGATTTTATTGCACTCCTCTCAGCCAATCAGAATCCAGTAATTTTGTTATGTATATAATAAGTATAGATAGTATAGTTGGCATCCAACACATCAAAATATGACAACCGTAGTCAGAGGTATACCGTGACTGCGTGACAAAAGAGTTTGTCGCCACACAAAAGAGTTTGTCAACGGCTCTCTCTCTCTCTCTCTCTCTCTTGGCTCTCTCTCTAGGATCTCTCTGTCGGCTCTCTCTCTCGGCCCTCTCTCTCGGCTCTCGCTCTCGGCTCTCTCTCTCGGCTCTTTCTCTCTCTCGCTCTCTCAGCTCTCTCGGCTCTCTCGGCTCTCTCGGCTCACTCTCTCAGCTATCTCTCTCGGCTCTCTCTCTCAGCTCTCTCTTGTATCTCTTTCTGGGCTCTCTCTTTCTGGGCTCTCTCGGCACTCTCTCCCTGGGCTCTCTCGGCTCACTCTCTCAGCTATCTCTCTCGGCTCTCTCTCTCAACTCTCTCTCGGCTCTCTCTCTGGGCTCTCTAGACTCTCTCTTTCTCGGCTCTCTCGGCACTCTCTCTCTGGGCTCTCTGGGCTCTCTCTCTGGGCTCTCTCGGCTCTCTCTCGGCTCTCTCTCGGAACTCTCTCTCTATCGGGGCTCACTCTATCGGGGCTCTCTCTCGGAACTCTCTCTATCGGGGCTCTCTCTATCGGGGCTCTCTCTATCGGGGCTCTCTCTATCGGGGCTCTCTCTATCGGGGCTCTCTCTATCGGGGCTCTCTCTATCGGGGCTCTCTCTATCGGAGCTCTCTCTATCGGGGCTCTCTCTATCGGGGCTCACTCTATCAGGGCTCACTCTATCGGGGCTCACTCTATCGGGGCTCACTCTATCGGGGCTCTCTCTATCGGGGCTCACTCTATCGGGGCTCTCTCTATCGGGGCTCACTCTATCGGGGCTCACTCTATCGGGGCTCTCTCTATCGGGGCTCTCTCTATCGGGGCTCACTCTATCGGGGCTCACTCTATCGGGGCTCTCTCTATCGGAGCTCTCTCTTTCGGGGCTCTCTCTATCGGGGCTCTCTCTATCGGGGCTCTCTCTATCGGGGCTCTCTCTATCGGGGCTCTCTCTATCGGGGCTCTCTCTATCGGGGCTCTCTCTATCGGGGCTCTCTCTATCAGGGCTCTCTCTATCGGGGCTCTCTCTATCGGGGCTCTCTCTATTGGGGCTCTCTCTATCGGGGCAGAGAGAGATAGAGAGATCCCAGAGATAGAGAGAGAGATCCCAGAGATAGAGAGAGAGATCCCAGAGATAGAGATAGAGAGATCCCAGAGATAGAGATAGAGAGATCCCAGAGAGAGAGAGAGAGATCCCAGAGAGAGAGAGAGAGATCCCAGAGATAGAGATCCTAGAGAGATCCCAGAGAGAGAGAGAGATCCCAGAGAGAGAGAGAGAGATCCCAGAAAGAGAGAGAGAGATCCCAGAGAGAGAGATAGAGAGATCCCAGAGAGAGATAGAGAGATCCCAGAGAGAGAGAGAGAGAGATCCCAGAGATAGAGACAGCCGAGGGAGCCGAGGGAGCCGAGGGAGCCGAGGGAGCCGAGGGAGCCGAGGGAGCCGAGGGAGCCGAGGGAGCCGAGGGAGCCGAGGGAGCCGAGGGAGCCGAGGGAGCCGAGGGAGCCGAGGGAGCCGAGGGAGCCGAGGGAGCCGAGGGAGCCGAGGGAGCCGAGGGAGCCGAGGGAGCCGAGGGAGCCGAGGGAGCCGAGGGAGCCGAGGGAGCCGAGGGAGCCGAGGGAGCCGAGGGAGCCGAGGGAGCCGAGGGAGCCGAGGGAGCCGAGGGAGCCGAGGGAGCCGAGGGAGCCGAGGGAGCCGAGGGAGCCGAGGGAGCCGAGGGAGCCGAGGGAGCCGAGGGAGCCGAGGGAGCCGAGGGAGCCGAGGGAGCCGAGGGAGCCGAGGGAGCCGAGGGAGCCGAGGGAGCCGAGGGAGCCGAGGGAGCCGAGGGAGCCGAGGGAGCCGAGGGAGCCGAGGGAGCCGAGGGAGCCGAGGGAGCCGAGGGAGCCGAGGGAGCCGAGGGAGCCGAGGGAGCCGAGGGAGCCGAGGGAGCCGAGGGAGCCGAGGGAGCCGAGGGAGCCGAGGGAGCCGAGGGAGCCGAGGGAGCCGAGGGAGCCGAGGGAGCCGAGGGAGCCGAGGGAGCCGAGGGAGCCGAGGGAGCCGAGGGAGCCGAGGGAGCCGAGGGAGCCGAGGGAGCCGAGGGAGCCGAGGGAGCCGAGGGAGCCGAGGGAGCCGAGGGAGCCGAGGGAGCCGAGGGAGCCGAGGGAGCCGAGGGAGCCGAGGGAGCCGAGGGAGCCGAGGGAGCCGAGGGAGCCGAGGGAGCCGAGGGAGCCGAGGGAGCCGAGGGAGCCGAGGGAGCCGAGGGAGCCGAGGGAGCCGAGGGAGCCGAGGGAGCCGAGGGAGCCGAGGGAGCCGAGGGAGCCGAGGGAGCCGAGGGAGCCGAGGGAGCCGAGGGAGCCGAGGGAGCCGAGGGAGCCGAGGGAGCCGAGGGAGCCGAGGGAGCCGAGGGAGCCGAGGGAGCCGAGGGAGCCGAGGGAGCCGAGGGAGCCGAGGGAGCCGAGGGAGCCGAGGGAGCCGAGGGAGCCGAGGGAGCCGAGGGAGCCGAGGGAGCCGAGGGAGCCGAGGGAGCCGAGGGAGCCGAGGGAGCCGAGGGAGCCGAGGGAGCCGAGGGAGCCGAGGGAGCCGAGGGAGCCGAGGGAGCCGAGGGAGCCGAGGGAGCCGAGGGAGCCGAGGGAGCCGAGGGAGCCGAGGGAGCCGAGGGAGCCGAGGGAGCCGAGGGAGCCGAGGGAGCCGAGGGAGCCGAGGGAGCCGAGGGAGCCGAGGGAGCCGAGGGAGCCGAGGGAGCCGAGGGAGCCGAGGGAGCCGAGGGAGCCGAGGGAGCCGAGGGAGCCGAGGGAGCCGAGGGAGCCGAGGGAGCCGAGGGAGCCGAGGGAGCCGAGGGAGCCGAGGGAGCCGAGGGAGCCGAGGGAGCCGAGGGAGCCGAGGAGCGAAAAATAAGATTTTACAGATTTTGAGAGATTTTTTCGCAGAATCAATCTTTCTTCGGAGATCGTAATCTCGCAGTCGACGTTTTAAAGTACTTAGACTAATTTTTATCCCATGATGGTTGATCCAAAATTGCAAAATAACTTAATAGGCCAAAATAATGGTGTATTAAACCTCTCAGCTCTCCTTCCTCCATCTTGGATTTGCTGATGCTATCTTGAATTATACAGTTACGTCATCATTGCGATCATTTTTTATTTGCAGCAACATTTTTATTTGCAGCAATATTTTTATTTGAGCAACATTTTTTATTTGCAGCAACATTTTTATTTGCAGCAACATTTTTATTTGCAGCAACATTTTTATTTGCAGCAACATTTTTATTTGCAGCAACATTTTTATTTGCAGCAACATTTTTATTTGCAGCAACATTTTTATTTGCAGCAATGTTTTTATTTGCAGCAACATTTTTATTTGCAGCAATGTTTTTTATTTGCAGCAATGTTTTCATTTTTATAAGTTTGTATTGCGCACTTTGTAAACGTTTCAATGTTACATCGCTGCAGAATTAACGCGGTTGTATATGCTTGCATATTCTAATTGCAGCATTTCATTTTGCTTACGGGTCACGGTAGAGGTATTGAAAGAATGACTTTCCTGACTAATATACATGAAAAAAATTCTCAATTCTGGTTGACTGAGAGAAGTGCAAGGTCAAGGAAATATTTAAAGTAATAAGGAAACAAGGAGATCTTTGAAATGTTACTTTCCTAACAAATTCAACAATGTAATTATTATTATTATTATTATTATTAAAACTTTATTTAGTGAAGGTATAAACATCTTTACATGAGTGTATTCCGCCAGATGGCCTTCAACTGTATAAATATAGATTAGTATCAATTAGTTAATGTGTAATACAATTGCAAGTTAGTCTATATTTACAGGATGTGCATGCAAATTCCTCTAAGTGGAGTACATCATTATTTTGTTTTAAAAGATATTTTTTTAATTCATTTTTAAATGTAGATACTGTGGTGTTTTCAGTGTTTTTTAAATAATCTGGCAGAGAGTTAAACAACATGGCTCCACTGTACGAAATTTTTGTTTTTCCATACTCAGTTGTGACTTTAGGAATTTTCAAATCTGTTAATGACAGTCTTGTGTTTACGCTATGTGTTTCTTTAACAAATTGAAATAGGTCGTACAAGTTCGATGGAGCTTTGTTTTTTAATACACTGAATACCAAGATTAATTTTCTTAATTTAATGAAGTTATGTATCGGAATCCAATTAAGTTTTTTGAAAAGTTCGACCGACGAATCATCAGTTGTTGCTTCCAGTATAACACGTGCAGACCTTTTTTGTAATTTTAAGAGACCGTGCAACTTTTCGTTTGAAGCACATCCCAAACCGTACAGCAATATAGTAGGTGTGGGAAGATTAACGACTCATAAAACAAGATACGAGAGTAATGAGGTAATTTTTTTCGTATCCGTTTAAGTAGAAAAAGTCGTTTATTTATAGTTTGAGATATATTTGCTATCTGTTCGTCCCATTGCAGAACCGTATCAAAATGTACTCCAAGCAGTTTAAATGTTTTTACTTCATCAATTATTTCGTTGTTTATTGTAGTAATAAGTTTTTCAGAGGTGATAGATTTACATTTAGAATGGATTTTCATGCTTTTGCTTTTTTTGCAATTTAAGGACATGAGATTTGCATTTACCCAATTCGATACTTGGTTAAGATCATTTGTTAGTTTCAGGTTTAAATCTTCTATTGATAGACTGGAAGCTAGCAGTGATGTGTCGTCAGCGAAAATAAACGGTGTTGTATCATTTTGAAAAAGTGGGAGATCGTTGATGGAACATAAATTCGGCGTATTAATTCTAACATAATTTCCTTCCCCCATAAGAAAATAATTCATGACAAACAACTTCGATCGTGAAATTGTGCTTTCCTTCGCTCAAAATGTAAGACCGACTATTTCGGTAATGCACCAATCTCTTAAAGTTTTCCGGATTCGTATTTCAATACCAGTTGCATACAACAATATTTTTTCTCAACATTAACTGGTGGAAATTTATGAATTGCATAGTAATGTAAAGCACAACTTTCGAGTTATGAATAGTTATGTAACATCGTACATATATGAATGTGTTTATATTTGTAATAATTGTAATTTGTTAGGAAACAGACCCCAGGCTATCCTTAATTAATATTATTGTGTTATTATTATTATTATTATTATTATTATTATTATTATTAATATTATTATTATTATTATTATTATTATTATTATTAATATTAAAATATTATTAATAATAATAAAGTATTATTATTATTATTATTATTAATATTATTATTATTATTATTATTATTACTATTATTATCAATGCCTAACTTTACATAATCCCAGAGTGTTGTTAGACTAGGTGTACCGGTTCTAATAAATTTGATGAACCTTTTATTCTGCTGGAAAACCTCAATAAGTAACCTATATTTAAGATGACTTTAATGCTGTAACGAAATACTCCTAAATCAGTATTACACAATACTAGCTAGGAGACTTATAATACATGTAGATACAGTATAACTAAATATATATACTTATGGATATATAATTATATATTAACATGGAAAGCAGTTACATGATATATTTTACACGAGAAAGAGAAGGAAAGATGGGAAACGCCCCGCCCAAAAAAACAACAACAACAAAAACAAAAAAACAAAAAAACAACAACAAATTTGATGATGAGTGACTTAATTTGATGGACGACTGAGTGACTTCATTGCAGGAATAGCAAGTGTTTTGAAACTTGGAATAATAGGTACAATGGATAGATTGTTGAATGGAATGTGATTCCATGTTATATTGTTCGTGGATAAAATGAATACTTAATAAAATGAATAATAATAAAATGACTGACTCGAAAAGGGGAGGTGTTAGGCAATCTTGATACTCTATTTAAAGGACACAACTCATCAAGGAAACTGATACCTACAAGACCTTGATGGATCTTGCATAGAACATGGTGGCTTGATGCAGTAACCTACGTTGTTCGAGTGTGTCCCAGCCCAGGTGGTTTATCATAGGAGAGACGTGGCTAGTTCTAGAATAGTCGTTTTGAGTGAACCTAGCAGCTCTGCGTTGAATCGTCTCGATCTTGTTGATGTTTCTTTTGGTGTAAGGGTTCCACCATATTCTAGCTGGGGACGAACAAGACTAGTATAAGCTCTTGACTTAACTTTCATGCTACAGTCACCCAGGTGATTCTTCTAAGTAGGCCAAGAGTACTATTTGCTTTATTATATATGTTGTCACAATGCTGATTCCAGCTTAGCTTATGGTTTATAGTGATACCTAAGTATTTCGTCGAAGCTACACTACAGATGGCCGGTTTGCTTATTCATTACATAACTATAAGAAAGAGTGGTCTGTTTATTTGTAATCCCTAAATTATAGCATTTGGAATAATTAAAATTGAGTTGCCATTTGTTGGCCCACTCACTTAGGTTTTCTAGGTCCTCTTGTAAGGTGATCTGGTCTTGGTGATCGTTAATCTCTCTATAGATAATACTATCGTCAGAGAATAAACGAATTTGAGAATTAATGATATCAGAGATGTCATTTATATATAGAAGAAATATGACAGGTGCAAGAATTGTTCCTTGGGGTACTCCTGATATCACAGGTCTTGAATTAGAGTGGGGACCATTTACAGAAATAACTTGTGAACGGTTGGAAAGAAAAGACTTGATCCAATTGGCAGAGGGTCCTCTTATTCCATAATAATCAAGTATTGACATCAGGCGGAGGTGAGGGACAGAGTCAAAAGCTTTACTGAAATATAGTAGGATGACCTCGGTTTGTTTTTTCTGGTTATTTGCAACATAAACATAAACATGTTAGTGAGATTGGGCGATAGTTGGCTGGATTTGACTTCACATCCTTCTTAATAAATACAAAGGAAACAAGGGCCTTTGACCAATCAGGTAGAAGTACACCAGAGTCATAAGACTGCTGGGAGATGTAACAAAGCCAGTTCGAAATGGATGGTGCAAGTTCTTTGAGCTCTAGCTGGGATTTCATCAGGGCCGCAGGCTTTACTAGGGTTAAGTTGAAAACGTTTATATGCGGACGAATGATCGTCTACATAAGAAAGCTCTTAAATCCCATAAACCTTTAAACACTGCGATGAATTTAAGAAAGAACGAAACATAGTTTCTCGCCTTGTGAAACAATCTCGCAGCGATTACCTCAATGATGTTATTGGTGTAAATTTAGACGCCAGTCCTAAGAAATGTTGGTCTTATGTTCGTACAAGTAAATCCGAAAGTTCTGGCATCCCCCCTTAACATTCGACGACAAACTATGCGTTTCTGATAAAGCCAAAGCTGATGCTTTGAACTCTCAGTTTTATTCAGTATTTACTCGGGAAAAGTCTCCAATTCCAAGCAAAGGCCAATCTCCATACACTTCTATCTCAGACTTGATCATCAACTCCCACGGTGTAACCAAGCAATAGATTTCTTATGAGGGACATAATCTTGAATACCTTTGATCCGAATTGACTTGAATTTAAACCAATTATCAGATACAGAGTTATTTTGAGGACTAGATAGAAAAAAGTTTTCTGATGCATGTAACATAAATTCATTGAGTTTAGTACAATCAGCTTTCTTATATATATAGTCCCTTCATTTTGAGGAGGCTTGAATGATCCAGTAGCTTTAACATTGATGTTAAAAAGGATTGCCAGATGATCACTCATGCATGATGTAGTGGGAAACGTTGGAGGTATTATTTGGGTAGAAGCTGGGAGAGTAGGTTGCGTGACATGTTGAGTCAAGGAGTAGTCATCGAGTGTGTGAAGAAGTTTATTATGTTGTCCTGAGTTGCTTTCACTTAAGAATTCTGGTGAATCAGATTTCCAGTTGATATCTCCGAGGTTAAAGTCACCGGCCCTAGAATGATATATGGATGGTGATTGGTGGAGTCAAATACAAAGTTTAAAGATTTCTGGAGTTCGTCGAGAGTTTCAGAAGAGGAGTTTGGAGGTCTGTAATAGGATGCCATGCATAATTTCTTAGAATTACTGAATTTCACTGAGGACCAGATAATTTCACAATTGGTATCAAGACTATACGACACTCTTCACATACAATATCTATTTAAGAAAAATGCAGAACTGCACATTTTGTCATACAGTCACATGTCCATAGCATGAAATTTAACTCGCGCAAATGGCACACATTTTTTCTTATTAATAAACTTTCATTAACTCATTCTCGTCCGTACAAATATGAACGATGCTGACTTTAGTATTTCATGAGTTTGTCTAGTAATGCCAGGCGATTTAATCCTCCATGGGAATGTCCTCAAATGCGATCTGACTATAGAACTAGATAGGGTCAATTTCTATTATAATATATATATATATATTTAAGGGAATATTTTCGGAAGCTTCGAAATCCGAGCAGAAGTTGACAGATTGTCAAGAAGAACAGATACCGGCGAAGAAAAAAAGAGAACTTTAGAGTTGTACAAATTGATTTAGAACTGCACATTTTGTGTAGAACTGCACGTTAAATAAAAACCCTGGCCGGGGATAGCCTGAAATACACCCCCACCGTTAGCATTCCTGTCTTTTCTGTAGACAGTGTAGTTAGATGGAAACACAGAGTAGGTCGGTATACATATCTTTGTGTAGTTTGGATTCTGTACCCAAAACAATATCAGGGTTGTGTAGGTCTAGCAAAGCTTGAAACTCTGTAAAACGGGATGGGCCTTTTAAACCGTTGCAGTTAATGATCATTCCTTTTAGATGACGTCTAGATCTATGAACTGTTCTGGGCTTGGGTTTTTGATGATTGGGTGTGCTTGATGGAGGTGGGCATAATATTGTGACAGGATCTTGAAAGGAAGTAACCGTGATCGAGTTATCAAGGGTGCTAAATGAGTTTGAAAGTAATGACGATGTATTGTGGTAATTGCTGAATAGGGATGTAGAAAAATTAGGGATGCCACATTGTTTACAAATCCACGTGCAGGAGGAGTCTGCCAAATAATTTGAAGCATGCATTGACGTTCATACTGCAACAGTTCGTGTGGTACCAAACTGAGCAATGCTCGCATTGGAGAGATAGGCCGGGATGAGTACTAGACTCGAGCAAGCTGATGGGGGACCAGCTGAAACATGTTTCTAAATAATCATTTAGCACCTACTAGTGCAAACATATATGATGGACAGTTCAAAGTAGTAGCTTTCCACTATATTTCTGCTATCATTCGACTGGTAGGGGTGCTACATTATTATAAAAAATAAGTGATGAAAAACGGCGAGAGGTGACTTTTTGAATCTGTACGCAACAAAATTTCCTACTTTTTGAACTCATTTGCATGATCATAAAACAAATTGGCATTGTGGGTAAATACCAAAATGGCATCCGTCTCAGGGCAGAAACATTTACCATTTTGGGTAATTTTCTTTAATATAAGCAATTTTCCTGCATAAGAAGGCAGCACACTGTGTACTTTAGCTGCTAACAATTTATTAATGTTGTTTATGTATATGGATATGAAAAACTCTTATGTTGAAATAATAATAACAATTGGAAAAGTTACATTTAATATTCTTCAAAGATTTATTTTTGTACTGCAATTTCAGCTATATAATTGGTATCTTGTACAGTATACAGTACTTTAAATTAGCTTAAAACAAAGTTTGGAACCTATACAATATATTATTTCAACGCATTATTGCTCAGTATTAGATCCCATCCACACGTATATACGTTTTCCTAGCGTTTTCATATTGTTTCAGGTAATGGGACCATTGTTTTCTGCTCCCCTGAGGACCGAGAACAATATAAAAACGCTATGAAAACGCATACGTGTGGACATGGCCTTAGTTAAACAATGCAGTTATAATGTTAATTAGGACAAATTATTTTCTTCACTCAAAAGCTACAGTATATTTATATTGATGTTGTTTAGTCTCATTTTGAAATGAGTAAATTAATCATTTAATTTGTCATCCTGATCTTCATTGTCCGTATCATTGCTCTCAAGATTGTCTTCTTCGGAAAACATGTGATCGCATTCTATCTTACACATGTCAGTGCATTTTAGCCCTGCTTTGATCGAGACAGCAACACGCTTCTATTGTGCACTTTCTCTTACAGTCACATGAAAGAAGTTGAAGAATCTCATCTGGAGCTGGACTGCTATTAAGCCACTTGATAGATATTCACCATCTTTTAGTTGCCATCCTTGCCCATGAGGAGTAGGAATTACATGACTTGCATCTAAGGCTCTTCTTCATATATATAGCAGCCTGATAATTGGCCATTGAACATGTAGTTTCAATGATGATTGGCATGGTGGTAAAGTGTGAGGCTCTACTTTACCACCCTTTGCAAAGTGTAGTTGCTATCGTAGTAGATTCAACCATGCACTCTTCTTTCCATATATGTCACACACCATTTCTTCTATCATTCTATGGCGGTCCGGTTCTCTTTCCACCGTTGTACTCAGGGATGCCTTGCAAGATCAAATATTTTGGTAACGCTCTACGTCGCTTTAGTCTGGGCTATAAGTCACCATCATTCTGGTTTCAGCTACTTGGTCACATGTTTTTCTCTTCAAGATAAGAATAGAATTGACCCTATGTGATGTTCCACTTCCGCTTAATGTACTCGCCAGATTATCAATGTTATCTGACACTGATGAATCCATCAGCACTAGAGATGTTCTCAGGTATAATTACTTTACCTTCGTTCTGTTTATTTATAATAATAATAATAATAAATAATAATTTTATTAACTTATATAGCGCTATATGTATAAAATATTCAAGAGCGCTTTACAAAATTGTGCTAAAATAACAATAACAGTAAATACAAACTCAGTGTTAAAAATGTTCAAAAGCCTTTTGAATAAAAAAAGTCTTTAATTTGGTTTAAAAATGCCAATCGAGTCACTGTTTCTAATGAACAGTGGTAAATTGTTCCAAATCTTTGGCGCTGCAGCAGTAAACGCTCGGTCACCAAAGGTCTTGCACTTATAGTGCGGGGAATCTTTAGTAGACGTTGATTGTTACTACGCAACTCATAGCGGTAATGTAGGAGGTAGCCATACCACTTAGTGCTAGGAGGGAGCCATACCACTTAGTGCCTTGAAGACCAGGAGCGCGATCTTGAATTCCACTCTAAAAGCAACGGGAAGCCAGTGAAGGTTTCTCAGCACTGGTGTAATGTGCGCGTACCTTGGAACAAGACAGACAACACGAGCAGAAGCATTCAACACTCTCTGTAAACGATCCATTTGGTATTGTGAAACCCCATATAACAACGAGTTACAGTAGTCCAAGTGTGTGGTCACAAATGCATGAATGAGCGTTTTGGTAGACTCCTCTGAAAGAAATTTCCTAATATGTTTGATTTTGTAAAGCCCGTAAAAAGATTTGCTGCATACTTTTCCAATGAGAATATTCATGGACATGGATTCATCAAACCAAGCTCCCAAATCACGCACCGAGCTAGTTGCCTCGATCTCCGAGGAGCCCACATGAATGTTACTGATGTTAACCTTGGCCAGCTGTTGACGAGATCCAATTATCATAAACTCTGTTTTACCCTCATTTAACATGAGCTGGTGGTGAGCCATCCACCCTCTGATATCAGAGATGCAATCTTCAATCGCTTTGACAGCTTTATCCTGGGACTCAGTTGAGCCAGGACGAAATGATATGTATAGTTGAGTGTCGTGCGCATATCCCTGGACATTTGGCAAGTGATTATTTACAACGTACATTATAAATAATATAGGTCCTAGGCAACTTCTTTGAGGAACTCCACTATGAAGATCGAAGTCCCGAGACTGCTGCTGCTCGATGACCACACGCTGTTTCCTACCAGATAAGAACGACTTAAGCCAAAAAAGAGCATTACTAGTGACACCAAAATCACTTTCCAGTAAGTCGACCATGATGTTGTGATCGATCGTATCAAAAGCTGCACTCAGGTCCAGAAGAACCAGAAGAGTGACTTCTTGCTTGTCCATACTAAGAAGGATGTCATTCTGAACCCTGAGCAAGGCAGTCTCTGTTGAATGATGTTGGCGATAGGAAGATTGATTAGTAGGTAGAGGTGCATGCTCAGAGCAGTGTCCAAGAAGCTGAGGAATGACAACTTTTTCAGCTATCTTAGAGACGAAAGGCAGATTGCTAACTGGTCGAAAGTTCATATTTATCAGTTCCAAGCCCAGCTTCTTGAGGAGGGGTAGTAACTATAAGCGCGACCTTCCAGTTTTCAGGGACGAAACCACTGTCAAGAGACGAGTTAATCATCTTGGTAATAATTGGCACAAGCACATCTTCACACTTCTTCACCAACCAAGTGGGAATCGGATCAAGCTGACAACTGGCGTTAGATGACGAGCGAATAATTTAACGTACTCCGGTTTCAGAAACAGGAGTAAAACTCTCAAGATTGACCAAAGGCGATGGAACAGAGAGGATCAGAGGTGAAATGTTAGAACATGCAATGTCCTCTTTAATGAGAGTGATTTTGCGGTAGAAGTATTCTCCAAAACCATCAGCTAGCTGTCGTGGATTAGTGTAGGGCGGCAGAAGATTATCGGACCGCTCTTTACAGAGAGAGTTGACTACCCGGAAGAGCTTCTTCGAATCCCCTGCACCGTCCTGAATTAGGTCATCGTAATGTTTCCTCTTAGTGTCCTTAAGAAGTGAGCAGTACTCATTACACAGGTTACTTTTCCTCATCTTCCTCTCCAGTTTTCAACGTTTGATCTTTAAACGCTTTAGATCTTCATTAAACCATGGCACTCTAGGACGCGTCGCCAGAACCTTACGCTGGACTGGAGCATGCTTGTCGACAATATTTCGCAAAATGCGGTCGTAGCACACTGCAAGCTCATTAGCAGGCAGCTCGCTAAGACCCAGGGAAATATCCTCCTTAAAGGCGGTTTTCTCGATCTGCTTCCATTTGCGGAACGACACCTCTTTAGTAGTTACGTCAACAGATGGAATGGCAAGAACACACTCAACAAAACAATGGTCGGAGAGGAATAACGAAGGACAAGGAGATACAATCATCACATCATTAGAAGACCGTGTGATAATCAAATCAAGCCAATGTCCAGAAATGTGGGTGGGAAACGTAACATGCTCATGTATGAGCACAAATGTTTCGAGAAGCTCAGAAAATCTCGTAACATCCGCGTCCCTCAAATCATCCATATGCAGATTAAAATCTCCAGCAATCACAAGCGCCTCTGAACACATAACCAGACTCTCAAGATAAACGGCGAATTCATCGAAAAATACACCAGTGGAAACAGGGTGCGGTCGGTAGATAATAAAATTTTTTGAAATCTGACATTAGCGGTCAGATTCCATTCAGATGTCTCAAATGACTGTCTCTGCCTTCCCTCAACAAAATTGGGCTTAAAATTGTCTCGCACCATGATTCCAGTTCCACCGCCCGACCGCTCTGCTTTTCTAGGGACATTCCTAAATGAATACCCTTGAAGAGAAAGAGATGAGAGAGCAACACTGTCCTCATCCCGAAGCCAGGTTTCCGTGACGGCGGACACGTCAATCTTTTTATCAATCACATGGTCGATAAAAAGTTCGGTCTTATACCTGAGGGATCTTGCGTTAACATTTCCAAAAATAAGAGATTTCTTCGTTCGATAAGATCGTTGTTGGTCACATTGGATAGAAACAAGGTTCCGATGATTTTGGGCGGTGCGGTGAGCGATGCTATTTCGATGGACGTCCCGAGAAATACCAGCTTGTTCCGCGAGAGACAGGAAGCGCGTGGAAGTCGTCGAACACGCGTGATCATTCAAGAGCATGAAGAGCATGAAAAAGTAAGAGATTCTGCAGCACTACACGTTCAGGAATGCTCCTAGAAAGCAGAGGTTCCAAGAGAGTATTGGGTATATGTTCAAAATATCTCATGTCAAGTAAAACAAAGTATCACGGACCTGTGCTAGATTTGTGCAGTGAAGAGAACGATAGAGAATACAGAATAAAGTATGGCTTTTGAAAAGGTTATTGATTTCTGCGAAGAACTAATATCCGCACCAAAAGTAAGGTATCTACAACATTTAGTGAGTTGCTATTCGTAAGCGTGAGCATTAACAAAGTGTTAATATATATACCCATGTTCCCTGGAAATTAACTCGCTTGTTCTAGAAAACTTCCTGCTAAGAAGAGAACTTGAGATATTATCTTCAGTTGGTGGTGAAGAAGAGACTGTGATAAAAGTAGCCAAGCGATTCTCTGTAGAGATATTCTGGAAAATGCAAAATGCATGCCATGGCCACCATCAGCTGCTGACTTAGAACCAGACAAAATTCCTCTGTATATCCCCTCAAAGGTAGACACATTCTATAACATTGTCTTGTCAGGCAATATGAACGAATCAGAGAGTTCCTAAGAGTTCCTAATAATTTTGAAGAACTCGTATGCTCAAGATATAGTGTATGGAGTATCTAGGGGTACCATAAGAACACCCAAGAGTGTTCTCGTACCATCAGTAATAAAGTCATTGTGCAATAATACTGAAGTAGTTTGACTTGTGAACCAGCATGGTCATGGTGTTAGTTACAGTATGATGTCATTGAAGAGCTTGACACAGAACATCTGCTTTGAACTCCAAACATTCTTTCAAATGTTCTCTTGTTCGACTTCCCTTACTATACTTCACCTTTCGACAGAATATACATTCATTGGGCAGAACTGGTGCAGCGGATTGCCACCATTGTCACGTGGTTCAATTCTAGATCTTTCTTGTGTGTGAAGTAAAACGTTTGACGACAGAGGCGATGGTATAGAATCTTGGGCTCTGAGGGGCCAAACACTGTATCTAGGATAGGTATGAAGTCCCTAAGTTGTGCTATATCGTAAATTGTTCCCCACGATTGTTCATTTCTCAGTTCGCTTAGATTTGGTCTTTCGTCTTCTTCAGAACAAATAATATGTGTTCCTCGTAAAACGATCCTCTCTTGTTGATTATTTGCCATTGTTTATACTCATCTTAAAATAGCCACTCAAGATATACTCTAAGGTCAAATGATGAACTGTTACTTGTAAAACCTCATTTTATGTCTTTTTCTACCATGGGTGGTCGTTCATTCTGTGTTGCAGCACCGACCTTATGGAACGCTTTACCAAATCAATTAAGGGACACTAAGAATGTTGCCTTTTAAAAAACATTTGAAAACTTATTTATTTAAAATTGCATTTGACTAACAACATTATTTTATAGTATTTATTGTATGTAATAATATGCTGTTATTTTATTGTATATCTTATCTTTTATTCAAAAAATTTAGCCATTGTAAATTAAGTGTAATTAGTTGAGCGCATGTGAACATATTCACACGCAACATGCGCTATAGAAATGTAATGTATTATTATTATTACTATATGCTGTAATATGTCTTACCTATAAAGGATATGGCGATTTAGTATCTAAAACCATCTGTTCACAGATGCATTTGAAGTTTTTATGTGGAAATAGATGTTTATCAACTGGCCGCCATTTTGAAATCCAAGATGGCCGCCTGCCCAAAAGGTACTTAATAAACCATTGCCGTAGAGGGAGAAAGCTACTGATTGTACATGTCCATCATACCATAACATGATCCTTGAAACCTATAGAAAACATTTCTATCAATTTCAGCCGGTCCCCCCGAGTGAGTACTGGGACTCAAAATTCCAGACGTATAAAAGTTGAAGAAACGGATGAAACTTCAACAGTAGGACTGGAATACCAATATCAAGTAAACAAATCAGTATGGGATGACCAACTGTTCCAAGATGGAAGTAATACTTGACGGATATAAAATCGTTGAGGTCATTGTCGATACGGCCAAAGTGCCAAAATAAATATTCCAAATATAACCACGGGGAATGTATACATGATGTATACATCACAAGCTCTCGCCCTCTGCTCGAACTTGTATATCCGATACAACATGATAAAATCATAGACTGCTGTAGACTTAATTATTTAATTTGTTATACTAATTACCAAAAAGGTCTATAAAAGAGTTATGCACCAGCAAAATTTTGGGCTTAACTCGAAGATTACCTACCTCCTTCCAAGCAGGGCAAGAACATTTCACTTTGAATCGACACTCGATCGAAGGCCACGCACTAGTCACACGCACTATAGCCTCAGTTTTGCATAAGATAATCATCACAAGGTAATTTGTCATATATAATAATCACACAATTACGAGATAACGTTTAGACAATGCCATGGACGCAGGTCTGGCTATGAGCATTGCTCAACGCGTTGTGTTTGTGTTCTTCAAGGTAGTATGTATTTAATATTGACGTCATCATTTATTCGGGGCAAGTTATACTCAGGCGGGACTCGTACGCCTATGAAAATGCTGTCTCGATATTACCTGAAGACACGTATGTTACTTATGTACTTGGACTCGGTAACTCCAAATCTGTTTTCAGAATTGAAATCGAGTGAATATTGACGAGATATATATTGCCGATTAATTGCTAAGTGCACTGAACAGGTTTTTACGAAGGTATGCACGTTCCGTAATATAATAGACATGTATGTTATGTATTTGAACTCGGTAATTTCAAATCTGTTTTCAGTTTATTGACCGAGATAACGTTCAAAATCTTGATTAAACATGCATCCTTTTCCGATTTGTAATCAACAATTATATACATGGCGTGCGAGGTCTGGGGTTAGGATGAAACTATATGGGTGTTGCGGCTCCTCGTGTTCTTTCATGATATTTCTATCAAGCAAACGGGCATCTATATGGCGAGTTCTTTGAAAAAAACAAATTTAAACAAACCCGAAACAATCAAGGGCAGATTTGGAGCAAGTCTATGAAATAGTGTGTAAGTTGTCTAACGTTTCGAGCGGCCCTTCGTCAGAGAGTGAAACGTAAAGTGAAATAATAACTGAGTGATTATTTCACTTTATGTTTCACTCTCTGACGAAGGGCCTTCGCTCGAAACGTTAGAACTTACACGCTATTTCGGCAGTACACCAACCTTTTTATACATTTTGATTTGCATTTCTACACTGCCTACCAGCACAACACGTTTTATCACTTATTTAAAAGCATCTATGACTAGTAAGTGACTTTACGAATGTTCTATGGCAAATGTAGAAATGCTTAACTATGCATTTATGGTTATAACAATATATTACGGTGGTCCATATATGCAATGCGCATATAATAGTTTCAGTCGACAAATATATTTTGTCGGTCGACAAATATATTTTGTCAGTCCACAAATTTATTTTGAAACCTCGCGGCATACGTTGTTACTAGAATGCTGGGTAAGCGGAGTGAAATTCCTCGTAGTCCCAAGGTTCCCGCAATGACCGCATACTTTGTTTCAAAATATGTAAGTATTTAGTATACAGGAGAAGAGCGTTCATGCAGAAGAAATTATACATGGCAAACTCTCAATCCTGAACCAATATAGTCACAACGTATATGAGATACTTTCCAAAAGGCAAACGACGTACGTTATTCGGTATTTCGAAATATCAATCGCAACGACCGTTTACGAAAGGGAAAATTGCGACGGCGATCGCGGCCGTAACTACTTAGTTTTGTACGTACATAACAAGTCGTGAGATAGAAAGGTCGGTGTACGGCCAAATACCCAATAACGATAACGGAATACGTATATATGATCTAACGTTTCGAGCGAAGGACCGAGGCTCGCCGAGGCTATGAAGGCCCTTCTCTGACGAAGGGTCTTCGCTGGAAACGTTAGATCATACGTATTCTGTTATTTGGCAGTACACTGACCTTTCTATCTAAATTAATTATACTAATTTAGGCATTTTATGCGACGCATTAAATACGGCGACGGAACTTCGACGTCTAGCTAAATCAACGTCGCATTTCCGTCGAATTATGCGACGGGGCTTCGTCGCATAATTCGACAGCGTCGAAATAAATGCGACACGTCGAATAAAATCAGTTCAGTTCAGACGTCGCATTTCCGTCGAATAAAATTGGTCGCATTAAATGCGACGAATTAAATTTGACGGAACTTCGACGTATGAAATAGACCTGTATTCAATATTGTATTCAAATATTAGAATAATTGAAGACAGGATCATTTTTGCTCGAATGACAACACCATTTGTGCCTGAATAGAGCTAATTCTTCAAACAACTGGGGAGGCCCCCACACAGGGCATTTTGCCTCCACGGCGGTGTCCATTCTATAATCCGATTGGCTTGTCATAAAACCGTCGTCATATGCCGACGAATGCTGACATGAACAACTCTGAAGAGCATTGAATATTAAAGCTGTCGAAAAGAAAGAACTCGGCCACATGACTCATGACTCCACTTTACATGCCTCGAGGTTCGCAGAGCCTGACGGAAATATTATTGCGCAATTTTGCAAATTTGTAGAACCCCAAGAATGATCCACACAAAACCGAATTTAAGACTCGTGCTACCAACAGGTAGCTCGAGTACACAACATTAACGTTGGGGAGCGGGGGGTTGTTCCGCAACATATGTCTCGCTAACTGCTCTTTTCCCCCTTCTTATCCTCTCATGTCCGCATCTAATTCCTTGTCTCCCTAAATAATCCCCATTCCTCCCCATTGCTTACAATTTCGCGCCATAATTTTGATATCCGCAAAGAGAATATGGCGCCAACGAAAGAAAAAGATGACTCTTCTACTGAAGCTGGTAAGTTGGTGCCTTTTTGACTCTTCGCTCGCATAACACTGCCATGTGGGATTCGAAAAATCCCTGAATATTTTTTATTTCTACAGAACCCGTTGCTGTTCGAAGGGGAAGGCGATTAAAGAAAGAAACTGGGGCAACTGCTGCGCTGAAGAAGATTAAGTATGTTGTCGTGGTCGTTGATTAACCGTATTATTATTTAGTACTGACGTCTCATATACCCTTTTATGTTGTTGTTTCTACCAGACAATTTCGCGAAAGCGGAGAAAAAGTCAAGTATGAGGTAGGAGAACTCCCTCAATACTTTGTAGACAGCCATTTGTTGTCATTTATTGTTGTTATTGAATACTGATTCCCTACTGGCCATTTAATAGGTGGATGTAATAGACAATGTATATGATGAAGTCGACGAAGATGAATATAGCAAAGTTGTGAGAAAACGGCAGCTACAGGATGACTGGATTGTTGATGATGGTAGATATTATAAACTTGCATATAATGTGCTCATTGTATATACTGTAGAACATAATTTGTAATTGCTTGATGTTTTACAGTACTACAGTATTACTATTGGTAGTCAATTTATCCCGGGAGTTCTGTGCCCCCTCCCACAAGCAACCGTCTTCTGGACGATCTTTTTTAGTATCCGCGAGAGGTGGTACGAAATGAGAGATTGTGAAGCTATCATACAATCGGACATGCCTGTATGATGAAATACATTGTAGAACTGCTAACCCCAAAACAACTTAGATCCTAACCCCCCACCTAATGGGTTTTCTAACCCCCGCCTAATGGTTTTCTAACACTAACCTTAATACTATTATAAACAGATTGTCCAGAAGACGATTGCTTGCGGGAGGGGGTCACAGAACGCCCGGGATAAATTGATTACGGAGAGATTGTACTGCTATCATACGATCGGACAATGGGACATGCCTGTGTGATGAAATAAATCATAGAACTGCTAACCCCAAAACAACTTAGATCCTAATCCTAACGCCCTGCCTAATGGGTGTTCTAACACCCTGCCTAATGGTTTTCTAATACTACCCTTAATACTAATAAAAAGTCTGTCCAGAAGATGATTGCTTGTGGGAGGTGGTCACAGAATGTCCAGGATAAATTGACTACAATTACTATTAGTCTATTGCCAGTAGATCTGTAAGAGTCATCTATATTCAGATAAGTTACCCAGCCACTTGAGTTTGGTGAACATGTTTTGTGATTGGCTATATGTGGAACAAAGTTGATTGGGGTTTTTCATTGGTTTCTTTCCAATCACAAAACATGATAGTATACAGTACCGCTTTCGAGTAACATGATGCCACTCGCGAGTGTTGAGTCTTGAGTGTGTGAGTCACTCGCGAGTATTTTTCACGAATAGTCGAATAAAAATAGTATAGTCGAATAAAAACTATGCGCAACATGCGACGATTGTGCGACATATATATGAAATAGTTTAATAGAAGACAGAAGTCAGCTTACCGTACTTCAGCCGGCTTGTCTTGGCTTTTCAGTGAATTCTTAATATTCATTGTGATATGGCCGATATGGCATTGGATTGTTTTGATAAAAATGCTCTGTGATTTCATAAAAACGATCTCTTCGGTTCATGTTGCTTATCTTTCACCATGTTTGAAATACATGGCAACTAAATCATTTTCTTTCACTATTAAAATGATCAGAGTGACAGAACTCAAGTCTAGTCTTCCAAAACAAAAGGCTTCGTTTTGGGACACCGATCATCATCTGTCACTCACGAGTCGAACGAGTTACTTTTGTAGGCAATTTATGTGGTGTTGATAATCTTTCACCATGTTTTAAATAAGGTTTCCGAATAAATAATCTCAACAAAACATTTTCTTTTACGCTAAAAATGATAGCATGACTCATTCTTCGTGGGAATATAATGTATACTCTCGGAAATTCATTAAAGCAACTGATCAGCATTTGTCACTCGAAACTCGCGAGTTGAACGAGTTACTGCTGTAGACGCAGGATTCGGTGGGGTGTCGCTTATCTTTAACCGTGTTTGAAATATGCTGCAACGAAAATATTTTCGTTGCCGCGTATGTCAAACACGGCTAAAGATAAGCAACACGGCGACACCCCACTGAATCCTGCGTCTACAGTGTCAACTCGCGAGTTTCGAGTGAAAAATGCTGATCAGTTGCTTTAATGAATTTCCTATAGTATACATTATATTCCCACGAAGAATGAGTCATGCTATCATTTTTAGCGTAAAAGAAAATGTTTCGATGATATTATTTATTCGGAAACCTTATTTAAAAAACGGTGAAAGATTATCCAACACCACATAAATTGCCTACAAAAATAACTTGTTCGACTCGCGAGTGACAGACGATGACAGACTTTTGTTTTGGAAGACTCGACTTGAGTTGCCGTTCTGTCACTCTGATCATTTAAACATGATGAAAGATAAGCAACGTGAACCGAAGATCGTTTTTATAATAATACTGAGTAATACTAATATGATGTAATATGATGTAATCAGAGTTCCTGTCCATTGAGATGAGGTGAACATCATAATTGCTTTAAGGTTTTTGTTTTTGCTTTGAGTTTGCTAATACCCAGAAGACTGACTTGTCTTTGAAAATGAAGCATGACTTAGTCAAAATGGTGAATATGACAGGAACTCATCCCCATAGGCTTATAATGTGGTATTGAAAAAAAAACGAATACGATACCGAAAAAAAAAAAACCGGTATTTTTACAGATCAAATTTTTGCAAAATTTAAAAATTATAAATAGCAGTCCTGTGCGAATACACAATGATGGCCATGGACTGAAAAAGTCTAAGCATCATAAACTTTAAATGTTTTATTTCTAATTTTCTAAAAATATATACTAAAAATACAGTTTATAATTCTAAATTTTCTGTGAGAAACACAACATGTTTGGCTTGTCAGGCTTCAGTTGGGATCTCTGCAGTGTCACAATCTGTCTGGCTTTGCTAAAAAGTCTCTGACGGTACACTACTGGCTTGAGTCACCAAGTACCTCCGTGCAAACTGCTAAGGTAAAATATCTCACATGAATCCTCCACCACTCAGTGAGTCGTCATATCCATCGATGATGGGAAATTGCAAATATTTGTTGATCTCTTTGTTCAGTTGATCTTGTGGAGACTGTGCTTATAGTGTGCTGGTGAGGCTGGCTGGATCCTTCAGTATGGCACTGAAGTTCAAGATGTGAGATCTATTCAAACCATTTCAAAGCATTTTGACAGTTGAGAAGACATCCTTTGTCTTGTGATTTGTCGTTCTCTCAGATCTCACTTGTTTTTATAGAAAGGCTACTTCAAAATGAGTCATCATTTTGAATAGCGCTAATTAGCGATTGTTTACATTAAATCTGTTGTTGCGCATCTTGTTTTACATCAGCACGTGAGAAAAATTTGAAAGTTGATATATTCAATAGGTTCAGCTTACATTTTTTCTACGAATATGCAAAAATGGTGTAACACTATAATATTAAAATATTGAAAGTTTTGATATTTCCAGTATCTGAATTAGAATATTGAATAATTGGTATTTTAAAAATACTGGTAATTATCGGAATAAGAATATCGATATACAGCATCTGCCTACGTCCCCAGACTCCCAGCGGTGTCAGCAGTGTGTGCGATGATGATTGCTACAAATGGCCACAAATGCCATTTTAATCCAGTCCACTTGCAATCAACTGATGTCCATGAGAAGGTGAAGATGTGAAAAGTAAAGAGTAATAATAAAGTGTGCCGTGCGTTCTTTAAAATTATGAAGATCAAGTTTATAATTTACTGTACTCTTAAGCTTAATAATAAAATGTTATATTTTGCTTAACCAAGTCTTCGTTTTTTTAAAGTATAAAACCTTTGGAATTTCCTGAGGGGGAGAGGGTCCATGTTTAAAAGAGGGTCACCAAAGACCACCTTCGAACATAAATTCCTGAGGGTGAAAACCAAGATGTCTTCTGTATGGATATTTTCTGGAACCACACAATACTCACGCAATCTTAATTACGATTGACTAAAAAACCTACAGACAATTCTGGATGTCTTGCCACCTACAAAATATCACATATTGTCTGTAGGTGACGTGATTGTCTTTACGTGGCTTACTTCCTAAACTCTCTATTGGCTTCTACATTTATAATTGTATATTAAAACAATTATTAGATTCGGCTTACATATGATTATCAAGAATTATCCAGACCTCTGTCAATGTTATCCAATGTAAATTTAATCATCACCATATAAAGTACTAGGTATAGTGATTAGTGACAGTTTCTGAGATCTTGAAATATAGTAACTTTTGGAAAGTGCACTGGTACACTGTCTGGACATGTCATGATTTTGCGACAAAAATACAAAATTTGTTCTGACATTGTGCTGGTTAGAGCAGACATGAAATGTGAAAACCTATTATGTGTACGGTCAAACACATGCATAATTTGAACTGTGTGTGATGCAGATTACCTAATTAAATATTCACATTGACATGTTGATTAAATATATATGTACATGTCCGAATTAGCGCTCCAAAACAGCTTCGCATTTTTCTTTAGTGTCACAACGTAGCATAACATCTCCCAACGTAGTGTAACGTCTTACAATGTAGTGTAACGTCTTACAACGTAGTGTAACGTCTTACAATGTAGTGCAACGTCTTACAATATAGTGTAACGTCTTACAATGTAGTGTAACGTCTTACAATATAGTGTAACGTCTTACAATGTACCCAGCTGGCACACGACGTTGTTTCGACGTCGATTTTCGGTCGAAATGGGGTCGCGACGTCGATCAACCAAACATCGACGTTGTTTCGACGTCTGCTTTTCGACGTTTTATCGACGTCGGAAACAGACGTTGTTTCGACGTTGAATTGACGTCGATATCGAGTCGTTGAATCACGTCGCTTCACGACCAAACATCGACGTTGTTTCGACGTCTGCTTTTCGACGTTTTATCGACGTCGGAAACAGACGTTGTTTCAACGTTGAATTGACGTTGATATCGAGTCGTCAAATCACGTCCGTTCACGACCAAACATCGACGTTGTTTCGACGTCTACTTTTCGACGTTTTATCGACGTCGGAAACAGACGTTGTTTCAACGTTGAATTGACGTTGATATCGAGTCGTCAAATCACGTCCGTTCACGACCAAACATCGACGACGTTTCGACGTCTACTTTTCGACGTTTTATCGACGTCGGAAACAGACGTTGTTTAACGTTGAATTGACGTTGATATCGAGTCGTCAAATCACGTCCGTTCACGACCAAACATCGACGTTGTTTCGACGTCTACTTTTCGACGTTTTATCGACGTCGGAAATAGACGTTGTTTCAACGTTGAATTGACGTCGATATCGAGTCGTTGAATTTCACGTCCGTTCACGACCAAACATCGACGTTGTTTTGACGTCTGCTTTTCGACGTTTTATCGACGTCGGAAACATGCAGACGTTGTTTCGACGTTGAATCGACGTCGATATCGAGTCGTTAAATCACGTCGCTTCACGACCAAACATCGACGTTGTTTCGACGTCTGCTTTTCGACGTTTTATCAACGTCGGAAACAGACGTTGTTTCAACGTTGAATTGACGTCGACGAGGACGTCGATATTGTATCGTCCAATCTCTCCTCACTTAACGACCAAGCATTGGCCAAGCAAGTTACTTATATAATTGGTGATAAAATATTTTCGTTTCGACATCATATATTGTCCATCAAAAAAATAAACCCAGACGAGTCAAAATGCTATAGTTTCTTACTTTATTTTGTATGTATAAAAGCAACCTACTTTATATCAACTCAGACATGCGATGCAGCGACAGGAAAAAAGTCAGCAATGACTGTAACTGTAGTTGGATTTGAAGTGTCCTTCGTTTCGAAGACTTTGTCGGCGATCAGGGGCAAGGACTATGCTTCAAGAACCCATTGTTTTTGAAGAAACCTGTCTTAATTCCTGTCAACAAGAATTTTTGGCCTAAGGTTTACGTTCATGCTGCTGTAAAAGTTTTGTTCTGTTCTTACTTGTAATACTGCAGTCTGCATACTCAACAAATTTGTAAATCTTCGAAATCAGATTGTTTAAAATTGATTACAAGTAATAAACAATATTATATAATATTAAAACTTAGCCGGTTAAAAATTTGAAAACGAAAATAATAGCCATCACAGTTCGTAAGTGCCTTTGCTAATTCATTATATACGATAAATATTACTACATATTTAAGATGGGCAGGTTAAGTTAAGTTAAGTTAAGCAAGCGCAGGTGGTAGGTAAACAGGATCACCGCTTGGTCTTCCGAAAGTGGGAATCTCACTCCTAAACACCTAGGGATGGTAGTTAGTCATGGCTTAGTTTTTCTTCAAAAAACGGGGGTAATTTTTACTCCGAAAAACGGACGGTGTGACTCCAATAACTGAAATTGACGTTGAATCGACGTCGATTTCACGTCGTTCAACGACGTTGTTTCAACGTCGTGAAAACAACGTCGATCCAATTTGCGTTTTCAACCTTTTTTCAACGTCAAATCGACGTCGAAGAGCGACGTCGTTTCAACGTCGCGAAATTGACGTTGAATTGACGTTGAATCGACGTTGATTTCACGTCGTTCAACGACGTTGTTTCGACGTCGTGAAAACAACGTCGATCCAATTTGCGTTTTCAACCTTTTTTCAACGTCAAATCGACGTCGAAGAGCGACGTCGTTTCAACGTCGCGAAATTGACGTTGGATCGACGTCGAATTGACGTTGAATCGACGTTGAATCGACGTCGATTTCACGTCGTTCAACGACGTTGTTTCGACGTCGTAAAAACAACGTCGATCCAATTTGCGTTTTCAACCTTTTTTCAACGTCGAAGAGCGACGTCGTTTCAACGTTGAATCGACGTCTTTTTGCCCGCTGGGTAGTGTAACGTCTTACAATGTAATGTAACGTCTTACAATGTAGTGTAACGTCTTACAATGTAGTGTAACGTCTTACAATGTAGTGTAACGTCTTACAATGTAGTGTAACGTCTTACAATGTAGTGTAACGTCTTACAATGTAGTGTAACGTCTTACAATGTAGTGTAACGTCTTACAATGTAGTGTAACGTCTTACAATGTAGTGTAACGTCTTACAATGTAGTGTATGTAATGTAACGTCTTACAAGGTAGTGTAACGTCTTATAACGTAGCGTTACGTCCTACAACTTAGCGTAACGTCCTACAACTTAGCGTAACGTCTTACAACGTAGCGTAACGTCTTACAACGTTGCGTAGCGTCTTATAACGTAACGTCTTACAACGTAGCGTAACGTCTTTCAACGTAGCGTAACATCATTAAGAACTTAATTAGGGACCGGTCGTAAAGTATCTACTAAAGGGGATGGAGGAAAAATTATATTTGCCGAAAATTGTTTCGTACCTTCCCCAAAAATCTGAGAATATTTTCACGCCCCTGTAAAACGTTTTCGAAAGATTTCGTACCCCGCAAACTACTCTATTGTAATACAAGTTGTTCCTCCATGACGTTTTTATCTCGTAGTATATGTTGGTGGCGGTCGATGGCATCTTCCTGTCTCAAAAGACAGCGGAACACTGCGTCATGGAGTAGTTCGTTATATTTGTAGAGGTGCAACTCCTGCTGTAACTGAACAGTCCAACTGTAGGTTGGCAGGCTTTGTTATATTTGATGTAGGTAAAGTCAGTCCTGGGCTCTGAAGGCGCTGTCGCTTTCTGCCGTCTCTTCATTCTTTTTTCTTCCACATCCTCTCTTCCTAGTCCAGTTGCTGCAGTCAGCAACAATATTCTCCTAACCTGTTAGATCAATATCACCCAACGTCCTACAATGTAGTGTAACGTCTTACGCCTTCATATCTCTCTTGCAGACGTCTGTGTGGCGTAAAATCGGTCTTCCCGTATGTCGTGACCTAGCCACAAGCTGTGACCATAAGCATCTCCTCGGAGATTCAGCCAGCAGCCCGCATTCGTCTGACGTGGGTGATTGGGGTGTTATTCCTGCACAGTGCAGTTACAGTATCTATTTCTTAAAAAAATTCTCCTTGGTCGCATGTGAGTACCAAACCTCACAGGTTTTCTCCAAGTACTCTTGTTTCCTCCTGTAGTACCACTCGACCATATTAAGGGATGTCCCTTACTGGACCTCTAGTGATAACAGTTAGATTTAGCTGGTTGAGTTATGCAGTATAAATATGAGTTAATAAATGATAAACGTTTGTAGGTTTTTATACCACCTAATTTTAACTTTTGAGCTTCCAACCCGCGTATTTGGGTCTATAACGTTTATTATTCACTGATTTATCGCCATACACAGCTTAAAACAACATAAATATAAGTTAGTTTAGTAATCAGAGCAAGGGACTGTCTTGTTTGGGACGTGCTCTTATCATGAGATGCCCAAAATTCTTCTAAGGTTACGCAGGTGGAAGTTTAGTCTGCGCACTGAAAGCGGTTTGCTAAGCATAAATGTTTTATAATATTATCTGATAAATTGGTCAGCTAAACATTGTTAAAAGCAACTACATTAAATGTTGTCTTTTTTCCTTACCCCTCCAAGGATAATTTATAATTTTTCGTACCCCTCTAAAATTACTTAATTTATTTTCATGCCCCCGTTAAATGACCGGTCCCTTACTTAAAACCAGCTTCGCAATTCTCAGAAAATTCACTTCGCACATTTTCGAAATTTTCAAAATGGCTAATTCGGACCTTGATGTACTGTACACATTCATCACATTGTCATTTTAAAACTTGTAACCTAACTCATTTCCAAACACTCAAGCTTGTGAGATACAGGTAGCAGACCTTGTCTACGCAGTTTCCAAACACTTTGCACAAACTCTGCTGTGCATGCATAACCAGTTAATATCTGGTAAAATTTGGGTGCAGATGTGTTTTCCTTCTTACACATGTACACTGTACTGACAGGAAAATATACCGGTAACAACTTATTTGATAGTGAACATACTGTAGCACAATTTAATACTCGATATATAAATAAATTGCAGTTCCATTCATCAGTTGTTTTAATAGCATAAAATTAAGTGTGATTACTGAGCAGGATACAAGTTTGTGCATTCTACGGATCTAGCACACTACACATGCTGCTGATGACGAGAGCTACAGTACTTCATTGCATAATGAGCTTTAGTAATTTTTACATTTACTGAATTTCATTTTACTGCAGTTTTTTTAACTTGCAATGTTTGGTGTTTATTAGATGGCACTGGCTATGTGGATGATGGACGGGAAATATTTGATGAAGATCTGGACGAAAAGCCTAATGCTACATCAGGTGTGTGTTGCGCGTTGCTGTTTGTCCATGCATGATGGTGTATGTGTCATTGACTGAACATTTATAATATCCCCCTGCAGGGGTTGTAGCTACAGTAGGTGGGGGTTAGGGTTAGGATTAGAGTTAATTATTGTTAGCCAATCAAATGGCTCACTCTTACAACCAGGAGTACCAGAAGCAACTTAGAGCAGCGGGGGGCGGAATCTTGAAAAAGGGAACTTTCACCTTACTTGGCAAACAAGCGAAAGGAAATTTTCATATAGTAGGAGAAGCTTTCTAACTGTCTTTTTTTATTTAATATCTATTACTAGACTCACAGTAAACGTTTGTCAATAACAATATTTAATAATAATGCTTAATTAAAGTGGATATAATTATAATAATATAACAGTTGTTTGAAACGTATTATACATACCTGTGCTTTTTCTCAATGCTTTTTACAATAGAATTAAAATTGATCAAAAGTTATCTTAAAAAGATGTGTTTTCAATTTTGCTTTGAAATCATCAACTGTTGAACAAAGTTTAACAGAATCAGGTAAACTGTTCCAAAGTCTCGGAGCCGCACAAGAGAAGGATTTATTTCCATATGTTTCTGTTCTTGTCTTTGGTATGGTTAACAAGTTGTGGTTACTTGAGCGTAGTTTACGAGCGGAGTATATTGATGAACAAGATCAGCGATATAGATAGGGGCGAAGCCATGGAGGGTTTTAAAAGTTATCAGAAGCAGCTTAAACATTATTCGTTGTTGTACTAATTAAATAATATTAAATAATATTGGCGTGATATGTACAGATTTCTTTGCTCTAACAACTAACCTAGCGGCTGTGTTTTGGATTCTTTGAAATTTTTGTAGGTCACAAGAGGGAAGGCCATGTAACATGCCATGCCACAGTAATCAACATTAGAAAAAAAAATAAAAGCTTGTATCAAACGCTCAGCATCTTTTTGTGTTAGAGATTTTCTTATTTTGTATTTAATGAATGGATTGAAAGGCTGAACGACATATTTTATTTACATGTGCTTTAAAAGTTATAGATGAGAGTCAAATATGACTTCCAAATCTCTTACTTCTGCTAGAGGCTCTAGTTGATACCCTCCAGCTTTGATGGAAATAGACGAACATTCTGGTTGCGTGCAGCGTGAATAGAAATGAATGACCTCCGTCTTTGATGAATTGTATTTGAGCATATTGCAAGTAAAATCCAAGTGGTGATATCCTCAAAACATAGTTCCAGTTTCTCAATGGCAGTGGCGAGATTGTAACGCTTCAAAACAATGTAGAGTAACATAATAATATAACATAATATATTAATATTATTAATATTATTAACAACATAATAATATATTTTAATATTTAACAAATAGAAAATGGCTTGCGTCAGTTGCGTGCATCTGTGTAACCAAATATACACAACCTATAATGTGTCAGTCGTTGACCACGATGAGCAGGGACGATTAGTTTGGGCTCGTTCCTCCTCATTTTCCTCATTACGCATTTCGCTCGCAAAATTTAAATATTTTTTAGAGTGATAAAATAAATTAAAAACGAAGTATAAAATACAGTAAAAACCCGCGTATAAGAACCTAGATTGTAAGAACCTGTTAGGCTAAGATTTCCCATTTAGACCCCCTTTACATAATAATCTATTTTAGGCTAAAATTTGAAAGCAGGTTCTTATTTTATCAAATAGAGTCAAAACTAAAAATTTATAAATCAAAGAAAATAAACTCTACAAAGTAATGAAAATGAGCCAGAACCAGACAAATAGTGTATATATGTCTACTGTTGTATACGTTATTTTGTTCCATTGAATTTACACACAGTAAGCTGTAAATTACATACAGTGTACAGTAGCTTTAAAGTGCATATATGGTTTGTATTTGCTTTTACTGCAGTCATTGGAGAAAATTTATGCATAATTTATATAAATAATAGACCACACTTGCCAAAACCAATTAGTCGCTTTTTTCTTAAGAAAATAAGAACCTGTTTAAGAACCTAAATAGCCTAATTTTGCAGTAAACACCATTTATATAAGAACCTTTTTAGGCTAACTTGGAAAAATCTAGGTTGTTATACGCGGGTTTTTACTGTATTGTAATGGCTGCCCTCGTGGCTCTGGTGCCCCTGCTTACAACTTCTCCATTACGTCATTATTACCAACCTATTAGTCAGATAGTTTATTTTCCAGACAACAGTAACAAAAAAGTACCTTTCCGATCAAAGTACGTAACTTAGCCGGAATATACATGTTGTAGTTTGAGGTTGTAAAAATGCTTGTAAAGTGTATTAATTGCACTGTCAAAGTTACTAACCTGAATCATTGTCCACCATCTTGGATGTATTTTCAATATGCGTCACAACCGAGGTAAAGCGAAATTTTTATCTAGCCATCCTCATGTCTTTGTAGTTTGAAACTTGATTTTTGTGAATGTCTTCTTTTTTCAATTGAACCACACCATTTTAAAAAGCATTCCGTAGAGTAGTTTCATCAGGTTTACACCCCAGGTGTAATGTTGCCTGTAACTTCCTAGTTAATTAGGCAAAGTACAGTATTACAACAAGATGGTGGATGAAAGGATTGTCTTTGGTCAAAATTAGTGTTGTTGTTTTGTACAAGAGTAGTTTTGTTTACTTGGATTAATACCTTTGTAAGCCTGTTTGTTAATCATAAAGTCAAAAATTTGAAATTGTGATTTATGTTGCCAATGTCCTTTAATTAATCAAACAACCACCCAGTTGCTATACACATGGGAAATATGGAATTCTTATACGATCATATAGGACACTATCAATTCCTATAGGAATGTTATGATCTTATAGGAATGTTTATACGATCCTATATGAATTCCTATACTGGATTTTGGGCCAATTTCTACTGAATAGGAATTCCAACACAAGGGTTACACTTACAATAACCATTGAAAATTATTAAATTCTGCCTAAATGAGTTTCTCACAGTCCATTTTTGCATTCAAGCATCAAATAAGGGGCCAAAGAAGAACACTAAGAAAATTGTAAGTAATATTTGTAAGCTATAATTTGTCCACTGAAGCTTTAGAGCAAATATATTTCTGTCTAATATTCAAAACTATCACTTCTACAATTACAGTAATTACTCATATACTATACATTTAATCAGACATAGTTTGGCGCTACTCTGGCTTTAAAATGTTTTTGAACGTAACTTTTTGAAAGTTACTGTCTGTTATCGTATTGGAACAGAGGAAAGACGCTATTTCTTCCATTCCGTGCAATGACTGTGATCAGGAGTACAATTGGTCAGACTAAACGTCAGTTTCGTACGCGTTTAAAAGAACACCAAAAGGCTGTTTTCTTTTCAAAAAAGGAAAATTCTGCTTTGTCGCAGCACGCGTGCGTAACCTACCATGAGATTACGTGGGAATTTTCCAAAATTATTACCATTAATCCGCGGTACCATCAGAGACGTTGTCTGGAGGCTTGGTATATCAATAGCGCTCACGCCCCACTGAATCGCGATGACGGTGGTTTATTACCAGAAGCTTATTTGCATTTTGTTAATAAATAACGTCATCATCGGTTCTATGAGGGTATAAATAGGGATCCAAACTTTACAACGATCACCCCTGATGAAGACACTAGATTGGAGTGTCGAAACGTTGGGTCATGGACAGCAACTTTTAAAGTTATGTTCAAAAAACGTTTTAAAGCCAGAGTAGCGCCAAACTATGTCTGATTTATCACCTGGTTGCGTTGGGAAATTATTTGTTATACATTTAATATTATAATATTGACAAATGTGTGTAAAATATCCATAACCACGGAAGGCACTTGGAATTCCGAGGGGAGTGTTTCACACCAACATTTTCTCAATAGTAGGGGGTCATTTTCAACTTAATTTTGCTGGTGGACATCAAAGTACCTGTACTGGTAGTCACATATTTGATAAAATGTCTTCCTACTGGTTGTACGTGTACGTTGAGATAGAGAGTAGTCGTTATGCTTAATATTTTATAGATATTTTGAGGCCTACGTGCACTACGTTCTAAGACGTTACACTACATACATTGTAAGACGTTACACTGCATTGTAAGTCGTTACACTGCATTGTAAGTCGTTACACTGCATTGTAAGACGTTACACTGCATTATAAGACGTTACACTACATTATAAGACGTTACACTACATTGTAAGACATTACACTACATTGTAAGACATTACAATGTAGTGTGACGTCTTATAATGTAGCGTAACGTCTTATAATGTAGTGTAACGTCTTACAATGTAGTGTAACGTCTTACAATGTAGCGTAACGTCTTACAATGTAGTGTAATGTCTTACAATGTAGTGTAATGTCTTACGATGTAGTGACATGTAACGTCTTATAATGTAGTGTAACGTCTTATAATGTAGTGTAACGTCTTATAATGCAGTGTAACGTCTTACAATGTAGCGTAACGTCTTACAATGTAGTGTAAGACGTTACCGCACTACATTGTAAGATGTTACACTACATTGTAAGCCCGTCTCCCAAAAAGGGCTTTTCAGAAACTAGAATACAGAATTTTAAAATTTAGAACTATATTTACAGTTTCAGTGTAAAAGACAAATGAAATTAAGTGAGTTTTAGAAGCTATCTTAAACTACAAAGTTTAATTATAAGTTAATAGTAAGGCATTAAATGTTTTCTTTGGCGAGCAAATGTTCCTTGCTGTCTTAAATGTTTTGAGTGAATAGCTATCTTTCAGGTCCTTGTCTAAATTGTTCCATATGTTGACAGCTCTATAGGCAAACGAACGTTGGCCAGCTGCGGTTTTAAACAATGGAATCTGTAGAGTCGTAATTACGGGTCCTTCGGTTATGGATTGATGACCTTTTTATCAACTTGTCACAGAGGTAGTTGGGTGCGAGGTTATTTACACATTTGTAGGTCTCTGTAGTACAGCAGTTTATCGACTGGTAGCCAATTTAGTTGCCGTAGAAGCGGACTTACGTGGTCATATTTCCTGGATTTCGTGATAATCTTGCATGCAAAGTTCTGGATCAACTGAAGTTTCTTCACATTGGAAGCAGACGTTTCGACCACACTATATTGTAAGACGTTACACTACATATATTGTAAGACGTTACGCTATATTGTGACACGTTACGCTACATTGTAAGACGTTACACTACATTGTAATACACGTTACACTACATTGTAAGACGTTACATTACATTGTAAGACGTTACACTACATTGTAAGACGTTACACTACATTGTAAGACGTTACACTACATTGTAAGACGTTACACTATATTGTAAGACGTTACACTATATTGTAAGACGTTACACTACATTGTAAGACGTTACACTATATTGTAAGACGTTACACTACATTGTAAGACGTTACACTACATTGTAAGACGTTACACTACATTGTAAGACGTTACACTATATTGTAAGACGTTACACTACATTGTAAGACGTTACACTACATTTTAAGACGTTACACTACATTGTAAGACGTTACACTACATTGTAAGACGTTACATTACATTGTAAGACGTTACACTACATTGTAAGACGTTACACTACATTGTAAGACGTTACACTACATTGTAAGACGTTACACTATATTGTAAGACGTTACACTATATTGTAAGACGTTACACTACATTGTAAGACGTTACACTATATTGTAAGACGTTACACTACATTGTAAGACGTTACACTACATTGTAAGACGTTACACTACATTGTAAGACGTTACACTATATTGTAAGACGTTACACTACATTGTAAGACGTTACACTACATTTTAAGACGTTACACTACATTGTAAGACGTTACACTACATTGTAAGACGTTACACTACATTGTAAGACGTTACACTACATTGTAAGACGTTACACTACATTGTAAGACGTTACACTACATTGTAAGACGTTACACTATATTGTAAGACGTTACACTATATTGTAAGACGTTACACTACATTGTAAGACGTTACCCTACATTGTAAGACGTTTCACTACATTGTAAGACGTTACACCACATTGTAAGACGTTACACAACATTGTAAGACGTTACACCACATTGTAAGACGTTACACTACATTGTAAGACGTTACACTGCATTCTAATACGTTACACTACATTGTAAGACGTACTCTATATATAATTAGTGTAATGCATAATTGGTAAATTCTTTATTTATTAGACTGTCAAGAAATCTAACTCTGAACCTAAAACCATAAAGAGTATGTTCCTGTCCAGTTCAAATCCCAGTAAATCCGAGGTACATTTTTACCGCTTGTTTACTACAGTATTAAGTATGTATAGGACACAGTTTTGTGTTTGTTATTTTCTGAAAAAGATTACGAGATTTGTTTTAAGCCACAAAATCGACCAGTTTCCTAAAAAAGGACTGGGTCCAATTATAGCTTGCAAGTGTATTGATGACGTCAGCGCGTTTGATAAACATTCATCTAGAAAACAAAGAGAGTGGTTTTATGGAATGTTCAGCAATTCGAGTAAGTCAATATTTCAAGATCGTCAGATTTTAATCGTTCGAGTAGTTTTCTTAATAACTTCTGCCATCATTTCATACTTTGCAAACACCCTGACGTCACACCGACTTGAAGTCACGTGGAATTTTGGCGGCACGTAAGAGTGACTACTTATTAGCTATTATTATTTATTTAAAAAATTCCTGGTTTCTGATTGGCTAACAGCCAACTGTGAAATCGTCATATCAACTCAACAACCTCGTGTCCAGGCTCTTTACGCGGCGACAGCTTGCCAAATATGGTCAAGCGAGTCAATATGATAATTATTAACGCGTCAATATGACTTCGTTGTCATGGTTATGGCGACGACAATCATATTGACTCGTTGACAATGACAAACTCCCAACACTGCCGTGGAAAAACAAATGGCTTCCTGCTAGCACGCAAGATATTTTTCATTTTTTAAATAAATAATAAAACAATTATTGAACTCGGTTTTCGCGTGATATGAAGAATTATCATGCCCTCAGTTTGCCGTTATCAACCTCAGCCTGCGGCTTCGGTTGATAACGGCAAACTTCGGGCATGATAATTCTTCATATCACGCTCAACCTCGTTCAATAATTGCTAAATATATGATCGTTATTTTCTAGCCTATTTCAGTGACTATAATAACGTTGTGATTGACTTTCTCTTATTATGTTCTAAGTGTATATTGAATATTGAAAGACTCGAAAAACAATTTCTTTTCATAGGCACTTTAATATAAACATAAGCTTACAGCAAGGTGAAATAGTAGAACTTCAATGTGTCGAAAAATACTTAAGTAAGAGTACTTACGTATATTAATGGACGACGTTTCCTGCGATGTGTCCTTCAGGTCGTCCATTAATATACGTAAGTACTCTTACTTGAGTATTTTTCGACACATTGAAGTTCTCCTTTTTATATCAAATCTAGTTCTTTTGAGAACTTAGCACCTTTCATATTTATTATTATAAGCTTACAGCAGCTAACCAAGTTATTGTAATAATTTAAAGGAGATTGGCAACAAAAAATAAGTATACCTTTAAGATCAACGAATGTGACCTAAATAACCGGAATATGGAATATCATAGTTTGAGGTTGTAAAAATGCTCATAAGTGCTGGATAAAGTCGTCAATGTTGGCAGAAATGCAAAGAGATGAAGGTTTATTCTCAACGTTATTTTAGTAATCGCTATGGGCCATGTATTGCCCAGTTCATGTTGCAACGATAAGTAGAACAAAAATACGAAATACAACACTTCCCGGCCAGCACATGACGTCACGGTCATAATCAAAATGGTGGTGTTTTTACATGGTTTATTCAACTTTACTTTTTATATCAGATATATGACTTAGCTAAGTCATATACTTCGATATTAAAAAGTACTTATTTTTTGTTGCCAATGTTATTTAATTCAATTTTATTTTCAGAATGAGAATGCTACGATAGAGAACGACGAGTTTCTGGATGATATTTTAAAAGACATTGGCGGCCAGGTAACGTGAAAGGAACCCGACTGCGTTTTGCCTTGATGTGTGGTTAATTTTGTTTTCTGTAAATTAGCATTACATCAAAGGATTGGCTGTATGAAAAAGGAAGTAGCTCTGGGAGAGTTGGTGCGGGTTTGAAATCGCGCCTGTTACTGTAGCTGTTAATTTTGAAATTAAGATTTAGCAAATTGTCACCATTTTGAATTTTGCAAGACCCAGAAGTGCATTTCCGGCGATTTCTGAGAAGAATGTTTGCGAAAATAGAGCACCAAGCCTTTTCCAAATTCAAACTGAACTCATTGCGTATAGTTTAGCCTTCTTCAGAGTTCAGACTTAATAGTTCAAAGTGCCTATCTCACGTTTGGGGATTTTACATATTCGTAATATTTGGGTCTTACTGAGCAAAATCATAATATATCTTGTCATCCGAAAATTTCATCTTCATGGACTTTTTTGCGATTAAAATGATCGGGATGTGATGTCGCATGAGGGCCAAGAGGCATTTTTGTGGCAAGTCACAAAAGAAAACGGGTTTGAAATGCCTCGTGTGACATCACATCCGATAACTTTGACAGCGAAAAACTCCATGCTGAAGATGAAATTTTCGGCTGACAATATATATTATGATATTGCTCAGGAAGACCCAAATATTACGAATATGTAAAATCCCCAAACGTGAGATAGGCATTTTAATAGTTTAATAACGATTCCCCCGATCCCACCCACGCTCTAGACACTGGCACTTGATCGACTGCGCGATTGTCAGAACCACTGACAGACGCGATGTGAAAATCACCAGAGCCATGAGAGGAACCGATAGTTGCTGGACTGATCACCGTATGGTCAGAATGACACTCCACCTGAAGATTGCTCCGAAGATTTACAAGACTGGACCTGGTCGTCAGAAATTATGCACCAAACGGCTGGAGGACCCAGCTGTATCTGCCACCCTTAAGATTGCTCTTGCAGATTTGCAAGTAGAAGATTTGCACCTGATTTGAAAGTAGAAGAACCTATTGAAGCCCAGTGGACAGCATTCAAAACTGCCGTCTTGCAGAAATCCAAGAAGATTCTTGGACTTTCCAAGAAGAAACATCAAGACTGGTTTGACGAAAATGACAAGACGATCACGGAGCTCTTGAAACTTAATCACATAGCTTTTCTTGATTGGCAAAACCACAGGAATGACCAAGTGAAGAAGGCAAAGTTCAGCCAACTAAAAGCGGATGTTCAGCGCACGACAAGAGACTTGAAGAGCAAATGGTGGCCTGAGAAGGCAAGAGAACTACAGGGCTTCGCTGACAAGAATGACGTCCGTGGCTTCTTCCAAGCCACTAAGCAGGTGTACAGGTATACGGACCCACGCTTCACGGCAATACCCCTCTAAAATCCGCAGACGGAAACACTCTGATTAAGGACCAAGCTGGAATCATCGCAAGGTGGAAGGAACATTTTGAAAACTTGCTAAATCGGGACTCAACTGTAACACAAGCCGCAACTGACGAACTGCCACAATTACCAGTACAGGAGCAACTTGACAAACCCCCCTCTCTTCTGGAATTTCTGAAAACTGTCGAACAACTCAAGACCAACAAAGCTGCCGGCCCAGACGAAATTCCTGCCGAGATTTACCAGCACGGTGGTGAACATCTGAAGCAGCACCTCTTCAAGCTGGTTGAGCTGATGTTGCACCAGAAACGGGTTCCCAAAGCAAAGACCTGAAGAACGCCATCATCATAGCTAGATTTAAGAAGAAGGGAGAGAAATCCATATGTGGCAATCACAGGGGAATCTCCCTTCTTTCTGCGGCTGGAAAGGGTTTTGCCAAGATTGCCAACAACCGATTTGGAGTCGAGTCTCAATGCGAGTCTCGGCCGGGAAGAGGTACAGCTGACATGATTTTCACTTCTCGTCAGATTCAGGGAAAAGGCCGAGAACAACACCAAGACCTTTTTATGGCATTTATCGACCTAACAAAGGCCTTCGATTCGGTCAATCGTGAAGCTATATGGGATGCCCTCCGAAGTTCATCCGGATCATCATAGAACTCCATAATGGCACAGAGGGCAGTATCTGCCACCGCGGAAGCATGTCAGAGTGAAACAAGGTTGTGTTCTTGCGCCTACCCTTTTCTCACTGTATCTGACTGCATTTTTCTTACCACGCCATGAAAGAAATGCCAGAAGGAGTGTTCATTAGATGGGAAGCTTTTCAATCTCCGCCGATTGCAAGCTAAAACCATGTGCACCACCAGCAACGTTACAGATTTGGAATACGCTGATGATTGCGCCATAGCAGCTAGTGAAAAGATCTCCAAAGATTACTTGACAAATGCAACAAAGCTTACACGCTCCTTGGCCTTGAAATCAACATCAATAAAACAAAGGTACTTTTTCAAGCTGCTCCTGTAACAAACCCAACAGACCCTATGACTAAGATCGGTGCCACCCGCCTTGAAGTCGTGGACCACTTTCCTTACCTTGGTAGCATACTTTCCAAGACAGCAGTCATCGATGAAGAAGTTGCTTATAGCATTCGATGCAAGCTCTGTTCGGAAACTCAGAGCGAGAGTCTTCGATATTAGTGAGCTCCATCGTAGAACCAAACTAAAAGTTTACCATGGTCGCCATTTCAAAGATCTTGAAAGGTTCCATCAGCGTATGCTCCGCTCCATCCTGGGTATCACATGGAAGGACTACCGCACCAACCATAGTGTCCTTCAGGCTGAGACCATAAGAATCGAGACCATGATCATCAAAGCCCAGTTAAGATGGGTCGGCTACGCAGAATGCCTGACTACAGACTTCCTAAACAGCTTTTCTACTCACAACTGAGGGAAGGTTAGAGATCAGTCGGAGGTCAGCGCAAGCGCTACAAAGACGTCCTGAAAGTTCACCTGAAGGCCACCCAAATCATCCACAATGCATGGGAAGAGCTAGCTGAGCAAAGAAGTTAGTGATTGGAGAGCTGCAGTCGGAGAGGGGGTCAAGACCTTTGAAGCAAATCGCCATTGTCACCTGGCCGAGAAAAGACAGAGGAGGAAGGCCCGCCAACAAGATCCACAACCTGGCACATTTCCCAGCCCAAACTGCCCTAAAATATGTGCCTCGAGGATCGGGGTCTCATCGGAACTGAGCAATCTCTTTATCATCATCATATCACTAACTATCATAACTATGAAGCTGGGAGAGGCAGTCATACTCATTATAGAGTGACTCCAACAACAAAAGCAACAACACCATTGCGTCAAGTACGCTCTCCGAGACCTTACGCCAGCACTCCAACCACTGGACCACAGTATAATTGTCCGCAAGCACGCCGAGCGCTATGGAAACTCGCTCTGAAAATCTTCAGGGTGACCTACATGGAATGCTGGCCTGCTACTGTAGTGGCTAATGTTTTGGTGTTTGTGTGTGCGCAAAATTCAGATTGGTCGACAAAAATAAACTACTCCTTTCCTTTTTGTTGTTAATTGAACACTATAAAAACACTCTGGTTAAATTTAACCAGGCCCAGGTCAATATACAACCTACATAATCCTGGTTATAAATTTGACAAATTTCCTGGTGAGATACCTATAAATTTTACCAAAGGCTGGTTAAATAGAAGATCTTTAACCAGGAAATTTGTCAAATTTATAACCAGGATTATGTAGGTTGTATATTGACCTGGGCCTGGTTAAATTTAACCAGAGTGTTTTTAGAGTGAACGTACTGTTTTGCGGGAACTCAATACGAACAAATATCAAGTAATACTTATTAGTTATTACTGTTAGTACTATTACTTACAGTATAAGTGTTATTTATATTACTTTTTCATGTATTGAGCCGGGTCTGATGGAGTTTATATTCATATATGGCTACGATTTCCAGCCGATAAATCCTTGGTTCGTTCTACTACTACAGCCTTATTGATGACTTTAAATTACTAACGTTATAGTCGCCAGGCGCTTGTTTTGCTTTGCGCGACTAGGCTTATTTGCGTGAAGGCGCACGGGAAGCACAACCCAGTTGCATCCACGCGCGCGTCACGCGGCGGGTAGCAAAATAAGCGCATGGGTACGAGGCTGCGTCTGCATGTGTGGTCAGGCCAATCAGGAGTAAGCAAATTTGATTAAATGTTATTAATGTTATATTAAAGGAGCAGTGCCGAAGTGAATACACATGCGAAAACATTTTGATTTTCGAAAACTAAAAAAGTCACTATAGGTCATGCAATTATTTGACAATGAATGAATACGACTCTTAGACTTACTTCATCATCGTCCTGGTGCGATGGAGAGTTCATTATTCTAAACCATGAAAATCGAAAGCCTGAAATATTCCTGGAAAAAACCCTTTTAGGTTTAATTAAGGTCAGTGTCCGAGAACGAATGAACCAGATCAACAAGTCGAGTATCAATATGGGGCGTGACAGTTCTATTGTCTTTCAAGATGTAAAACTTTCGAGGTTCTCGATACTCGCTTTAGTAATAGTTACTTCGATCTGAAATTCGCTTTCTGCCGTCCTTAACAGCTTCACGCTAGCTATAGAATTCGAATACTTGGGTTAGTGTAGTTCCAAAATAGTGTGTAAGTTTCGGCAGTACACCAATGTTAGACTTCCTATGATTAGACTTAGTCGTTCCCAATGAAACAGGAACATTTCAAGACAATGCTGCGAAACTTTTCAACTCTCTACCAGACAACATTAGCTGAACTGTGAAAACTATAAACAATTTATTAATTCTACTAAAGAATTTTTATATGAAAGAGCTCATCATGTATGCCTGTAAATTGACTTATATATGCATGTTTAGCATTCATTTTTTTTTGTTCCTTATATTGTTGTATACATTAGTATTTTATTTGAATTTAATTTAATGTTATTATTTCTTATTATATTAGCACTTTAACAAAGAAGAGCCATGTAAAATGGATCTGTTAAATAAACCATTATTATTATTATTATTATTATTATTATTATTATTATTATTATTATTATTATTATTACAAACTATTTCGGCAGTACACCAATAGAATGTTCGATTATTTAACATTTGACTGCTGGACATTAATGCCTACGCGTCATAGAGGCTAGCCAATCAGCATCGTGACACTGCTCCTTTAAGTTTATCTTGGTTTCAAGTACAATGGTTAAATTTCAGTGTCTTGTTTAAACTCATTTTGATGTAATCTTTGAAATTATCTTTAGAGACCACCCATCAAAACTCCTGTTAAAGGACCTGTCAACTACGGTGGAAGGTAAGTTGTAGTGTAGGAGCAAGTAATGTGAGTAATATAAGTATAATAGAATATATGGTGCATGATGGTGCGTGGTACTGGATGGTGCATGGTACTGCATGGTACATACATGGTACATGGTCCATACATGGTACATGGTACTTTGTACATGATACATACATGGTGCATGCTACTACGTACATGGTAATATGTACATGGTACTGCATGGTGGTACATACATGGTACATACATGGTCCATAGTACAGTACGTACATGGTACATACATGTATATGGTACATTCATGTACATGGTACTATGTACATGGTACTATGTACATGGTACTATGTACTATGTACTATGTACTACGTAGATCTTAATGTTTCTATGCAAACATGGAGATTTCCTCCTGAGGCCATTTTTAAGATTTTTCTAGCTCATTTTGTTGTTGTTTAGAACACCGAAAAGTGCTGGGGCACGAAGACGACCTCCACGTCGGTTGCAGGTGATTACAAATGTTGGTGTTATAAAATGAAGTATCATTAGTGGTCAGGTATCTTTAGGCTGTGTGTAGACGCGATCATGCGTGTGAACTGTATCACGCATGATTTATGCTTTCAAATGCTAAACCTTGCAGATAATTTGATGAATATGCATGAAACCTTTACCAGATGTTACCGTGATAATGCTTCAAATTAATGAGGGCTTTTATTGAAATACCAAATATTTCTAAGATTATTTATAGAAGCATATTTGATATCCTAATTTATCATGGCAACATGAGACCATCCATCAAAAGTGGATCAGTAATTTGATCTTTATACTGACTACGTGTATGCATTTCAAAGTTATAGCTTCAATGCTCTTTTAGGATTGTCGATATTCACTCTATAGGGTATAGGGTGCGTACTCCCCCCTCTGAACTGAATAAACCAGTAAAAATCTTTTTTTGTAATTTCTATATTGTAGTCTTTTAAAAACAGTATTATTTTACCAAAGATTAAGGTAGCGATAGGGTTATCTGGTGTCGCCTCGTAAACAAAACTTCCATATTGCACCCCTATTAATGCGATCACCAAATAATTTTTGAAATACAGTTTTGTTCTGTTTTTATTAAATGATCGGCATCAAGTCGTGACAAATTTCACATCTTCCTAATTCAAAACGCAATAAAATCGGAGATACGCAACATATAAAAAATTGCCGACATGTTATGGTAGATTATTTATCGGAGAATACAGCAGTATATTAACTTCTCAAACTCATTAATAATTCATGAGCCAATTAGCCAATGAAATCACTTTATTTTATACATTACTGAGGCTGGATACTCGAGTAAAACACGTAAAAATCATATACCACCACAGTTATTAGATCAAACCTGGTTTTGATCTAATTGCTGAGATCTTAATTAATAATTCATTTTTTTGAGAACGAAACGACCTGCCTCCGTCTTCGCTCATCCTCAACTGAACAGAGTCTGTTAATTTTCTGAATAAATTTTACACCCTCGTGAGTTTAGTCCCATGAGGGTTTGTTCTCAAATGCGTTTTAAGTAAACATCCAATTAAATCCGTGTTCGATTGAGAAGCCATATAAACAACTCGTTTATCGTGTTTCATCAGGGGATCCAAACACTCGAAAACAATAAAAACACTCGCGCTTCGCGCTCGTGTTTTCATCATGTTTTCTCGTATTTGGATCCCCTGATGAAACACTCAAACTCGTTGTTCATATATTACTTCAAAACCACCAACTGAATTACAAAGGACTTTAAACTCTGCAAGTCAACACAGTTATGTTTTCTTTTGATAAATAAAACAGTTGGCCAAAATGTTTTTCGTGAAATTAGATTTCATAACTATCTTCTCTGATCAATTGGCTTTAAATTGATATGTGGTGATTGCAGTAATAGGGACGCAATAGACCTTTTTCCAAAATGGCTGCTAATTTAATATTCGTTTATATTTATATAACTTAGCCCTTATAGCCTCGTTATTGTGTACGAAATTGAAAATAATTTTTTTCTGAAACGAGGCTATAAGTGCCAATTTAAATGCACATAAAAGAATATTAAATTGGCAGCCATTTTGGAATAAGGTCAATGCGAGCTTTTACGAGGCGAAAATGGATAACTCTATTGCTACCTTAAGGTAATTCCTCAGTAATTCTTTCCGAAATGAAAATTTGCTGAAACTTCCCAGTCTTTGACATTATTTTTTGACGTTATTGACATACTTATATTAAAACCAAAAAAAAAAGATATGGCATATCGCAGATCACCTCTTACTCACTATGGTGACGTCATTGTGACCAATTTACGAGTTGAATGAAAACCGCATTGCACAACTTTTTCTTGAACCTTTTGACAAAGATAATTTTTTATTTTTCGCAACTAGTAATTTTATACAAGAAAACATGGTATTTTAGGGAAAAAGAAACAGCTAACAGGGTTTATTATAATAAAGAAAGGTCGTTTCCCATATTCTTTGACATGTTATTTGAAGAAACATTCGTCAAAAATGTAAAATATTGTAAGTTGTAGAAATAGTTTTTCTCTAAGTTTCTGTTATAACACGTAAAAGTGGTAGAAGAAAATAATTATTAAGGAAAAAATTATGGTTACTAACCTTCTTTACGAACTATGGCCTTAAACCGGCATTATCAAGTAGTTTACAAACCTACTTGCACAGGAGCCCAAGCTAGACTTGTGTAACCGTTCTCGAAAAAAATTGATTTAGTCCCTTAATAACTCTTCCCTACCAGTACATAAGCGGTCATTGTTAGATTTGGCACTATATTGTCCTAAAATAATTTTTTGAAAGTGTTGCATAATGGCCATAAAACACTGATTATTGGATGTGCGCAGTAAATGTGCGCAATGCAAAACTGAGGAATCACCTTAACCATAATGCTGCTAAAATAGCACTCCGTCGAGATGACGTCAGTATCCATGTTTTTCGCTTTTACCCATTATTCTTGCGGCCATAACAAAAGAAAACAGCTCATTTGAAATCATTTGTGAGTCAAATTTGGTTTGTTTGTTCGCATTTTGAGCTATTAATAGCAGCCAGACGCTACGCTATTGCTACTGAGATTACAGTTTTCCAATATTTTTGGCCTGAAATTATAGTATAGAGATACCAGGCGGGAATCATAATCTTTTAGGAATATCAAACACCAGCAAAATACACGAAAAAGACATAATAAAAAAACATTTAAATTTTAATAAGATTTTTCATTAAAGGTGAACTGTACCGAAAAAATAGATTAGTTTTAAATAAAAGTCCTTAATAAGTATAGTTTTACGGTATCTGCTCTTGTACTCGAGAAATAACGTTTTCATTCTCGTATTTTATGCTTCTGGACACCGCCATTTTAGAGTTTGCTCAACCGATTAGGTGGAGGCTATTTCAGATACGGTAGAGCACCTAGTCACCAGGGCTTTGGTGGTTGTTTATATAACATATATGCTAATATGCTTCGTTCTTTAAAAACCCCGCTTTAAATTTCTGTTTCGATTCAGTAATAACCCTGCTTTTAACAACCCTGCTTTTCTGAATCGAAACATAAATTTAAAGCGGGGTTTTTAAAGAACGAAGCATATATGTTATATAAACAATCACCAAAGGCCTGGTGACTAGGTGCTCTACCGTATCTGAAATACCTGTAGCCTCCGCAGTCTTCCCTTTCGTAAACGGTCTTTGCCTTCCTAAACAATGACCCCAACCCCCCTGAATCCTAACCCTCCGGAATTTGTTGCAACACTGCCACAGCTTGACACAGTTTTTCCGTATATATTAGTAAAAAATTCCGGGGGGGGTTAGGATTCAGGGGTATCGGGGTCATTGTTTAGAATGGCAAAGACCGTTTACGAAAGGGACGACTGCGTCGCCTCCACCGACGGATTAAGGTTGATGTACAGTGGTGGTATAATTTTCAATTTTGACCTCATTTGCTTGTCTTGTTCTTTGCACTCAAAATTGAAATGAAACCCCCGTTGGTCATCGAGTCTGAGCCGTCGAGCAAACGCTTAAAATGCCAAAAATGGCGGCATCCAGAAGCATAAAATACGAGTAGATACTGTAAAAGTATTAACATTTCTAAACATTAAAGGCTTTTTATTTAAAAGTAATTTTTTTGGGAACAGTTCCCCTTTTCTGCAGTTTTTCAATATTGAGCATTGATAGAACACACTTTTCTATTTGTTATTTTCTAGAAAAAAATCTAAGATGTTATTTTAACATTTCTAAACTTACTTAAATGCCTTTTATTTAAAAGTAATTTATTTTTTCGGTACCGTTTCCCTTTTTAGTGCAAAGTTTTTTAAACTTTGCAGTATTGTGATGAGTGGCGAAAATTCACACGATATATAAAGTCAGTCAGTCAGTCAGTGACCGATTTGTTAACATCCGGGGGGGCGACATTATTATTTCGTAGTATTTTGGTACTTCAATTTACTATTGTCAATGGAAAAATGAACAATGAAGTTTCTGAACAATGAGGGCAGACCGTTAAGTGAGTTATCGATGAGTTTTCTTCGTGTCAAATTGTAATGCAGTTTGATTTCGATATCTTGAATATTTCATAATATGTCTCGAATATAAGATGTGTCCCCCGGGTTTTATGTTAACATGCTACTGCGCACGCGCGCACTGATCAAATATGGAGTAGCCAAGGAGTGAGTCGAAACATGGATTTTGTGGAGTTGCAATATTAAATATGGTGTAGGAGAAGGAGCGAGCGATAATATAACTTTCGAAACAGGGATTTTGTGGACTTACAGTATTGAATATGGTGTAGGAGAAAGGATTTATTGTCTGCGGGGAAGTCTGACATATTTCAGCATATTTCTGCCACGCTCTCGAGTCAAGGCGTATTTGTCTTTGTTTAAATACACTGTAATGATACTCCGAGTCTCTATTTTACTGCTCTGCAGTTTCTCGTTTCATGTTAATCATTCCATTCATAAACTACCGAAAAAGACCAAGAAAGTCAACATCGAATCATCGATCACTCAAAATGGCTAAATATATGAACTGTGGTATATCTGATTACTGATCAGCAAGTCCTAACGGCTACAAATGACTAAAACTACAGCTGTGCAAAAGCTGTGCATAGTTGGTGCTACTGTGCTGGATGAACTGTTAAACAACTCAATAAATGCTAATGATGACTTGACTAAAAGTTAATTGAACATGAAATTACCAGAAATGTGTTATATCCATATCAGGAGTTCCTATTATTTTGTACAACGTATTACATGCATGTATCGCCCAATTAAAAGGCAAAATAAATAATTTGAAATATAACAAGTTCACGTGTCGTTTTCCTAACTACATGTACATGTTCATCAATTCCCTTGCCACGTTCCTTGTTTATAATGTCTCGATCAATTCCAAGCGTGACCATGCCCCCCGGCATTTGACAGGCATTTACCGACTCTCCAGCTCCCAGGGTCGGGCATTTGCCTTTACAAGTCATACCGGGGTATTTGGCGCTCCGCTGAAAGAAAGTAGATGCGTATCCCATAGTCACAAAGTTTGAGGCAATGCCAATATGGTTGCCAGTGAATTTCCAAAATTCGTTGGCACACTGCACATTTCATATTAAACAAAGTCCGATCCTTTGCTCTAAAGTTTCAATGATGTAATATTCTGTGTCCGGTACACAAAGTCCACGAAGTAGCATCCCCAAACGAACGTGCATATTTAAAACGTAAATGCCAAAAAAAATCGCATGCCTACCGCTATTTAACCATGTTTATTTTAGTACATCATGTGTAGTCTGCGACACATTTGAGTTCAGAAGATGGCGGATGGCGCAATTGCTTTGGAAAATTTCGAGGGAAGTTTGTGGCTTCTTGGCTCTTTTATTTGGAAAACTTTTATTATACTGTATGCCCGTGGTTGGGGAATTTGCATCTCGTGGTTGGGGAATTTGCATCTATTCAAGAGCCGAATTGTGGGAATTTTGTATAATTAAGTTGACTCCACGGTGGGGCATTTGCAATGCTCTTACGCCAAAATGTCAAATGCCCATCAAACGCCGGGGGGGGGGGGGATGATCACGCTTGGAATTGATCGAGACATAAGGAAGTAACATAATATGTTACCAACAGCTTCTGAAGCTTAAAACCTGTTGATTTTTAACCCCCAATTTTTTAGCTATTTATTAATGAAGCACTGTTGATCAGCACTGTAAAGTACTATCACATACTCTACTGTACATTACAACTGAACATAGTTATACATGTATGATATGAAACTTTGCACTATCCTTGGGATCTAGTTCTAATCGTGATGTAGGTCTTTTTCGTGTATTTTGCTTGGCTTTGATATTGCTATTAAGATTGCCTGAAATTTGGGAAGAGAGTTCCATTAAAATGTCGAACTATACTGAAGAATAGTGTAGTACCTAATTTATTTTATCTGTTGGTTAAAGCCTGCTCCTACACCATCCTACAATAACTCTAGTGACAGATACAAAAGGCCAGTGGGACAAAAGTCAAGAATGGGACAGAAGGCAACACCGCCATTGGTATCAAAAGCAGCCAAGGAAATGAAAGTCAGACCCCGTTCGTCTAATGTGTTTAAGGAAGATCGATGCGACGGGATGGTGGGCGACGTGGGAGAGGAAGCGATGGAAATAAATAGCTTTAATGGAGACGACGAACTGGATTACTCTGGTTGGTATATTTAAAATGTATATTATATGAATGCTACAAGCTTATACAATACTGAAATTAAGTAGTCCTGTAGTATTGAAAGTTTGAAACAATATTACATATCTATGATATTCCACAATATTTGTAATTGTAATACGGTGTTACTATATATTCCGAATTCAAATTGTATATTATCACGCTAAAACCTCGATATACTGTTTTTTTTTATCAAATGATCCTAAAATTATTACCACAATTAGTAATAATGCGAAATTTTATCTGAAAATTCGTTGAGAAAGAGGTTGTATTTTGCGTGTAAACGCTAATTTTGTATGCTGTTGAAAAGGAAAAATTTCCGTAAGATGGATTAAAAGTCAGGTTATGACGTCATGGCCTCAAGGGTAACAAATCAGAGGCAAGCTATTTGAGGCTATAACGTCAAAAGCAGTCTCGACTCATTCCTCCCAAACTCAGTCATTTTAATGACGAATTCAAGATTCACACACAAGATTTTCAACGAATTTCGAAATCAAACTTTGCAACGATTGACGATTACTAATTGGGAGACGTCTTGAACATTATTTAAAAATTTGCGAGCTTATTTTTGTAGAATTTCCCGTCATGGACTTGAGGGTATCATTAATAATTCATGAGCCAAAAACAAAGGAAATCAGCACCGAGGTTTGGATATCGGAGGAAGAAATTACATAAATTAAGCCAACTTTCACCTCGAATTTCTCTTAAAATACTGATTTGTTTGAGATGTATTATGAAACACTCGGAAGAGTGTTTCATCAGGATATCCAAACACCGTGAAGTTTGTTAAAAACATCGGCTTCGTCTCAGTTTTCAACAAATTTCTTGGATATCCTGATGAAACACTCTTCCTCGTGTTTCATATATTACGCATAACCCCTTTTGTTTATATGTATTGACAGCTCCTATCGATGAGAACGAAGAGGATGTGAAGGATATCGAACCATCTGTAGACGAATTTGAATCTGCGAGTGATTTCCAAGTGGATGATTTCGGCACAGAGGCCATGGAAGCTTTAGATGCTGTGGAGGAAAGTGCTTTAAAACCAGAGGTAAAAGTTGAGGTAAATATGCTTCACTTTTTGTTTAATTTTGAATTACAATGATTCGAAAAGGCGAACGGACGGAAACAAGTATTCGCACATTGAAAAGGTGTGTTCTGATAAAAATAAGGACTTTCCTACGGTACGTAGTGAAGTAGAAAAGTGTATTCATTACGGCTCATAGCTCTATTCGCTAAAGGATGACGTATAGGAAGATTCCTGATATAAAGAGGCACACTATCCTGTAGAAGTCACTAAGTCATGACTCATGAGTTCTGTATATGTAATGGTGGTATATATAATGGTCGTAGCTGTGGTCAGAGCACTGCACTAGCATCGCAGTATCGCGGGTTCAATTGCAGCCGGATGTGCTGGATGTTGCATTTTTCGCAACTGGTCCCGGTTTGGTCTTAAAATGTATATATTCCAACACTCGAAATTTTCCTAATAACAAAATAAGCCGTCCATCTCGACCAATCCCGCCCTTTTTGAAATCAGACAAAAGGATGCTAAAACATTTTTAAAAAGTCTAAAGATGTCAAATTCTGATCTTTCAGGACAGCATTCACGTATTTCGTGTCTAAAAAGTGCTTTTGCTCTCAAAATTCAGTCATATTGACAGCTGAGAGTGATTTTGGCGTAAGGCGACAAACCGGACCAATCCAGGAAATGTATCCATATTTCTTTGGCTATCATTCAGTATTAATTTTGTTTCAATCTATTAGTCCATCAGCTGAGACGGTTGTATGGCTCACTCAAGGGGAACAAACGAAACAGTTTCTATGTTAATCGTTGACTAATCAGCATCACGAAAAGGTATGATAGCAAGGATAGAACGGTAGCTTTCACCCAGAAAATCGAATTTCAAATTTAACCACTTCGCCTCTCCTTGTGGCCGCCATCTTGGATTTCTGGAAGAGCCTTTAAAATTGCCAGCCCTTAGTAAATACAAATATATATTGTTTTGACGCATATGCGGAATGGGTTTGACCTAAGAGGTGATTGCAGGTGGTGTCATGCGTCAAATGATGCTATGGTAGCGTCACAAATGACGTCACACAGTGGCCGTCTTGATCCGATGTTTGGGACAACGTTAGAGTTTTGGATTGATCAGCCGAGAACGTTTTTTTTTAATCGATAACTTATGGTAAACACAACATTCAGGTGCAGAAGCCTTCTTTATCGTGAGTATTGTGTAGCTTCCCTCTTCATTGCTATCGCTGGTGGAGATCTAAAATGTCAACATATATTATTTTTTTAAGTTTGGAACATCTAATTGCTAAAGAGGGAAAGAAAAAGGTGACGTACAGTACTGATCGGCTTTTTCGGTATAAATTACTTTCTTTGTATCTGTGTCATGTTAATAGGGGTCTTTACTTTGGACCTGAAAAAGACCCCAGGAAAGGTAATCACTATCTAATTGATCATGAATCCGTAAATGTTTCAGGATACTGAGAATTGTACCGACAACACTGAACATATCCTGATAATAAATCCTCTGCATCTTCAGTGTCACTTTCATATCGGACATCATCATCGGTCGCCATGTTCTTACACTAAAGAGTGCCACTCTCCTCCGCAGAGGCTTCGTGAGTTTCATATTTATCTGGCTTATAAGGGTGTTTCGGGAATGCGTAGAGACAATAGGGACGCGGAATTGAGAGCGCGCGGGGGGAGTAGGCCCGCCCTCCCAGCCCGCTGGCCAAACCATATCTGCTCTGTGATCTGCCCGAACTCTACAAAATGGAAGAGTGAACATCTCCGTGCACTTGAGACCAGCTTTCAAGCAACAGCATTTCTCAGCAGTGCATGCTCTCTTGCATGTACAGGAGAGTATAGTTCCAGTACTTCTTCTGGAGCCGGTTTCGATCCAAGCTAAACAAATTCAACGACATTGGATGTACTGTTCTCTTCCCAGCCGTGCCCGTGAGGAGAGGGGATATGCGGAAGCGGAAATACAGCATTTACACCACATCTAACACCACATCTACGCGCTTGCTGCTGGTGTTTGTTACCGATTAGAACACTTTCTCGGCGACTACATGAAATGTGACTGCAGAGGGAATCTTTAACTTCTGCATGACAGTAATTCCATCGAAAATTCTGGTTGAATTCTCTGGGTATTTCTCAGTGATCGGGATATGTCTCTCCATCTGCTATTCTGCTGAGATAGCTTAACCTTGCTTGTCTTCCGCTTGCCGCTCAGGACCTTGTCTACAGTACAGAACCTTCGGCTAATCCTTTAAAACCACTTGTGCTTCCATGCAGTAAACTTCCATTGCTTTGGCATAAAATGCCTTGATCGAAGAGACAAGCAACAGCATTTAACTGTAATCGATCTCTTATTTCACGTCCTCTGGACAACACTTCGTACGCTGTCTTCATGTCGCTGGAAGGGGAATCTATAGTGTCCAAGTAACTCATTGCGCTTTAAACCCAGTCCACATAGGCACTAAACACAATCGGTGCGTTTCAAGCTTCCTGACTTCAAGACAAACAATATAGCGTATTCTAATCTTTATCACTATAACAAGAGCTTTATAGCTATAATACATGTAAGAGCTTACACCGAGGTTTTGGACGTGCGGTAATTCTCTTGGCCCCGCTCGCCCGCATAGTAATCAGGGATCGCTCTGGTCACAACAGTCGATGGTAAAGATCGTTTGCATTTCCTCTTTGATGGCGAGGCATATTCTTCGTTTTCTGATTCGTTTTCGCTCTGCTCCTGATTCCTTTCCGTGACGAGGATTGAGTTCACGCGATGTGATGTTCCGGATCCACTGAGTGTGCATTCCAAGTAGTGTCAATTTTATCTGCCACCATAAGAGCGACAGAAGAACTGGTCGACCCTTCCTGAGTAATATAGGCGGGGATGACGACGCGATTATATAACCTCCAGCGCATATTCAGTCTCGATCTCTGCTACCATATAACTTATGCCATGTCTATACTTATTATTCACAATCTCTGTGTTATCGCAAAGCGTTTTTACAACAGAAGGGAATACAGCGCTCTTTGGACTTTTACAGCACCATTTCTAACAGAGAAAACGATGTTTTGTGCAAAAGATTCTTTAAGCCTCTTTGTACTACTCTTTCTAATTATTCCCAGAAATGAGCACGGTCAAAAAGACATCAAATAGATGCGGAATGCAATCGCTAGTTTTAATTTGGTTTCAGATCCTCCTCCTTAGGCGGCCATGACATCTGGGGGTTAAGATCTTTTATTTCACCATTCAGTAAGCGTGCTATTTTGATCACATTTCTTTATTGTCACTCAGAGGACCCTTAAGCGACTCGAGTTCGCTGTTCAGCTCAAGTATATCCAAAGACGCACATTTCCTTACCATCTCGTCAACACGAAATTCCTGCACGCTATGAAGCTTTTCTCTTGTCTTTGTTTTTGGTTTGTATTTCGTCTTCTAGCAAAATATACATTGCTCTGAAAGTGCTGAGAGTGTGGTTGATTTACGTCTCTAGAGCTTCCTCTGGGCGGATCAAAAGCAGTTATATTAAAACTATTCAAAATACTCACAAATGTCATTTTTAACAGAATTATTTTATAACTTATTTTAGGCAATTGTGACGTCATTTGTGACGACACCATAGTATAATTTGACGCGTGGCACCATCTGTGATCATCTCTTAGATCAAATCTATTTCGAATTTGTGTTAAAACATTATTTCTTTGCATTTACGAAAGACTAGCAATTTTAAAGGCCTTTCCCCAAATCCAAGATGGCGACCACTAGGAGGCAAAATGGGCAAATTTGAAATTCGATTCTCTGGGTGAAAGCTACCGTTCTATCCTTGCTATCATACCTTTTTGTGATGCTGAATAGCCAAAGATTAACATGGAAACTGTTTCGTTTGTTCCCCTTGAGTGAGCCATAAACCCAAATTTTCAGCTCTCAGCTGATGGACTATATATCCAACATTGTATTTGAATAGGAAGAAGAGCGTGAGAAGAGTAAGAACAGAGGAGCCTCCAATTTATCAAAGCCCAAGTAAGTAAATTCCTAGCTTCAGGTTCACTATAAAGCCTGGTTGTGACGGTGTCACAGTGGTCGATGTAATAGAATGTCAATCTATCTTGTCTTTTGTCTGCTGTATGCAAAGCAGCCCCTTTACTTATTGCAAAGAAACACGGACACTCTATTACATCGACCACTATGACACCGTTGCAATCGTGGCGACCAAATGGAAACCAGGCTTAGCCTATTTTAACATAATTCGTTAACGTCCAGACAACTTCAATCTTTTAAGAATCGAATTCGACAACATGAAACCTGGTGAAGCGTTTGAAACCATAAAAGGTCAAATCCAATCCAATCCAGTCGAGGTAAGCTATACAAAAATAATAATAATGGCATTTATTTATTTTTAATAACCTGTATTCGTAATTGGAATTTTTGACTTTCTGATTAACAAAAGGCTAATGAATGTAATGCAAGTAAACAAAACTACTCTTGCAAAAAACAACAACACTTCAATACTTCAATACTTTACTTGTATTTTACATATTTGTATTTTACATATTTGTATTTTACATATTTGTATATGTTTTTTAGGATTTTGAAGATGTCAATGTAGATTCGTCCTCGCTGACTTTCACAACAAATGAAAATGGTCAGTATTTTCGTGCTAAAGATGCTGCGCTGCGTTTGTAGTACAGTGTATATTGGTATATGTATAATATCATGATTTCGAGTGCAATTTTGAAAAAACACGCACGAGTAAGCTGTTCAAAGACTATCACTTATTAATAATATACAGGAAAACATAGCGTTCTATTACTTATTAATAACATATAGGGAAATGATTTAGCCAATGGATTTACCACGTACAAGTTTGCAGTACTCTGTCCATTTCTCGCAGCTTTGGTGGTTAAAAAACGCTTTGCTTCTTTCACCATACATGAAACGGTTACTCACAGGCAAATACTTTCCCAGACCTTTTTTTCCCAAAGCAAACAAACAGAGCGAACAAACGAGGTTAATAAGTCGTTTATTATATGACTTTTAGTTCATTTTCTTGTTTGTTTTTTTCTTCATTGCCTTACCTTGCCTCTTAATCACTTCGTGTTTACACCTGTTAGTATATTTAATCAGAATCTTTAATCTTTAATCAGAATTCTCCTAAAACAGCAAAACTATACTAGGAGTATAACATTTACATATGTTAATAATTGAAATGAAATGAATATTTAAAATATAAATAAAATGTATATACAATAAAATACATGTAATAAAAGTTTCGTTGACTAAGCACTAATGAAAGAATTATACAAATGATCTAATGACTGCAAGTATAGTGTCCTTGAATGCATCAACAGTTTCAGGAATTACTTTTATGGGTAAAAAGCATTCTTGTAGATATCGTTGGACACACCAAGTTGATGAAAAGGATAACTATTCGGCAGTCTAGTAGTTCTTGTAATTAGGCACACTTCGTGAGGGAAACAGATACCAACATGATTCATGTAGATCTTGTAGAACATTGTCGCTTGGAAAAGCTGTCGCAAGCCAACCGTTCAATCATAGGTGTAACATGACTAAGGCGGGAATAATCATTATTGACAAATCTTGCTGCACGTCGTTGGATCATTTCTATTTGGCTAATGTTTTGCTGAGTGTAGGGGTTCCATGCACTGCAAGCATACTCAAGCTTAGGTCGTACAAGGGTGCGGTAGGCTGTATCTTTTACTTCAGAAGTACAGCCGCTTAGAATTCGCCTGAGAAGACCAAGGGTGGCCTATTTGCAAATATTATCGCAATGTTCATTCCAGCTCAAACTTTCAGATATGGTAATACCAAGATATTTAGCAGAGGAGACCCTGGATATTGGTTGACCATTCAGGGAGTAGTTGGAAGGAACAGGGATTTTCTTACAAGTTATTCCAAGATGGAAACATTTTTGCACATTGAAGCTAAGTTGCCATAATTTAGACCAAGAGTGCAGATGGTTGAGATCTCTTTGTAGAATATAACAATCTTTGTTTACAATAGAACAGGACCCAATATTGAGCCCTGTGGTACGCCAGAAATCACAGGTTTTGAAGAGGAGTGAACACCATTATTGAGACAACTTGTGAACGATTAGATAAGAAGACTTTACCCACATAAGCATTTTCCCTTTGATGCCATAGTGATCAAGCTTGGTTAGTAATCTCTCATGGGGGACCGAATCAAATGCTTTAGAGAAATCAAGCAGGATAACATCAGTCTGTTTGCGCATATTGATGAAGATTTATCCCAGTCATTGATTGCTGTGATAAGTTGGGTTTCACAGGAGTACCGTTGTCTGAAGAAAGATGTTTAGCCAAGTGACTAAGGACTATGTGTTCCATTATCTTGCAACAAATACAAGTCAAAGAAATGGGACGATAGTTTGCTGGGTCAGACTTGTTGTCCTTTTTGTAAACTGCAGTAACAAGTGCTTTAGACCAGTCAGATGGAACCATGCCAGAATTGTATGATTGTTGGTATATAAAGGTGAGCCACAGAGAAATTGATTGCGAAACCTCTTTAAGAACTCTTGCCGGTATCTCATCGGGCCCACATGTTTTCTGAGGATTTAGTTCAGTTAACTGTTTGGCAACTCCTTCTTGTGAAATCTGTAAGTCTGTAATCGAGTGAAAAGGTGATGGACCCATGTCCGGAATAGGCAACTGGTCGCGAGTAAAAACAGAAAAGAAGAACGAATTCAAGGTTTCTGCTTTGTCCTTATCAGTGATACTTATGGAGTTCCCTAACTTTAATGGAGGGATACCGATGTTCTCGGTTTTGTTATTCTTTACATAAGACCAGAATTTTTTTGGGTTATCTGCCAGACTTCCACCAATGACTTCGTTAAGATAATGGTTATGCGATTCTTTGATGAGATTTCCAACCAAGTTACGTTGGCATTTGAATACTTTCCAGTGTTGATTGTTTTTTGAGCGAATAGCTTTTTTGTGGAGACGGTCTTTTTTACGCATCTCTCGTTTGATCTCATGACTAATCTCATGACTAATCCATGGGAGTTTGTATCTTGGGCGTGAAGATTTCTGCGGTATGAACTGAGAAATTCCAGTCGATAGATTGCGCTTGAAAATATTCCAGTTTTCCTCTACCGAATTTGCTTCAGGACCAGATGCAAAGAAAGCAGACGAAGACTCTGTCATGAATTCATTCAAGCCTTTAAAGTTTGCTTTGTTATATGAGTATACTTTATGAGGGGGTTTGGTAGATATTGTAGGTTTCATATTGACCTCAAAGTTAACAATATGATGGTCACTCAATCCCGTAGTGGTTGATATGCCAGAAACAGAGTTTGGATATGTGGACAGCAGTTTATCTAAGATTTTCCCTGAAGCAGGTCTAGTTGGGGTTTTGACATGTTGGGTTAGCGAATGATCACTAATAATATTAAGAAATTTATTGTGTTGTGACGCAGTAGCTGGGTTACAGGGTGTTGGTGTCTCAATGCTCCAGTCAATGTCTCCAAGATTAAAGTCACCTCCAATGATAATATTTGGGTGATTTGGTACTTTGGTAAACACACGATTGATGGAGTCACTAAAGTGATCAAGTATATCAGTGGACGAGTTTGGTGGTCTATACAATGATGAAAGATATAAGGTCTTACAGTTAGCCATTTTAAGAGATGACCAGATAATTTCACAGTCTTCTACATGAAAGTCAGGTTCTTTTATACAAGCCAGATCGGATTTTATAGCTTGAAAAACTCCTCCCCCATGGCCATTTCTATCCTTTCTATATACTGTGTAAGAAGGTGGAAATATATATTCGTTCCGAATGAAACGTTCGTCGTTCTTTTGCCTAAACAGCATTACAGAAAAACAAAACTAATGTTCCAGCATGCTTCATTGTTCGGGATTTTTAATGAAGATACCTAGTTCTCTTCTATTTGTGCTGAAATCAACAAAAATGTTTACCTGTAAAAACCGTCAGAAATTAACCAATCCATTGCGTAATTCCACGGGAAGTAGCCTTATGTAGCCATATAATAAATGCTGATAAAGGTTTCCTGAACAAAGGCTTAACATGAAAGTGTATACTTGTTCGTAAATAAACCTTGTCATTTATTTAGGGGAAAAGCTGTTCAAATTTTATTGGTTTGATGCCTATGAAGATAGCTACTCCCAACCAGGTACTGTATTGCTCAAAAGGAATTGTAGTCACAAAATAATTACTCGCAAAATAAATACGGTTGCTTGCTGAACCGGCAGCAATGGTCAGCGGCGAGGTGAGTATTTATGGTAATACCATGATCGCCTCGGATTCTTTTGTTCTCCGGGAATGTAAACCTCGTATTTTTCTCATTACCCATGCATATACGCCTTTGTCTTCTAAATTTCCCCGGGAAATTTAGTAGAAAACAAAAGATTTCTTTGTCTACTAATTTTCCCTCATCAACCATGCAGGGGAAAATTAGTAGACAAAGAAATCCTTTCTCTTTTACTAAATTTCCCGCTTGCATATCTATTATAGATATAATATTATAGATAGTCGTAGAACTTGCATATCTCAAAAACACAAAGCATCTCCCAAAGGTATAATTACTTCAATCAATAGTAATAAAACTCGTAAACAACTTCACTGAACCATACAAAATCAAACACCTAAACTTATCTCAGCATACTTCCCTGAGTTTTCCTCGGCGATTATAATATTACAAACTGATACCATGACTTGTCGGGAAATTAGCGATTAAATTGCCCTTCGCCTCGGGAAGATTTGAAAAAGTCCTCGGGCTTCGCCCTCGGACTTTCACAAATCTTCCCTCGGCGGCGGGCAATTTAATCGCTAATTTCCCTCAAGTCATGGTATTACTTATAATTAATACTTCATCTTGTAGGGATATAGCGAACCCATACCACAGCACTAAACAAGAGATTAGGATTAGGGTTAGGTTCAGGGGTTCACTATATCCCTGCAAGATGAAGTATTAACCATAAATACTCGCCTCGCCGCTGACCATTGCTGTCGGTTCAGCAAGCAACCAATTTTTGGCGCGCAATTCAAAGAGAGCTGTCAAGGTCGAAATTCCCTTAGTCTATGAGGATATTTTAAAGCTAACGAAGTATAAGGATACTTTAAGAGAATATTTAATTAAGGCGTAAGCCTTATGGAGTTTGTTCGAACTGTTTCTTAGGTGACCTGCAATTAGCAGTAGAAATTCATTCAGCCGTGACGGCTTTTGTTGGCGGTGCTCAAGCTGCAATTGCAGAAGAAAAATATCTACGCGCTAGAACAGCTAACCCTGACCAAAACCCCAACCCCGACTAAATATCGACAAAAAGAAAATAAATTACTTTTATCTCTTTATGGATTTTACATATTTGTGATCACAAATATTTGGAATCTCTTGAAAGAATTTTAATTTCATCTTCGTGCCTTTTCCCTTGCTAAAGTTGATTTAGCTATTCACAGGAAATAACGTCAAAGTATATAGTATTGCACAATGATACAACAGTGAAATACAAAGAAAATTTGGAAATTTTAACAACAAAATATATTACATTTCTTCTTTGTAGAACCCAAAGATTACGAAAATGTAAATTTCCCAGTACCCATTGTTAATAAATTATTTTTTAACAGGAACTGTTTATTTATTTGGAAAAGTATGGATTGAAAGTGCCAAAAGTTACGTTAGGTAAACTTGATGAATTATCTCGTGTATTTATTGATCACAACATAAAACGTTTACTTGATAACCTATTATTTGGAGTTTACTTTTCCCCATTTTTTTAGCTTGTGTGTGATTGTGAAGAATATTGAGAGAACTCTTTTCTTCTTGCCACGCTCAAAGGTAAGTAATTTGGAGTTTTTGAAAGTAATTCAGATTTGGATTTTTTTTAAGTAATTCAGATTTGGGTTTTTTATCAAGGTTTTTTTATCAAAATATATAAATATTGAGTATTCGATATGCGTATTTCTACACTGCATCCAATGCAACACAACACTTTTATATTAACAGTTAACTGCGGAGCTTACTTCTCCAAAATGAGCTTTACCTTTGTGTTGAAAGGCGTGTTTTGTTCACGTGTAACTGCCAGTAATGTTTCCTTTTAAATATATCTTGTAAATGAAAAGTTTTTTCTTTGCACCATTTATTTCGGTGCTTTGTAGAAAATTGCGACTGATGGAACAGAGACAGACGAAGTCGTTGAATTCGGTGCTCTGTACCAGGTACTTAATATATTTTGTAGAATTAGGGTCTCTACTCTATATAAGATGATGTGCCTCTATTTAAGGCAGCTGTATACAGTACATAACCATGGCAATAAATTTATTCTTTTTTCAGGAATTTAATGAGGTCATAGCTGAAAAATATAAAATAATGAAGTTTTCCGCCAAGGTATTTTTTTGTGTTCGTAGTTTAATCAGAAACGTTTACTTTGAAATGTCACTGTTCGACTGCCCTAAGTTGTTCATGCATATATATTTCACCATTTCCTTTTTCTACTTTGCTGTCTATATTTTAGTTATGCTGACTAGTGACTTTTTCCGTTGTTATTTTCTCATTTTTATTTGACTTTTCTTTTAATTGAAGTTAATATAGCGCCAATTTATATTAACTAGATAAATTGGGATTAATGAGAAGCAACATCTAAAATACTATCATGCAAGTGGAACAGCACATCCTAATTACATTTCTTGCGCTATAATAATAATATTTATTCAGGATACCACGTCACCGAAGTGTTTTTCAGTGGGGTGAAATACTTCATAAGATTACATTACATTACGCTACGTTACGTTACGTTACGTTATTACATTACATTACATTACCCAATTATTATTACATGCATACATGATTAATACCATGCATACATGTAATATAATAAAACACAATAAAAATACAATATACAATACAATTGGTTTCATCCCAAAAGAACGGAAAACTGGATACAAAGCGGGCGCGCAAGTGCACGTGGGACCGTTTGTGTTTGTGCTATGCCTCGCGTCGCTCAACAGTTCACCAAAAGCGCACGCTCTAATTATCTAACAAGATCTAATCAACCGGGCATTCCAAACCAAGCGCAAAAAGGCATGCCAAAAACAGGTTAGCTCATTCTGATTTTGTCTGCCTTCGTCAAAGCATCACTCGAATTCTTTATAATTCTGATCTTTATAATTCTGAACTTTATAATTCTGATCTACCTATCCTCGAAAGTATGCCACGCACAAGAATTCCAGCACGCCAAGCTTCAGCTTCACGTAGCTCTATCAGCTCACTTGGACCGCCTGACGACCGAAGTTTTACACCTTCGCCTCAACTAAATGAAATTGGCCTCAACTGGCCCAAGGAGTACGCTACTTGCTCGTCTAAAAGGAGCCTTGCGGAAAAACTCCGGTTCCTCCATCACTCCTAACCAAGACCCTCCACCTCCTACCGTCGAAAATGAAGAAACCCAGGATCCACCCGTCGAAAATGAAGAAACCCACGATCCACTCGTCGAAACCGACGATTTTACATCAGAACCTTTCACTCCCGATCAGCTTAACACGTTAAAGTGCCTCATCGCATCGTCGATTCAAGACGCTTTTCCCTCGATATCCAACTCCAGGACATGCATCGTTCCCTGGACGCCAGAAAATAACATCTTTCCACCCGCCAACCCACTTTCCAACCACCTGCCTTCCAAAGTCATCAATTCCATCAAAAATGATCTTTCCAACCAAACCAAACCAACAACGCCTGCCGCAACTACAACCGTAAAGTCCCATGCGCCACCGCCCCGTGTCCATTCAAATACCGCTGTAACCAACGGCTGCGACGGAGATCACCGAGTTGTCGACCACAACGAAAGAACTAAAGAGTCGGACAATTCCAAGCGGCACGTCGCTGAATATCTCCTCGATTAAAGCCCGGTAGCCCCTATAAACATTGACTGTATCGAAAAGGAACTTTTAAATCATCAAAATTTTTTTCTTTCGCGACAATTTATTGCAAGGCTTTCGTGACGTTTTTCTCGTTGGTTTTGAGGGTCCTCGCATTTCTCGTTTTTCTAAAAATCTTAAGTCTGCTTCCGAACACCCTGATATTGTTAGTAAAAATATTTAAAAAGAAGTATCTCTCGGGCGCACAGCAGGCCCCTTTCTCTCACCCCCTTTCGTTAATTTTCAAGTTTACCCAATTGGCGTTGTTCTCAAAAACCATTCCACAGATTGGCGCATAATTTTCGACTTATCGCATCCAAAATCGGCAGGAAATAGTGTTAATGCCTACATTTCTAAAGAGGATTATTCCCTTCAATACGTCAGAATTGACAACGCTATAAATTTGCTAATCAAACTTGGCAAGGGCTCGTTTATGGCTAAGACTGATATCTGTTCGGCCTTTCGTAACGTCCCTGTTCATCCAAATGACTGGGACTTACTAGGCATGCATTGGCAGGGCCTATATTTTTTCGATAAAGTTTTACCTTTCGGTCTTCAAAGCGCGCCACATATCTTCAATCAACTTTCGGACGCCATAGAACGGATCGCAAAAACCAGTTATGGTGTTGGTCACATTTTACACGTTCTCGATGATTTTTTCGTAGTTGAACTACCGCCTAAGTCAAACTGCATGACGTCCCTTTGTAAGTTACTCACCCTCTTAACCAACATGAATGTTCCGATAGCCAACAAAAAAACCTATCCAGCATCAACAGAACTTGAATTTCTCGCACATACTTCTCGACTCTACTAGTATGATTGCCAGCCTTCCCTCGGACAAGTTTCAACGGGCAAAGCTATACCTTTCTGTTTGGCTTTCAAATAAATCATGTACTCTATAGATTACAAACATGTTAAATCCCCACAGACGTTATAGGCACATTAATGAGTACTACGATGACAACTTTTTCTTGGTCTATATGATTCCTCCAGGGTTCTGTCATGTGTACGAACAGCAAATCTGTTGAAAGGTTTTTAATTATATTACAAATCACTTTTTAATTGTACTATAGCAATGTCCCAAACAAAAGACAAGCACTCATTGACGTCAAAATTGAAAAGAAAACCCCCGCTGAACATTGAGTTTGAACTGTAGAGCAAACACTAAAATGGCGGCGTCCAGAAGCTTAAAATACGAGAATGAAAACGTTATTTCTCGAGTACAAGAGCAGATACCGTAAAACTATTAACTTTTCTAAACATACTTAACGGTCTTTTTTTATTTAAAACTTTTTTTTTATTACAGTCCCCTTTAAGCCTGATAGGTTTCACTGTTTTTGTTTGGTAAAATAATTAATAACCTTTTTAAAAACCTAACATCGTGATTTTTCATTAGATATCAAATAAATAAGACGCCTATCGCAGGCTAGTTTGGTAAAACGTAGGTTTTTATTGGCGAGCAATCTCTAAAATGGCAAGGTCCAGAAGCGTCCTAATACGAGAATGAAAATGTTATTTCTCAAGTACAAGAGCAGATACCGTAAAACTATTAACATTTCTAAACATTATACTTAAAGGCCTTTTATTTGAAACTAATTTATTTTTTACTATAGTTCCCCTTTAAGCTTGACAGGTTTCGCTGTTTTAGTTTGGTAAAACGTAGGTTCTTGCCATCTTTTCTTGTCTAAACTGAAACTTCGTTTTAATTATCTTGCAGCGGACTATGAAAGATTATGCGTTTGAGGTGGAGGGTATTCCGGACAAATCTGAGTATTTGGAAGTCAAGTATTCTGTAAGTAAGATTTTTCATAAATAAAGCCCGTTTTATCGATAGGGTATGTACAGTACTGCTCAGAAATAACCTAACACTGCGGTTGCGGTTCGGTTGGGGTTAGGTTGCGGTTCGGTTGCGGTTCGGTTGGGGTTCGGTTGCGGTTCGGTTGGGGTTAGGTTGCGGTTCGGTTGGGGTTCGGTTGGGGTTACGTTGCGGTTCGGTTGGGGTTAGGTTGCGGTTCGGTTACGGTTCGGTTTACGGTTCGGTTTGCGGTCGATACACATTAGCGTGTGTGAAAACGGCTTGGGTTCCGACTATTTCCGACATGGAAAGTGTTTAGTTTAAAATGTAGAGAGGGCACCAAAAGCAAAATAGATCTTCATGTTTGGCTTCATTCTTTGTTTGTTTCATGTCCTATTGACAAGAATACACTCGCGCAAGAGATTCGCAGTTGAAAGTGAAACGTTGTGCTTTCGCCGTCCAAAACCTAATTCAAGTAATGTTCGACTTATACTGCACTCGTGGCACCGTTTGCAGTGAATCCTCGTCGAACCTAATGAATGTGATAGTATTACGAAAATATAATGATTGCGGCAGAGCGCGTATCCGTTTTAATTCCTAAACCGTTTTCCCCGATCATTATTATTTATTGCAGTGCGTCAGCCGCGTATAGCATGGCAGAAACTAGAAAGAGCCTATATCTCTGATGAAGGCCTTCTCTCGAAATTGTTAGACCTATTATTCACGATTTCGGCACTACACCAAACCTTTTAGCATTTTCGATTCCTAACTGATAATTCACGTGTCGAAAAGTGGATTGGCATGAAGTTTCAACCATTTCTGTGTTTACATGAAGCGAATCGAAAATTCGATCGGCTTACAATGCCGGATCGACTCGTCTTTTCAAAACAAAAGAAATCGACACTATTTCTTTGGAGGCGATTGAGTGTTCCAATGGGATTGAAATTTCGATCCCACGTCATTGAATACTGTATCTGCTAGTCAAAATATTTTAACAAAATTAGATTTGAACGGTTCGAATGCCTTTGTTGAAGAAACTAAAAGCGTCGTAAATCAAAATATCGCTTGACAGGTTTGAATAGAATTGGCCACAACACGAGGCCGAATGTATGAATATATTGAATAATAATTGTATTCTAGTGCTGTTTCGGGCGAAGTAGTTCACACAGGTGAAGCTTTTTCATGTCTCGTTTACACGGCGACGGAATTTTATAACGAAGTGTCTATTCGTCCGGCAGATATAACAACAATATATAGAGGCGTTCGTTCACAACGCGCGATTTCCGGTCGAGTTTGATAAAAATATAGTTTGGTATAGTTTGCCTTTTCTGCATAGTTTTTTATTAGGGTTAGTATTTTGGTTAGTATTTTGGTTAGGGTTAGGATTTGGGTTATGATTAGGTTTTATTTTATCATCACTGTTACGATTACTGACTGCCGGACTTCTAGTTTTTCCCGAACAAGTTCCGGTTACCGGACCTACTGTATATAGCCACATCGATTTTATAAACGTGAAAACGGATTGTTCATCGTCATCATATTAATGCAATCTGCTGAAACAAAGTAGATGTTACTGTTAGCTCTGATAGACCAACATGTACCGAATACAATTCACTGAAAAAGTTCTGCAGCTAAAATGCGTTTGTCAAACTTTAATTCAATTTGCCGTATTGATTTAGACGAATTTCGTAACATGTGACCACGGAAGTGTCAACGCTATTATTGTTGCCAAGTTATATCTATTTTAGTGCGTTGAGTATCACGTTTTCAAACGTGTCTTTCTCCGTTAAAGCTTTGAGACAAAACGCCAATCTTTTAAGCTTGTTTGCCTTCTGCACGAGTAGCATGCTTTCTCGTGCTTCCAACCAAGTTGCTCTCGTCTGATCCGACAAATAGTAGAATTCAAAACATTCACACCGCATTCTCCCATTAGTTTAGTTTTCAATTTGGCATGCAGATGTTAACTCGTCGTTCATATCATCTTATCGTCGATATATTTGCGTGAAATAATTCGATTCCATGAGTAAATAGACAGTTTTCTCATTTCACCAAACAACGCCGTCGCGTAACTGAAAAGGCAAGCTTCGGAAATGATCGTATTTCCTATCGTGTGAAACTTGAAGAGCGGTTGCGGTCACGCCAGACTACGACCGAGGTTCGACCGAGGATCGACCTAGGTTCGACCGAGGATCGACCGAAGATCGACCTAGGTTCGACCTAGGTTCGACCTAGGTTCGACCTAGGTTCGACCGAGGATCGACCTAGGTTCGACCTAGGTTCGACCGCGGTTTTCGTTAGGTTATTTCTGAGCAGTACTGTACTGTAGTACATATTCCTTATAAGAAAGCGCAAATACATGTATTGACGAGAAAATACGCTGGACTAGTTACCAGGAACGAGAGGTTTCAAGGTAGCACTAATGACTTTTTGAATGAACTTTTTTCGCTCTCACTTCTGTTTGGCAGGCCAACTACCCAGAATTGCCGTCGGATTTAAAAGGAATAACGTTTAGTCACGTATTTGGAATCAAAACAACCAGGTAGTGTTTGTTTGTTTGTTTGTTTATTTATTTATTTGTTGTTTTTGTCGCAGGTCGGTCGTTTTTTTTAGTAAAATATGGTAAAGCTAATCGCGGTGAAGCATTTGGATCACCCGTGTTTATCAACCGCTGTGAACTTCTACTGTAATCGGGAACATCATTCGTTTACATTTTGTCCTTTTTTGGTTGCCTATACCTAATAATTCGTTAGAATCGTTACTATAATTTACATGTTTGACCCCAAACACGATATGGATTAGAATCTATATTAAAATCATGTTTAGTCAGTCAATACACTGCAGTCAATACACAGCGTTTTAAGACTATTTTTATAAATAGATTAATTTTTAAATATAATTTACTATAGTTTATATTTATGTATTTATATTGTAAATCTCTGTAACGTGGGATATGTATTTTTATCCCATGAGAATAAAGAGTTATTATTATTATTATTATTATTATTATTATTATTATAATTATTAGCATCGAGCAGAGCCGTTCACACGCGCTCTGTACATGTCTATAGTTTTATCGCTGGTTTCTTACTTGAATCACACTAAATTACTCCAAATATAAATCTATCCAGTCTAGAAGATTTCTAATCATGATTCGCTCAAGATTTATTGGTTTACTATTGATCTGCGTCGTGTGTTCATTCTGTGAGAAAGATTTCATTACACTTGGCCGACACTCTTGGCGATGTAAACAACGAGTCAACCAAGCAGAAGAAAGCCGCTCACAAAATACAGCTCCAAGTGTACCGATCTCAACCCGCACTGTGATAAAATGTTGTTGTGGCAAGATTTGTAAAGGGATTCGTGGTCTCAAGATGCACCAGCGCAGCTGTAGAGTCATACATGGTCTAAACAATGAGCTGTGTGCAGATCTCGAAGAAGAAATCGCGGAGAGCACCACTGATGTCCCTGCAGAAGATCAAGTCAATATACAATCAAATTTGGCTACTGAGGAAGCTATACCAGTATTGAGAAAAGGAATAATACTACCAAAAAGGGTCTCAGAATGGGCAATGGCCAACGATTATTTTAAATTTGTGATCCAATTAAATGGACCAATCAGAGAGCTCGACTTAAAGGCATTTAAACTTAAAGGCATTTAAACTTAAAGGCATTTAAACGACATTATATACAAACTACTTCGTTGAAAATTTTGGACATGTTGAAACGATACCCGACCAAAACCTTGTAACAAAGTATAAAGATCATACTGTAAAGAATCTGAAGAAGGCTCTAAGCAATCTTAAATCAACAAATTCTGACCTGTCTGAAGTAAAATACGTATCTCGTATCCTGCGTAATAAGCTTCGTAAGAACAACAACAACAACAACAACACTCAGACTGATCCAAACCATGACGAGTCGCTCAATCACGATAAATATGTCGAAAGAAATTTTGGGGGTTATGTTAAAAGCGTCCTAAAGAGAAATTAATCCTAACAAATTGTTTCACATCCCAAGCTGGATTCCCACGTTATCTGATCCTCAAGTTCAATTTGACCTTGACCCGCCTTCCTACCAACAAGTTACTGCTGCTATCCGTAAAATGAAAGCCTCCGGTTCTCCTTGTCCGCTTGATCAAGTATCAATTATATGCTTTAAACGATGTCCCTTCTTAAGAACTTATCTAACTGAACTAATACGCGCTGTCTGGCTCTCTGGATCTATTCCTACTGAGTGGAAAAGAGCTTGCACTATACTAATTCACAAGAAAGATGACACAAGTATTCCCTCAAACTTCCGACCTATCACACTTGAAACCATACCGCTAAAAGTATTTACATCGTGTCTTCGTAACGCAATGTACACATTCCTCATGGACAATAACTTTATAGAACATAAAATACAGAAAGGGTTCACGCCTAATCTCTCTGGCACACTTGAACATACTGCGCAGATGGCTAATATCACTAACAAAGCTCGGATTAAACAACGCTCACTTGTCATCACATTACTTGACCTCAAGAATGCTTTTGGTGAAGTTCACCACAACTTAATCCAGTCTATCCTTGGTTATCATCACATTCCTAACCATATCAATAATATTATAAAAAGTTTGTACACTGACTTTAAGACTTCCATAATTACTTCTGAGTTCCGTACCCCTTTTATACCTGTTGGCCGTGGTGTACTGCAAGGTGACTGTCTCAGTCCTTTACTGTTTAACATGTGTTTCAACACCTACATTCAACATATTAAAGCTGAAAAATACCGTCAATTTGGTTTCTCTCTCCAACTCCTAAATCCTATTCACTGGTTTCAATTTGCCGATGACGCTGCTGTTATTACCGGTCAAGAATCGGAAAACCAACATCTACTAAACCGATTTTCTATCTGGTGTCAATGGGCTAACATGATTGTTAGAGTCGATAAATGTAACACATTTGGTATCAAGAAGGCGTTAACAAAATCTGTCCAATATCTGCCGAAACTACTAATTAATAATCATCTTATACCAATTATTAAAACTGGAGAATCATTTAAATATTTGGGACTATACTTTGATTTTGATATGTCCAATCAACAGCATAAATCTGAACTAACCTCCCTCATAAACGAACTGATGTCTGATATAGATCTTAAACCTCTACATCCGAAAAATAAACTTCTCCTCTACAGTAGCTATGTCTTGTCTAAAATTTCCTGGCATTTCACCGTTGCTGCATTATCTAAAACTTGGGTAACTGAAAATATTGATTCCATAGTAAACAATTACATCAGTAAATGGCTGGAAATACCTATATCTGGAACTCTTAGTACTGTTTTCTTAACCCGTAACAAGTTTGGTCAAAACATCGTCCCTCCATCCGTCAAATTTATTCAGTGTCAAACAGTTCTTCGCAACGCTTTAAAAACGTCTCCAAATGACTGTATAAAAGAACTCTGGAAGTCCACTAGTAACTACACTAAGGTCCAATACGATACATACAACTCAACCAAGGAAGTACTAAAGAATTTTCATCTTGTACAAGAGGATAAACTTAGAAATCGTTTGACCTGTCAAGGTTCCTTTTTCTCAAATGTCTCAAAGTTTTCCCTGTCACAACTTAACGTCCTCTGGTCTACATCCCAATCAAAACTACCAAAAAACATTTTCAATTTTACAGTTCGTTACATAAATAACACACTTCCCTCACGAAAGAATCTTAGCAGATGGGGTATTTCACCAAGTTCTGACTGCTCGTTCTGTTTACGTCCTGAAACTCTTCTACATGTTGCCGGTTGTCAACATTACCTAGAACGATTTACTTGGAGACACGATTCCATTCTCAGTTTTCTCGCAAAAAATTTTCAATCTATAGACGGATGTAACCTGTTCGTTGATCTTCCTGGATTTGAAAGCCCCTCAGTTATAACTGGAGACGAACAACGCCCAGATTTACTTCTTTCCACTTCAAACAACGACCTTTACATCGTTGAACTTACCGTAGGATTTGAGTCTAACCTTACCAACAACGTTAACCGGAAGAAAGCTAAGTACAAAGATCTAGTAAGAAAGCAGAATGAGGACTTCACAAGTGTTAAATTTGTTAATCTCTCCATCAGCTCACTCGGAATTTTCGATAAAGAATGCCATACTTTTATTGAAATGTTAAATGATTTAGGACTCGATAACAAACATCAACAATACTACATCCGAAACATGATCTCTATCGCCATTAGAACGACGTATTATATCTTCTGTTGTAGAAACAAAGAATGGACCAATCCTGAACCACTAAATGTTTAATTATAAATTTGTTTCTGTTGTTTTAGAAATATTAATACTGTATATAATCATATGTGATTCAAGTTAGCCAATTGTAAATTACCTCAAGAAGTGAGATTTGCAATTGTAAATATATAAGAAAAATTTATATTAATAAAGTTTCCATTATTATTATTATTATTATTATTATTATTATTATTATTATTATTATTATTATTATTATTATTATTATGTAAACATGAAGTGAATAGTTGAATGCCAAAATGTTTTATGATTTGAGCTTTGCGTTGTTTGTTTGTTTGTTTGTCCGGAAATATCAAACTAGTTAATATCAAACTAGTTAATATGTCATGGCTTCTGATTAGTCAGGATAGGAATATTCCAGTTATAAGAAGGTTTGTGATTGGATAACGCTATTAGTGGTCTATCACTAATAGACCATTAGTTGCTCAGAGAATCAGAATGCTGAATTTGTGGCAACTAGTTGGTTGATACTAATTAACAATTAGACAACGAGACCGAGTTGTCTATAAAAAGATATCTGCTCATAGACAACGAGGGCGAGTTGTCTAATTGTTTTAGTATCAACGATAAACAACCTTTCTTTAACGTAAAAAAGTTTTATCAAACATTGTTCCAAATTTTCAGATAGTTTTACCTTTTTGTTTGTTGAAGTCTCCCATTCAAAATGTAGAATTGCTCGATGGCACGTGATAAACAATCGCTCACAAAAAACGAGATTGTAATTACTTTGCTTCAAATTTAATGTAGATATACTCCATAGGCATTTGGACCAGATTCTTGGCTTCTTGGTCAGGATAGGAATTTTCCAGTTATAAGAAGGCTTGTGATTGGCTAACGCTATATAACGCTCACCAATATTTTGTAATAGAACACTAGTTGGTTGATACTAATTGTCGATAGATATCGAGTAGCGGTGAGTGACATGTAAAGCCGAGTTTTTCGCAAAAAAACAATGCTAATGTCTCGTTTTTCGAAATAATTTTGAAGAAATAACGAACATATAAGTTTGTTTTGACTGAAACAATTAGATTATTCGCCCTCAATTTCTATCACATAGAAATTTCGAGCTCATCTAATTGTTAAATACTCATCTTAAACTTTACCATTTGTTTAGCTTGGAGCATCTGTTAATGCAGAGGAAACTTAAAGGTCCTGGTTGGTTGGAAGTTAAAATGCCTCGTATGTATATTTCTTATGTTGGATTTTAAGGTTTAAAGCACATTGGCAACAAAAAATAAGTACCTTTTCGATCAATGTACGTAACTTAAATAGTGGGAATATAGTAGTTTGAGGTTGTATAAATGCTCGTAAAGCGTATTAATTGCACTGTCAATTAAGTTGCTAACCTGAATCATTGTCCGCCATCTTGGATCTATTTTCGATATGCGTGTGACGTCACAACCGGGGTAAAGCGAAATTATTATCTGCCATCCACATGTCTTTAGAGTTTTAAACTCAATTATGGGAATGTCTTCCTTTTTCCAATTGAACCATTTAAAATTTAAATTTAATTAAATTTTAATTTTATTAATTTATTAATTTATTAATTTATTAATTTATTAATTAATTAATTAATTTATTAATTAATTTTTTATTAATTTATTAATTTTTAATTTTATTAAATTTAATTGAATAACCGCTGCCAGGAAGGTCACTAATGAACAACTTTCCAAGACCTTCGCCAGTCTCATCTTCCGTGGCAAAGTCAACGGAGCTCTTCGCTTGCTAGACGAGCAATCATCCGGTGGTGTACTTCCTCTTAGTGATGAGGTATATCAAGATCTGCGAAAGAAACACCCAGCTGCGAAACTGGAGGACGGTTCCGTCATGTTGCAAGGTGAAGTACCATTCGTTGACCCAGTACTGTTTGCCAACATCGACGAGGAAACCATTTCGAAAACTGCGATGAAGACCAATGGTGCTGCTGGTCCTTCAGGCCTTGATGCTCTTGGCTGGCGACATATCCTGGTTTCGCGGAATTATGGAGACGCCGGAAGAGATCTGCGTTCTTCCATTGCGCTAATGGCGAGAAAGCTGGCTACGCAAATGATAGAGGTCGAACCCGACCAGTCCACTAGTTTAGAGGCGTATCTATCGTGCCGTTTGATACCACTGGACAAGAACCCGGGTGTGCGGCCTATTGGGATCGGTGAAGTGCTCCGGCGGATCATAGGCAAGGCGATCATCTTTACCATCAAGCCCCACATCATTGATAGTGCGGGAGATCTGCAACTTTGTGCCGGACAACCTGCAGGCTCTGAGGCCGCAGTTCACGCCATGTCTGAGATTTTTGCGGAAGAAGAGACAGATGCTGTCTTGCTGGTGGATGCTGCTAATGCCTTCAATTCCATCAACCGGAAGGTCATGCTGCATAACATCAAGTACATTTGTCCTGCAATGGCTGTGTACACACACAACTGCTACTCCACAGCATCACGATTGTTTGTGCAAGGGGGTAAAGAAATTTCATCTGCGGAGGGCACTACGCAAGGTGACCCGATAGCCATGCCGTTGTACGCCGTCGCCATTACTCCCTTGTTGCAAATGATCAAGTGGAATGAAGCCCAGGATGTACGACACGTTGCCTTCGCTGACGACCTGAGTGGTGCTGGTAAGCTGGTAGACCTACGTTCCTGGTGGGATAACATCGTCGCCCACGGTCCGCGTCTTGGTTACTACCCACGAGCCGATAAGACCTGGTTGATTGTGAAGCCACATCTGGAAGAGACAGCCAAAGAAATCTTCGCTGGAACTGATGTTTGCATTTCAACCAGTGGACACAAATACCTTGGAGGATACATCGGCTCGGAGGAGGGGAAAGCTGAGTACGTCCGAACTTTGGTTGGGAGGTGGTGCAACCAGCTCCATGTGTTAAGTGAGATTGCGAAATTCCAGCCTCAAGCAGCGTATGCCGCTTTTGTGTCTGGGTTTCGCCATCGGTTTACTTACCACATACGCACAATCTCAGGTATCGAGATGGATATGCAGCAGATCGACAACGTCATCGACACGAAGTTCCTGCCTGCACTCCTCGATCACCGCAGTTTGTCCAGACATGAACGTGGACTGCTTTCGCTGCCTGCTAGACTGGGAGGTCTTGGTATACCCATCTTCTCGGACATTTGCGCAGAAGAAAACGCGAACTCGAAGACCATCTGCCAAGATCTCTCAAACAACATCGTCGTCCAGAACCACACACCAGCACCAAGATGCGGGGAGTCCATTCACCATCGACGCCGCGAGATTGCCAGTCAACGGGAGGCACGCTACAAGTCACTGTTACACAACTTGAGATCTAGCATGAACGAAGAGCAACTCCGGGCAAACGACATCGCCCAACAGAAAGGATCCTCTAGCTGGTTGACAGCGCTGCCGCTCGCCGATGAAGGGTACGTCCTCACCAAGCGAGAGTTCTACGACGCGATCTACCTGCGCTACCGGTGGCAGTTGAAGCGCCTTCCATCCTATTGCGCTTGTGGTAAATCTTTCACTGTAGACCACGCCTTGTCGTGTCTGAAAGGAGGTTTTATCCACCGTAGACATGATGAGATCCGTGATCTACTTGCAGCTGCCATAAACGATGTTGCATACGACGTGTCAATTGTTGCTCCACTTACTGGTGAAGTACTTCCACCCAGTGCGAACTCGGCTGATGACGCCAGAGTGGACATAGCTGCGAGGGGCTTCTGGCAGAGATGTGAAAAGGCATTTTTTGTTGTCCGGGTTTTTAACCCTTACGCCTCGACACATCGACGTCAGACCCTGAGCAGCTCGTTCAACGCCAACGAACGGGAGAAGAAGCGACAGTACAACCAACGAATTGTTGAAGTTGAGCATGGCTCCTTCACACCGGTCGTTTTCAGCGCCTTTGGTGGATGTGGAAGGGAGACCCATCACTTCCTCTCGTTCCTTGCTGAGAAGCTCGCCACCAAGAAGAAGTTTGCGCCCTCCATTGTCCTGAGCTGGCTAAGGAGGAAGATTGCCTTCGCTTTGCTTCGAAGTCAAGTTGTGTGCGTCCGTGGCAGCCGCACCTGGAGAAACATTTCCATTCCGTCGACCAGTGACATTCCATTATCTGAATGGAATTCTAATATAAATTAATTATTGTAACTGTTCATTGACTGAGAGAGAGTGTTCATTTTATGTAAAATGATTATCTTTGTTGATCCAATGATTAAAAATTTTATGTTGTTCATCAAAATTTAATTGAATTAAATTGAATTAAATTTTAATTAAATTTAATTTAAATTTTAATTGGTGTGACGTCACCAACTTCCCAGTGAATTAGGCAAAGTATTACAATAAGATGGCGAATGACAGGATTGTCTTTGGTCAAAATTAGTGCTGTTGTTTTGTACAAAAGTAGTTTTGTTTACTTGGTTAACCTTCGTAAGCCTGTTTGTTAATCATAAAATCAAAAATTTGAAATTGTGATTCATGTTGCCAATTTCCTGTTAAGAGATTCCAGTCCACACCATGGCTACATTAATATTGAGTTGTCCAGTTTGACTAGGACCCTAATCAAACGATGCTAAATGCGAGTTGATTGAGAAGAGTTCAAGTTTGAGTTTTTATGACTCTCCTTTCCCAGACTCGTGACAACTCTGAATCAAAATAGGTTCGCGATACGAATGTGTGTAACTAAACAGATACAAGTTATACTATACTTAATGCACTGGATAAGAGAATATTATCAGGCCCATGAACGGCGCGAGTATTTGACGACGACGATTTCCGACAGTCTGAGTTGCGCAGTTGTAATTTCATGATTGAACTCCTCAATCAAGATCATCGTGACTATATGGGTTGACTATATCATGATACGATAAAACTTTATTTCAACAGGGTAGCCCATTCAGCACATGGCTGGTATCCAAAGGGGCCCTTCATCATGACTATTTACCGCTGACCGCCGTACCCACAAAAATCGTACACGCTTGCACCCATGAATTAATTTATAAATACGCAATACTGTTTTCTCAATGTTTAGAAATACCGAATCAGCCAATTAGCTGGTGCAAACTGGAGGTAAGGCTCGTGTTAGCATATTTTTCTTTCAAAGTCGAAAAGGAGTAGACTTTTTGGGTGAATGGCTAGGATGCTTGTGTTAAAATGGAAGTCTTTTCTAATCTAAAAACGATACTGGCGCTTTTTGAAACATTTTTAGGATTTTCCCTAAATGTTTTTGCTCTGTTTATAATCTAAAAAGGACTGGGGAGAGAAAAATTACACGGAGTTTGTACAAAGCCTGTTTTTAAGCAAAAACGACACTTATCTTGACAAAAATCTCAAGGTTCAAACCTTGTTTACAAGATATTTCTAAGTATTATTTTTACAGCAGCAATAAAAGTTGCTGGGGTAACAGTTTGGTAGTAAAAAAAAATCGCAAAAGTTGCCAACCTCGTTCCCAGGGCCTTGCCTGGGAACGAGGTTGAAAAGTTGCACCGTACCGTAGCGAACTTCTGCCTTCAAACTAAAAAATAACCCTTCAACCGTTCCTACTGCCGCTAAACCGACTCTGATAAGTTGTTCTGGTATTGTAGTTCTATCCTTGTTCTATAAAAGGATTGAGGCGAGAAAACGGAGGTTTTGCGAGCCATGTTTTTCCCCGACTGTACTTAAATGGCGGCGCTGCAATTTTCCGTTTCGTAAACGGTCGTTGCCACCAGTTACGGCCGATGCCACCATTTCACTGGCGTTAACGCGTCACATCCTGTCCTCCTGCAACACGATATGATAACACCAACAATGGCGGTTAATACACAGAAAATTAAAACTCGGAAACCTATCGATTGTATAAAGAATGGTTATGTCTTGAACAGTTGAACTCATGATGTTATAAATATTTTCGCACGATTTATATTACCGGGAGATCAAGACGTATGAATTCAACACACGATCGAGAATCAGCGGAAATATATTTAAATGCCACAAACAACAAGAATGTATGCTTAAAGCTATTCCGTACTAAAGCAGGGTTAGTTTTAACGTTAGTGTTTAGTGTTCTTCGAACCTTTTTGAAAGTAAAAGTTTATTCAGCACTCATGTAAGTACGGAATAGCTTTAAGCATACATTCTTGTTGTTTGTGGCATTAAAGTATTTTTCTGATTCTCGATCGTGCGTTGAATTCATACGTCTTCAATCTCCCGGTAATATAAATCGTCGACGAAAATATTTATAACATATGAGTTCAAGACAGTTTAACCATTCTTTCTTTATTTATTAAATACAAGCGATAGGTTTCCGTGTATTCGTCGTTGCGCGTGGCGTTGCGTGAAATTTTCAAACGCGTGGTGTGACGCGTTAACGCCAGTGAAATGGTGGCATCGACCGTAACTGTAGCCTGCATACAGACGCTCGCGGGCGCAAAAAGGCGGCGCTAAGTAGCGTCTGTGCATCAGCGCCAAATTGTGTGTTCTGTAATTTATGCCGATTATTCGCAATGCTTATATATTGTGTTTATGCCTTATAGGATAGACTTGCTCCAAGTCTGCCTCTTGATTGTTTCGGGTTTATTTAAAGACGGGTTTGTTTCGAGAAGACGGGTTTATTTCGAGAGTGGTTTGGTTTCAAAGACGGGTTTGTTTCAAGGTTTTGAAAAGAACCTGTCTCGAAACAAACCCGTATTCTCGAAGTAAACCCGTATTCTCGAAGTAAACCCGTCTTTAAACAAACCCGAAACAATCAAGAGGCAGACTTGGAGCAAGTCTATGCTTATAGCAACTAACGAGTATTCACTAAAAGTTTAAGAAATCATTTTAAGAAATCGTTCCAGTCTTTATGGTGGAGGCTTTTTCAGATACTGTAGAGCACCTCGCGCATGCGTATAACAGTCAATTAATTATCCCTCATGCTTAGTATCTCTTACTAGTTTACTTATTAAAGACACCAAGTATAAGCTTTTTAGGCGGGGGGTTAGGGTTAGGACTTTGTTGTGTTGGGGTTTGGGTTTGGTGCTCTATCGTATCTGAAATAGCCTCCACCCTGCAGTCTTTATAGAGTTTACTGGATTGCCCTCACTGATCTCGAAAGAAGACTGGATCGAGCAACTATAGTTCAGAAAATGAAGCCGGAAGGCTGAAAATACTCACAGCTTCTAATGATCGCTCGTCAATTCACATTATGCAAATATGCAAGCTTCAAAATCAGCTCATCAGATACAATAGAAAGCTCAATCCAGTCCTATTTTTGAGATCAGTGATTGCCCTCAATAGAATTGTTTCTAGTGCCAAGCCCTTCACGGAGGTTCGCGCGAAAATACAAAAAAGTAAACATGGCGCGAGACGAAGGTAGAAAGCGTGCTCTCGTCGTTCTGTTGATTGAACCTTTTTTGCATTCGAGTTTCACGAGAAAGTAGAAAGCAGTTCTACTTTTCATGAAACTGTCTCGCAATGCAAACTCGTAAAAGTTTCATGAAAACGACCATGTACTTGCACGTTGAAATTGTTAAATTGTTAGAGAAACATCGTTTCACGAAACAGTTTCACGCAAAAGTTTCACCGTGTATACGGAGACATAATGCTAACCCTAATAATACTAACATTAATAACATCAAGTCAGGGCAATGTATTTACGCTCCATTATATGGAATACGTCGAAAGAGTCCAGTTGGCAATGCGTCTTTGACATCTACTCAGTGGTAGAAATACTCAAATAAAATAAAATAAAATAAAATAAAATAAAATAGTGGTAGTCTACTCAGTGGTAGAAATGTAAATTAAATTCGGGATAAAAACTGCAAAACGCTGACTCCCGTGTGCCAACCCGTTATCATCGTCCCGATTAATACTGTATGAAGGACAATCGGTCGTAATCGTCCCTCGTTACTTTTTTCAGGAGGGATATAGTTATGAGAGGTATTCGAGATTAAGGTCCCTCTCAAACGAATGATTCCGAGATAGCCGTGATATCACAATTATACTTCTATTGCTCCCACAACATTGCCTGATGTTATCAATGAATCCCAACTAATTTCTCATGCGCATATTCCGACTCCGATCTCATGCGCAATTAGAACTATGAATTATACTACATTTAACGTATTAATTTTCGTTTCAAATCCAATCTTTTGCAGGCTGTAGTTAGTAAACCAGACCATATCAGTGCAATTATAGAAGGAAGTTTGGAACCACCTCCTTTAGTAAGTATTATCTATAACGATTTTTATAGAAAATATAGAGATAAGAACGAGATGATAGTAATATGAAGGGTTTGCTCTGAACTTACAAGAAAATATTCGTTCAATTCCCAGACTTTCTAATAGCGTATTCCATTGTTGAATCACTGTAATTGTCTTTGGCACTGATCTCTAAATAAAGACTGGATCGGGCAACTATTGTTTGGATGCTGCGAAAAAATGAAGCCGTGAATATTTCGCGGCGGCCATCTTGAACGGACCATACAATTATATATTATATAATTTTACTATAGGCGACAGAGACTATCTGTCTCTGATCTTTTAAGATGCTAAAATGAATCAGTTCTCGAAGGTTTTCCCGTAACTTAGAATACAAACTACGGCTCCATTACAGTAACTATGAAGCTGGAATATTTCGCGGCGGCCATATTGGAGATTTGGAGGGATCACCGTTCCAATATGGCTGCCACGTGCTAATCCCGGCTTCATAGTTACTATTATGGAGCCGTAGTTTGTGTTCTCTATTATACTAATTCATTTTAGCATCTTCAAAGATCAGAGACAGATAGACTCTGCATGTCGCCTATAGTAAAACTATATAACGTGGTCCCAACAAGATGGCCGTCACCAGCTACTTTTGACTTCATTTTCTGAACAATAGTTGTGCGATCCAGTCTTTGTTTAGAGATCAGCGGTCTTTGGGTGTCCATGGGTTGACGTCACTTCCTATGAATAGTAAACAAGGGAGACACAGCTTAAAGATGACACTTTAGCTGATAATAATATTAAGGAATTTAAATCAGAAAATGCCAATGATTATAAATAGATAAAAAAGTCCAAACATGAGATAAGCAACATTGAAAATATCTATAGTTAAAATGTCTATAGTTAAAATCAAATGAGGCCAAAATTGCGGCTGTTATTTGCTTAGATTGTCTTAGCTTTCGTCGTTCTACATTTAACAAAATAATATGGATTGATGGGGGACATATTTTCAAAAAGGGATGGCGTTTGAAATGTCCTCTATTGATCCTTTCAAATAAATTTGTTTGATCTTTATTTTTTAGGTGGTGGTGAGTCTGTCAGTTCGAACGATGTTGAATCCGAAAAATCATTTACACGAGGTAATTAATTGTTTAAGAAGTCGTCTTTTAACAGTGGTTTTGGTCAGGAATTCCGTGATCAATGATGCTATTGATTTTCAAGTAAATTTGTGGAACAAACTTGAAGATTGAACTAATATTTTAATGAGTGAAAATTATCTACCCTGTACCTGACCTCAGAGACTATCTCATTTACATATCAAACAAACTGAAATATTTTATATAATCATTTTACGAGTTTCTTTCATGTTAGACAAACTTATTTTTTGTTGCCAATGTCCTTTAAGGTGGCTCGTTAGTCAAAATGGAGTCATTTTGAGTGCACGATTTATCATACTACAAATTTTATATAGTCGTATTTTTTTACATAAGTAGTTAACATGGTCCAATAGCATTTACGAAGAAAACGATTTGGGTCGATATATTTAATTGCTTAGCAGTCCACCCTTTTCCGCGAACACAACATTTTTAAAGGCACGAAACTGTGCCAAGGGTCTGAAATTGTATATGTGGTACATGCAATACCAGAGCTGTGCAATGACGAATTATTTTACAGATATCTCAATGCCTTCATATATTTTAGCCTTTCCCAAAAATGAGGGTGAAAAATGTCCAATTATATCTCTTCCAAAGGCCCTAGATATCAATTCGTCATTGCACAGATAATACCTGTATGAACTCACAGTGAAAATTTCATGCATATAGGTAAAATATTTTTGATATCACAAAATCAGCATCTCGTCGCCTTCAAATTCAAAAAATCATGAGAAATTGCATTTTTTTCGCATAAAAATGTTTGTCATGTAGATCTGAGCTTCATTGTGGTTCATTGCGTAGCTCTAGTGGTGGTCTTGTTTACTGAAAACGTTTTATACCCTCAACGCTTACCTGAGTGGAGAAATCGTGTTTCCAATAAATCCAGAAAACTAATTTCCATAAAATCTGCCGTTTATCATAAACACAATTTCTCTAGATATACAAATGCTACAAGTGTGAAACGTTTCAATAATCAAGACCACCGCTAGAGCTATGCAATGAACCAACATAAAAAAAACATGCAATTTCTCATGATTTAGACTATCGAGCCACCTTAAGCAAGAACAACGTCAGTGATTCGTTATTCCTTCAATTATGAAAATCTAAGCTTCTTATCTAACCGTTACTGTTCTCTTTCATCTTTGCCTAATCTCGTTAATGTTTTTTGGGGGAAATTGAGATAATTGCCATATATGTTTCCGTGTTTAGATCCTGGCTATTACTGGACTTGTGCATTACAGTTTTCATATGGACAAGGTTGCCCCGAAAGACAAACAGTTCCAGCAACACTTTTGTGGTATGTTAAGGTGCCTCTATAACCCCAAATACGATATTACTGATGTGAAGTGAATAATTGAATGCGAAAATCAGGCTTTCTAGCAACCCTACTTTTTATCTTAGTTTGTATGTCTTGATACTGCCAGAATAATGTAGAATTTTCTTCTTGTTGGAGATAATAAACCACTGCATTTTAAGAGGCCACTTTTGTAGATCACAAAAAATTCCTACTTTTGTACTACTTTTTGTACGTTTTCCTACTTTATTCCCAGTTTCCTAAAAATTTTGTCCTATTTTTCGACATAAACCTGCCAGAAAGCTTGCAAAATGTTTTATGATTAATTGAGCTTTGCGTTGATGTTTGTTTTATAAAGTTTGTTTGTCCGAAATGCTAATGATGTGGCGTTAAATCGAGAATTTGTCTTCCTTTTCTGCTTTCTGTGTTTGCGGAATTGGAAAGAAATTAAGCTTCTCAACGTTATTTTTGTAATCACTATTACAACCAAAATTTGGGTAATACATGGCTCGACGATATGTATAGCACAACAGTAAGAAATACATCGCTTACCAGCATATTCGAAATGGCGTCCCAAGAGCCTTTAGATGATTTATTTTAAAATGTGTTACAAGCGTTTTTATAGTTTCAAACTACTATATTCTGGCTATGTCATATACTTCTTTAGTATCAACCAACTAGTGGTCTATTACAAATTCTGCATTCTGATTGGCTGAGCTACTCACTGTCTATTGGTGATAGACGGTGAGTAGCGTTACCCAATCACAAACCTTCTTATGCTGGAATATTCCTATCCTGACCAATCAAAAGTCACGACATATTCAAGTTGCACGGCGAAACCTGGAATCTAGTCCAAACATGGCGTCCGCTAAAATTTATATACGAGTGATGAAATCATGAAAACATTGGCCCGAAAGTAATGGAAAATTGTTCAGTTTGACATTTTCGAATAAGAAAATGAATTCGCTTATGCCTATGGAGTATATCTATACCAAATGTGAAGCAAAGTAATTACAATCTCGTTTTTTGTGAGCGATTGTTTATCATGTGTCATCGAGCAACTCTACATTTTGAATGGGAAGACTTCTACAAACAAAAAGGGAAAACTATCCGAAAATTTGGAACAATGTTAGAAAGGTTGTTTATGGTTGATACTAAAACAATTAGACAACTCGCCCTCGTTGTCTATGAGCAAATAGTCAACTCGGGCTTCGCCCTCGTTGACTATCTGCTCATAGACAACTCGTTCTCGTTGTCTAATTGTTAAATATAAAAGAATGACTTTTTGGGACCTTCTAAACCATTCTACTAACTATGCAGCCATCCACTCCCCTACTTGGGGTGCTAGATTAGTAGACTAGTGAGAGAAACGAAGCATGTTGGATTAGTAATTGATTGTTAAACGCATGCGCGATTCTTACGATCGCCATTAGATTAACGATTATCCTTAATTCAGAGCGATTTGTAACTTAAGGATAATGGCTAATTTAAGGAAGAGACCGTGTTGAATGTACACCATTTATTTTATTGTACTTCTCACAAAGTGCATCTTATTTTTTTGTGCAGCTGTTACCAAACCGCCAGAACAAATGTTTCCATACGATTTCAACAAAGTTCTTAAAAAACAGGTTCGTAAATTACAGCTACTTCACTACTGTGAAGTACTAGTGAAATACTAGTGCTACTGCACTAGTATCAGTCTCCTTGAGCTCCCAATTTTTTGGCCTGACGAGCAACTTAATTCCCAGGTCTATTTTACAGTGAAAATGTCACTGAATCGATTTTTGTCTCTTCTGGAACATGTTTTTGGTATCCCTCCTACTTACGCTATATCTTGATGTTGTAGTTGTTTGTAGTTAGCGTCAGCCCCTAATGACGCTAGTACTGGCGTATAGAAATACGTATATCTTTTGGCCGTTTTGATGAGTTAGTTTTGAACCTGTTGAGTTTGTTAGTTGTTACGAACTTCCTGCTTATCTACTGTGTTATAATAAAGAAACATTAAACGGTTAGAGCTTATAATACTGTAGGCATTCTAAGTCTAAGGGCCATCCACGCAGCAATCCTCAAGTACACTTCATACACTAATTGACGGTACCGAAAAAGATGACGACTGGTACATTTAACCATAATTCCTTGCGCGCAGTGAACATTGAATCTCGTAGAAATAGCAGAAGATAGAGTTTCAAAAAGATTAAGTTTTGTTAAAAAGGAAGCTTTTACGCATTTAATTCATGTTAACAAGGTAAATAATGTTAAGATATTATTGCAGGTGCTTTAAGGTCGCAAAGCATTCTGGTAAAATGTACAGCCGCCATCTTTTTCGCCACCGTCAATTGTAAATGCGTGTGCAAATTGACTGTATCAGTCAATTTGAACGTGGATTCGGTACCAGTTCTCACCCGAGTGTATTATTCAAAATGGCACCACGAAGCTGAAAAACTGTTGTTGTTGTTGTTGTTGTTGTTGTTGTTGTTGTTGCTGTTGTTGTTGTTGTTGTTGTTGTTGTTGTTGTCATTTATTATTATTATTACTATTATTACTATTATTACTGTTAGTGTGTGCATAGTCTTTGGCATGTCGTTTCACTTATTAATTTTTTTATTTCAAATGGACGAAACACTCCTGTTAATTTATCTTTGTCATGTGTGCCGCGTTAGGCAACACTTGCAGCCATATCATTTCTCTGTTTTTTTTTGTGCAGGATATGAATGTTGAAGTATCCGCAACAGAAAGATCACTCCTTGGATTCTTTGTATCCAAAATTAAAAGTCTAGATCCAGATGTCATTGTGGTATGGTGGCTTTTATCGATTACTATAAATTGAGTATCCTGAAAATTGAGAAAGAATTAAGTTTGGATAATATTATAACACTTCAAGTGTCATAAACATCTCTCCTACCTGTTAAATCTTCATTTTTGTTTTGTTTTGTTTTGTAATGTTGATTGTTTTTATTTTTTTTGTTCATTTATTTACTTTGTTTTTTGTATATTTTATTATGGGTCTTGTTATAAATTTGTCTCATTGTACATTAGTTTTAATTATGTTGCTTGAAAGAGATACTTCAGTCAAAATACAAATGGAGTTCATATAAAGTTTCGGCATTTGAACAATTACGTTAAGTAGATAACGCAAGTTGAAGTTGCAGAGTTTGTCCAATTTCGACTAATTTTCATCCAAAGAGTATTCACAACAACTATCACTGTGATCGCTATCAAAACAACTCCACTCGCGATAAAGAAGAACTCAATGATGTTATATTAAAAAAAAAAACATGGCGTCAAAGTCCTCAACTTTTCAACTTCAACTAGCCATATCTTCTCAACTGAATTGATAGGAATGTTGAAACTTTGAGAATAAGAAAAAGACAGTAAGATCTTTCATATGAACTTCACTTGTATTTTGACTGGAGTATCTCTTTAACTCTTTCCTGTCCAGCCCAGTCAAAAGGGGTCATAGAAGACTCCCGAAGTCGTCAATCGAAAAACACGGCACACGGTAACGCAAGATTAAAAATTGAAATTCGACAAGCGCCAGGGACATGAGATCCACTCACACAGCAAATTTGATTTGATTTCGTAAACAACTCTGCGATTGGTGGCATTTTGAATTTTCATGATGCTACGCGTGCGTGCAAGATGGTCTTTTCTAGAAAAATGGAAGTTTTTCAACCTGATTTATGATAATTAATGCTAATTTATATTAAGATAATGTGTCTTGTTCGGAAAATTCAAAAGCATTGGTAACAGCCGGTTTATTGGGCTTTCAGAAAAGGTATAGGTTTCGCAACAGTTATGGATATTTCCCGAGATATCAATAGAACAAAGAGGTAGTTCAATTTTGGATGTTTTTCAGCCGGACAGGAAAGAGTTAATAAATAACCTACTAAAACCTTTATTTCATTTGAGTATGTTGTTTCGAAATCAAGGATGAGATTTAGAAATTATTTTGAAAGCAGCATTCGGTTCCTTTATAAAAGTCCTTTCTATGTTTTAGGGTCATGATATTAGTACATTTGATTTGCACGTTTTACTGCACCGTATAGAGGCTTGCAAGGTAAGATTCGTACAATAATTCATGCAATAATTTATTTTCCATTTCATTGTGACTGCCTGCAACATTTTAAAATACCTTCTATACCAAGTCGCAGCCATTTCTTTTCCACATTTGTTTAGAATTTTAAGTTTCAAGCCGTTACTGTGTAGCCGTTACTTTTAGACGTACAGTACCCTTCATTACGGCAACATTGTTATTCGCTATTTCTTTGAACGGAAACTGTGTCTTACAGCGGTGGGTTTCTAGCCACAAACTATTGGAATTGTTAAAGTATTGTATGCAGTCATTAATTGGATTGTAAATCCGAAATAATCCTAATTCTAACCCCTCGCCTTGAGTTTCATCCTAACCCTAACCCCTCGCCAATAGTGTCATTCTAACCCTACCCCCTGCCAATAGTTTCATCCTAGTACCATTAGAATACTAGTAAGTTTTTACTAAATAGGAATAACGTTCCCACGTTAACAAATGTCATAATCCAATTGTTAATTATAATCTTACCTCTGATTTGATATTTTTTTTGGTCAGGTACCGCAGTGGTCGCGTATTGGGCGGCTTCGCAGGCAGATTATGCCGAAGCTATCGGTAACTATTATATATATACATAGGCAATCGAGATATGGTCTGGAAACGCAGTTAAAGTCTTTGTTCTATATTTTTGTTCGTCTTTATGCAATTTTGTGCACGGTGCACGGTCACTGAACCTATTGTATTTTAGTATAATGAAGCAATCATCCAATAGAATCGTTTGCTCAACCGTGTTGTTTAAATATTAATAAACCTAAAACAAAGGATGTGCACGGTGTAAGGTACGGTTCAACATCAAAACGTAGCTCATTATAGTCGCTTTGAAGTTTGCCGAGTTTCCAGACCATATCTCGATTGACCTATGATATATAGCATAGATTAGTTTGTTATGTAGCATAGATTAATATACAGTCGAATCCCTCTTAAGCGGACATCCCTCTTTTACGGACACCCCTCTTAAGCGGACACCCATATTAAGCGGACACCCCTCTTAAGCGGACACCCATATTAAGCGGACACCCCTCTTAAGCGGACACCCATATTAAGCGCACACCCTTAAGCGGACACTTTCTGTGAGAAACGAGAACTACTTTTCCGCCATTCCCTTTTTGAACGTCTATCGAAAATCCTTAAATGCTTTACATTTATCATTTATAGACCCGGAGCGAGGGGGGATTCGGCAAAATATTACCCTCAGCGATGATATTTCCCGAGGGGCCAAGCCCCTCGGGAAATATCATCGCTGAGGGTAATATTTTGCCGAATCCCCCCTCGCTCCGGTCTATAAATGATATATTATACCGAAAAAATAGGCCACAGAAAAAATAGAAATACATTTTGTACCGTCTTTCTTTTTGGCGTTAGCGAAAAACTTCGCCAGACTTTTGTCGAGCATTTTTTTATCTGTGAGTCATTCGACATCCCCGACTGCGTCTGAAAATGTTTTTAGAGCATTTTTTGTTGCCTTTATTGTATTTTTTGCGTGTCTGCCGTCTAATATACGTGCAATTTCTTCGTCTTCTGACCCAATATTTGACAGGTTGTCTTCACTCTCGGCCATTTTAAGTGGGCATGAAATTTTCCCGCCATTTTTACATATTGAGTCGTGCGTGTTGTCTCGCGTGGTGTACGCGAATAATGTTCCACCCCATGTTCCCCGGGGAACATGGGGTGGAACATTGTCAAAAGGAACGCAGGCTCGCTAAGTGATGATGTAAGGCGTGATATCGCGATTAATTGCCTGCTCACGTGGCACAAACTGAGCTTTCTGATTGGACAATTTGAAGTTGAGGTATAATATCTATTGTTATTATACCCTCACATAGAATCCACCAATCACCTGTCTCTATTAGCATCACGTGGCAGCCCAATATTTTACGATGTAGGGCAGCTACATATTGGGCAGTAACCTTTGGACTATTTACACGGGCTGTTCACGTGCAAAGCAACGTCACTCGCGTGCATTTTATCTGAATCGAAATTTCATTGGTTGAAGTACTTTCTCGCGGAACGTGATGTGTTTTTTCGAGTCTTTTTATTATTCTTTTTGATGACCAGCAACCTTTTGACTGTTTACGTGCGAAGAAACATCTTTATGTTAAGATATTTTGTTCGATATAATAAAACACCTATTGGATTCATCTTCACCGAATATTACAAAATATTTAAGTCTCGACTCGACCTTTAGTCTCGCCCAATATTGAATTCTCAACTTAAATATTTTGTAATATTGGGCTCAGAGGAATCCAATAAGTAATATTAGTATACAACAACTACCCATCAATTCACAATGTTCTCATTCCTAAAATAATTTCAAACGATACAAATTATATTTCGTCGGTATAAAAAGTATAATGCAAACTAATACCTCATGTCATGGTATTACTCATAGCAAGACGCCCGCTAGGCGTCAATAACTCTTGCTATATTTGCAAAAATCGAAACCCAAAAAAATGACATGGAAACAGAAACGCTGCCGAAACCTAGACTCGGCTACCACAGGTAGGCGAGTAATTATCCAGCACCAAATATTCCCGTGCATGCTTTTGAAGCGTATAGCTTTATAACCGAGAGTTTCTGCAGTTCTATGTCGTATTTATCGTTGTAATTTTATTTGTAATAACCAATGTGTTCTCGTTGTTTGATAGTATGGTGGTAAGGGTGGTTTTGCCGAGCGTACGGCAACTTGTGGCCGCCTCATCTGTGATGTGAAAGTATCATCTCAGGAACTGATTAGGTGCAAAAGCTACGATCTCAAAGGTGAGAGAAACAAACAAAAATAATAAATACTGTAAATTATGAGTGATAACTTGATGTATTTATTAAAAATATGTCTCGTGTAAATATATAGAGGATATTACACGGTGGCGAGAAGATATGGATTTTATGTTCGAGTGGCAAGAACAGTATCTCACGAGTGAGCGCAGCGAACGAGTGAGATATTGTTCTTGCCACGAGAACATAAAATCCATATCTTCGAGCCACCGTGTAATGTTCTTTTTATTATATGAACATATTCATAGTGACACAAATACACGCAATTTTATTTTAATGAAGGATTTAATGAAAAATAACACAACAATGAAGAAACAACACAACAATGACTTAGCTTTAAGCTTTAAGCTTATAGAGGAATATCTGTATAATGTTTTAATAAATTATTAATATCGTCTTCGCTTAAATCAACAAACCTCGAACTGGTAGCCATTTCAGAACAAGAATGAAATTGGCGGGAAATTTTCGATATGCCACTCACGAGCGTTACATATGCGAAAAAAGGCCACTTGGCCCCGGATGTAGTGACGTATGAGTTCTACGAGTGTTTTAGTTCCCAGTAAAACACCTTCGTCCATATAATAAAATTCACTATTATATGGCTGAGTTCGTTTTCAGGTCTGTATGTCAAATAACGCACGCTGGTTGGTTACTGAGAGATCCGGAATCTACGATATTGACTTCCTAGCCTATAGGCTGCGAGGGCAATACGCTTTTTCCGGATCGGTGAGATGAAAATAAAAGTAAATGTGAGCTAGGCATCTTCTGGTTGAAAATACCGAGCAATAAAATGTGCTGGAACATTAATGCTTCTCGTTAAAGTTTTCAATCATCTAAAAACACGGAAAATAAATGCTTAACTGATGTAAAATGAAGCATGGTAGTGAAGAGGTAAGGTGAACGGCAGAATCTGAAGAAGTTGAAGACGAAAACAGCGTTAAAACAGAGAAGAAAATGAACTAAAAGCCATATAATAAATACTTTATTAACCTCGGTTGCCCAGTCTGTACTGGAAAGTATTTGCCTTCGGTTTTATCACCCAATCTCGCTCCTTCGTTGCTCGGCCTGTACGAAAACCTCAGGCAAATACTTTCCTGTACAGACCTCACACTCGGTAAATAAGACTTTTTAAGTGCCCCTAACGCAAAATATTTTTATTTTATTAAATAAATTGTTCTGTTTTCCGTGGCTTTCCTGAGTATTTCTGCGCAAAATGTTTTTGATTTGGTTAAATGAATTAATTTGGTTAAAATCGAGGTTAAACGTCGAGGTTAAATGGGTCCATTATACTACTGTGAGGTAATTCCAGAACCTACAATGTTTCTTCAGTTATTTCATTGACAGTGGTTGTGCTAGTCAAGAAGTGCGACAAAATGTATGCATTATAGGCGGATACTTATAACTTCTTCGATTCCTGTTGGTGTCTGAGGAAATTATATCGTTTGAGAAGTTCTTCATGTTAACTACGTGCTTATATCTGTATGAAATTCATTTTGAAGGCTTGGTGTGCTGAAGCACCTTAAGCACTTACTCCCTCGAAACAAGAGCCTTGTTACTACAGTTGTTGTACCAATACTTGAGTATACAAGCGTGTTTGCGGTAATAAAGATAATAAGATACTTATGATAAATGATAAATATAGCACCCTCAATTATTCCAGAACAAAGCGGCTAAAATTGTGTCAGTTCTATCCCTTCACCAGGAGTGGAAAAAGTTAATTTCTTTCTGGGCAGTTGATCAACGTAAAAGGCCGAGTTATTGTAATTTTAATCAGACCATTAAGCCATTCTAAACAGTCTTTCTTTTTTCTCCTGTTATCTTAATATTTACATTTCCGGTTGACAATTGCTTCCATGTTTTCTTGGAACATAAAAGATTTTCTGGGAATTTAAAAACGTTTCTCTTGGTCCCAATGGTCCGATACTTTTTCACTTCTGCCTTTCATTCGTGTGCAACCGATGTACTTGAAAGGCTCCATTGGTTGGGTTTAAAGTCAAGAAGAATAATGCAGCGTTGTAACCATATGTATAAAGTCGTGCATGATCGTGATTTGTGAAATTGTGTGTGGTTTAGATATTCACACTTATAACACTCGCCACTGATAAAGGCCTTTTAAGATCGATCAATAACTTTTTGCCCGACTGGAACAGTTTATCAAAGGACAATAGGAATTTGCGTACATTAGAATATTTTAAGTAAGCTGTTTTTAAGAGACTTCAGTGTCATTAGGTGTAACACCATATCTTGTTAACGTTCCTATCTTGTATCACTTTTAGTGATGTAGGCCGTTTGTTAAAATAATTTTATTATTATTGATGGATTATATTTGACAACATGTAGAGCTGACCAAAGTTGTTTTGAAAGCTACTCGTAACGAGATTGACCAAGACGAAGTTCCAATGATGTACAGGTGTGTATAGTAGCTTGCATGGTTAGAAATTGTCCGTATGGTTGCCGATGCAATGCAACATTAAAGGTGAGGTTTTTTGATGTGAGGTCTCTGTAAGTCCCAAACCGTGGTGAATATATATATATATATATATATATATTATATATATTATATGTCAATATATATATATATATATATATATATATATATATATATATATATATATATATATATATATATATATATATATATATATATATATATATATATATTATATATATATATATATATATATATATATATATATATATATATAAGCACGAGAGAACCAAGTTTTAAAAATCTTTATTAGATAACGTTTAGGGGCACAGCCCCTTCTTCAGACATGAGTGTACCTGAGTATTTATAAAAAATTGTGAATAAATTAAATATGGTAAATCAAAAGAAGTCATATATATTGAGTCCCATAGTAATAAGAGTGTTCAACTTATAAGTCCAAAAACCTCGTTCAGTAGGATTATTAACATCAGCTTTGTCAATGATACTCGATACTCGTGACCAAGTGGATATTCCTACCGACCATCTGGTCGAACTAGCACGTATTGTTTTAGAAAATAATTTATTTGAATTTGTTGGTAAGATCTTTTATCAGAAGTTAGGTATAGGTATCTTTATGGCAGAATTAGAAAATCGTTTCTTAAATGGAGCGTAATCCGCCATCTTGTTGCCTATTAACTGGGAATTCCCTATGAAACTATCCTGTGGGTAGCCGAGTTTGCGCGGAATACTTCCTAAAATAGTGTAGTTCAATTGAAAAAGGATGACATTCATAAATCCGGAGTTTCAAACTTATTAAAACATGAGAATGGCTAGATAAAAATTTCGCTTTACCCTGGTTGTGACGTCACACGCATATCGAAAATCCATCCAAGATGGCGGGCAATGATTAAGGTTAGCTTTACAATCTTAAACTACGATATTCCAGATATTTAAGTCACGTACTTTGATCTAAAAAGTACTTATTTTTTGTTACCAATGTCCTTTAAGTTGTGGGGGCTTATTTTATATGGTAGACATGATTTTAAAAATAAGATAAAATGTTAGTTTTTCGAAAAATCTCATTCTTGTCCCAATATCGTCGTTCGATATCCAAGTTCTTGCTTCAACTATACTTGATCATATTCCATGAGTATTGCTGGTAGGGCGCACAAGTTTGTGTTTTATTAACTAGAAACTACTTAACTACCTAATTTTTGCTCCATTTCAGTTCGTCCAACGAGCTGATGTCAATGTTGAATTTGACTTTGGTGAGTTTTACTTTGATTATTCTTAAAGTGTTCTCTGATGAAAAAAGATGCCTTCGTTTTAACAAATAGAAAGCAGTTGTGTTTTACATGCCCAACGTGAATTTTGTACGACGCCATTAAAATGGAAAAACGTAGCAAGGTGTACTTAGGGTGGTATAGTACGCTTATTTTCGTTATTTTAATCAAAATTTTGATAAACATTTTTTGTAATGGTGATTAAGATAATATTTCGTTTTTCCTCTAAAGTAAAATTTTAAGGTACTTTTAAGGTAAATTATTTATAGATTATGCCGTAACAGTTCGCCTTGTGAAATTATTTTATATATGGGATAGTTACTAACAAATAGTACCTCTGTGATATGTAGCTAAAAGCAAGTCAAAGTCAAAATATGTCATTTATCACTGCTTCGTTTTTCAAAAGTAAGTGTTAAATATGATAAAAAAATAAGATATTCTTGCAATTTCATCTTTAAACTTTGTGTAAACTCTATAGCATAGAGTGATTTACTGCTTTACGGGATTTACTCAACGGAGGGGGTCAAACTAAAATCGAAAAAAAATTTCCGAAACAAAATGTCCGGACAAATTTTGAAATTATTTCAGGCTCTGGGTTTGATGTTGCCGAGTGCGTGGGTGTAGCTTTGAATTTACTTTGCCAGTAATTGTTGGACTGTTTTCAGTGTTTAGGTTCGTATTCCAGATCTACTGTATATAAGTAATTTCCAGAAAATGTCAAGAAACATTCATTTTAAGGGGCGCTAGAGCTGTTTCCGTGCGTACTTAAAAATGACGTATAAGGGCATGGCACGCTTACCTAAGCAAATCATGTCAAACCATTTCTCTCACAGGGAGTTGTCAAATGGCACAGAAATCAAGTTACTCAAACAAACTCTTGCTCCCCCAAAAATGTTGAAATCTAGAGGTTATACTGTACGGCACTGAAAACCTTCCGGGCGGGATTTTGAAAATTTTATTTAATGCCGGGCGGCAGCGTACTACCGGGCGCGCCCTCCCAGCGTGAGCACATCCCTGCTTAGAGTCCTATTCCATGACGTGACGTGACGTGACGTGAAACGTGAAATGACGTGACGTGACGTGAAACGGTTTGGACGTGCACCTGAAGTGCTCCGCGAATTATTTCGTATTTCATTTATTCCTGTACTATTTTGAACGGGATACTTCTCAAAGTGGTCGGTAAAGTATTCTTCTATTGGAATCTGAGAAACTCCAAGTATCCTTTTCGCCATCTAAATAATATTTAGTGAAATACCGGATTGTCTATACCGAGATTTTTAACGTTTGTTTTTCAAGCTCGCGCAAAAACGGTTGGTCTTCACACGCAAGCAAACGAAGCACGCTACGTAATGACGACAGTGCGCGTTCTTCAATTTGATCTGTGTGCGTGCGTGCAGTAATTAATTTTTATTAATTTTTATTTATTTACAATCTTTGTCACAAGTGACAGGTTAGTCCCACAGAGCTTTTGTTCCATTACGGGTAACCGTAACATGACAAATACAATAACAATTTACAAATTACTGACAACACAGTTTTACAGAAAGACTAGACAAGGGACGACATGAATGACATTTTACACAGACCGTTTTAAATGATTGTCGGACATCAATGTCATAATATCAAAATAACTGTACTCGCTGTAGACACACGCGCCATGATTTTGTTCCGAACAATCCACGTTATCCTTTTTGTTTGGTTGGTTCTTCGCGGGATTCGTCATACTGAGGACAACCTAGTGACCTTGTTACGTCAGTAATAATTAACAATAATTAATTAATAGTTTTTTGTTCATAGTGGTAATATATGTAGTATAGGATTTATCTTATAATGAAACTGAAATTAGTTTTATAAGTAACATTAAGAATATATTGTTGTAAGAGCATTGAGACTATTGTATAATGCTCCTAATACGTCTTTATTATTATTATTATTATTAAAGGTAGGTTGTGACGTCATAGCCTCTTAGGCCCTGTTTATAAGCGCTTTGTTTTTGCCTTATAAACACAATCGATAGGGACAACTCGGACACCGGGGTCAAGTTTTTAGGTATCAGGCCTCTTGATGCACTCTCAAGTCTCGCATATTTCAATGTCTGCCAAAAGAAAGTGTTGTGTGGCGTCCAAAGAAAGTGTTGGTCGAAAAAGAAAAACATCTGCATCAAATGAAGTAACTGGAAGCAAGAAAAATTGATTTTTGCAAAATGCAAAAGTGATTGCTCTTCTAAATTACTTGAGAAACTACAAAACTAAATGCGAATTTAATGGCATCAACTTTGAAGCAGACTTGCAATACATGTATACCGAGCTTCGTATGTTGCATGGCTGCCGATTTTCCCGAAGACCTTGTTGCGAAAGTGTGACAGAATCGGATATAAACATAAAAGATATGAACAGTGATCAGTATGAAGAATAAAGCAATTCTTTCTTTCCGCCATGTTTACACTCGAATTTCCCGCGTACACGCTCGACGGCGTGAGTATACTTCACCCTAGTCCTAGGGTTACCCTAGCCCGATCATCTCCTTATAAACGCAAGCTATCTTTTCGCCCTGGCGATAGGGTAACCTCCCTAGCTAAGTGATAGGGTGACCCTACTAGTAGGGTAACCCTAGTTTGCTTATAAACGCAACGTAGAAAAATAACTATACTAGGGTCATCCGGGCGCTAGGGTAACCCTATTCCTAGGGTACCCCTAGCGTTCTGGCTATGGTGTCAAAAGCAGTCTCGACTCATTCCTCCCAAACACGGCCATTTTAATGGCGGAAAATGCTAATTTTTACAGGAAATGGCTAAAATGAATGACTCAAAAGGACCTTTCAGTTTTTTTTCTGGTTTTTATTTTTGGTTAGGTTAAGTTAGGGTTAGGGTTAGGAGTAGACTAGTTCTAGCAAATGGGAAGGTCCATTTGAGTTATCCCTTTTAGCCTTGTCCAACTTTACACATAAGATACAACTATTATTTCATCAAATTTCTAAATCAAACTTTCACTATTACCAATTGGCATGATATCTTTAACATTATTTTTAAAAAAATGCGAGCTTATTTTTCATCGGTGAATCACATTAATTTTGTTAAAATTTTACTGAATTTCAATGCTGGCCAAAATCATTTTGGTTAACAGCTATTTTTATGACAAATAAATCATAACATTAACGGGTTGCAGTGATATCACAGCAATCTATATTTTGAAGCAAGAAATTAATCATGAGGAATAGCCTTTTAACTAGATTGTAATTTTATATCATTTAGATGGATAGTCTGTATGCTTTGAGAATTATGTATGAACTAAACGTAAGTATATAATTTAAGGATTATAACATATGAATCAAACTATAGCCAAGAAATTAGATATTTCTCATATTATACACTCAGCGGTCTCTCGCGTGTGACGTCACCTGAGTGTTATTTTTCGGTCAGTCTTCGTAATTTCTTTGATCGTTTTTTTATCATCATTTGTATTTCGCTTGTATCTGTTACTAGCTAGACCACGGCTCAAGTCAATCGAAGCACTCAGGTGCAGTAGCGAAGTTGGCCATAGCAACTGGTCATGCTATGCAAATTGTGAAACGATTTACATATTCAGATCTTTAGAAATATATTGTTTTCAAAATATGAAGATGTTTATAAATTAGCATAGCATGACCAGTTGCTACGGCCAGCTTCGCCACTGCTCAGGTGACGTCATACGCGAGAGACCGCTGAGTATACGCGCCCACTGGTAAGATTGCGGACTCCTACATGTATATGCAATTTTCGACCTGTTTCACTGCTTATATAGCTGAAACGAGAAAGAATGACATCAAAATACTTCGCGATAGTACTTTTTGCAGTAAGACCTTTCATATAAACAAAAGTTGCTTTTGGGTGACAGTTCCTCTTTAAAGGCGTAAATTCATACGAAGCGTAGGACTTGTTATTCGCCCAGTTGACTTTTTTGGTTTGTATTTAGTCATTTTCAAGAAATGTTCTAATGATATTAGGTGCTACTCCGTGTGACGAACCATACTGGGCAAGTAGAGAAAAACTCTACTTAATTACGACGGCTTTGGACAATGACGAAACTTAACTGGAGTGTTGGTCACCCCAATTCTAATATTGCTGTTACGTTTGATCATTTTCCAAGTGACTCTTTTTTCCAAGTAATTTTACTTACACAACTAATGACGTCATCAAGCTCAAATTTCAAATGGTCGTATCTAGACAACGGCAAGTGAAAATTAGAAAAATGAAATGAAAATCGAAAAACGAATATGGAAAGACGATTTTTGTTGCACAGGTACTAGTGTTTATGAAACGAAAATTAAATTTTAGGTATTTATAACGAACTCCTAAAATAACGAGGAATTATCATTTCATATCTCACGTCGTTCTTGAGATCACGGCAAACATGGAGGACGGCGTCCTTCAAATAAAAAATTCTTAATGCAAAACAAAGAGAACGAATTTTTTATATTCCCAAGGGTATTCTGTACACCGTCTTCGTTCTGTTTATAACGGCTGTCTGGGCATTTTTACGTCTTTAGGACGGCATGAACTCGCAAAGACGTGAGAGCTGTTACTTAAGATTGACTTCAAAACAGACACTACAATCGTTTTGGTAGCACTAAAGCATTTTGATGGTGAAAAAACAAGCTTTGGATATGAAATTCCGAGTAAATTAACAGTGCCTTCTTTTAAATGTTGAAAATTATTGACGTTTTAACTACCGTCGCCATCCTAGTTTGCTAAAGGTCCTTAATTACACTTATGTACCACCGACGTCACGAGGTTTTTACACGTTTTTAGAAAATCAGGTATATCTTTGAGATTATTCTACAAAATCACTTGAAACTTTGCACATTACGACACTGTAATCTCACCAAAGTAGCGATGCCAAATTAATTCACTATATTTCTAATTACTTGATTTTCTGAAAATTTGCAAAACTCGTGACGTCGGTGATTACTCATTTGCATAACCATCATTTGCATATCTCAAAAGTCTAAACATCTCATGAGATATGAAAGAGCTCTAAATTACAATTCTTCGTTATTTTAGAAGTTTATTTAAATAACTAAAACTTAATTTTCGATTCATATAAACACTTCAAGATATGACGCAACGACCATCTTATTCATTTAGGTTATGCCATTGGCCTTGCAAATTACAAACATTGCGGGAAATCTCATGGTAAGTATACTTTCGATTGAGAAAAATAATATTGAGAATAATAAAAGTGACGTTAAAATGTCTATTCGGAGTTTGGGGATTTTACATAATTGTGATCTTTGCAATCTCCTGAGAAAAATTGTAAAATATCTTGTCCGAAAATATTGGACTTTTTCGCTGTTAAAGTTGACGATTTTGAAGTTAGAAACACCTGGAGAATAGTTGTTGCAAGTGACGTTAAACCATGGACGTACTATAAACATCTCAAAGAGATTATATCATAGTAACGCGAGTTAGACGCCGGAATCTCCAAAGTATTTTTTGGATTCGATCGAAACTTCATCGAAATATATGTTACAATATTCTCTACCTCCTCTAATGCAGATGATAGTCAAAATGAGTGGAAAAATCAAAGTCGCCAACTAGCGGGAAACGTCCATGAGGATTACATTTGCAAGGAACAAAAGACAAGCACTCAATGATGTCAAAATTGAAAAGAAAACCACCGTTGTACATCAACTTTGAGGCGCAGAGAATGCTCTGAAACGGTGGCGCCAAAAACATCAAATACGAGAATGAAAACGTTATTTCTCGAATACACGAGCAGATATCGTAAAACTATGCAGTTCAAACAGAAGTCAGAGCTCTTCCTTCGATTACAAGACACCGACGACGAGGCTAATCCGAGTTTTTTTAACGATCTTTAAGGTGTTTTGAAATACGAGGAAGAACTCTTTACTATTCTTTAAACTTGCTTCTCAAACAAACCTGTATTTTGAGAGAAAATCAACATGAAAGTTGGGCAACTTTATCTAAAATCTTCCTCTAATTTCAAATCCTCCGTCACGCGATGTTGTTTGTTTTGAGTTTGAGAATAACATTTCTAAACATTATACTTAAATACATTTTATTTAAAGTGGTTTATTTTTTCATTGCAATTCTCCTTTAATTTGTCCTCCATTCTGTTTCTATATATTTTTATACCTTCTATTTTTTAGTCTAGGACACTTTTGGGTGGTCGATCTGAGAGGAACGAGTACCTGTTACTTCATGCATTTCATGAAAAGTGAGCATTGTTTAATATTTTATAAATTCATATTTGCATTTCATGAAAACTAAATGGGTTACACTGGTAAATTCTATTTCAGAGTCATCCTCAGGGTAACATGTAAAACCGCGCCAAGTGTTCTAATTTTATCCATTTAAGAGCACAAAGTATTTTGGGAATATATTTGCGCATTAGCTCAACTTGTAGAGCAGCGCACCGGAATCTCGATGGTGCGAGTTCAAATCCCGTTCGAGTCAACAATTTTCCTCTATGAATTTTCATGTTACACTGGTAAATAGTGTTAACCTTGCTAAAAGCATAATGAAATTATATTTATACGAGTCAGTCAGTCTGGCCAGTTAAAGTGACTCGATAGTAAAAAATTGTTATAACATTGATTTTTTTGTAGCCAATATAGATTTTGCATACATAACTATTGTGGGTTCTGTAACAAAATTCCAAAAAGTATATATGCAATTTTTTAACATCGAGTTTCACTTAAAGCTAAACCTGTCATTGATACTATCAAAGTTTTGAAGCTTGGCATGATGATGTATTAATGAAATATAAATCAAACGTTTGCGGTTATAACGTTTGCACTTTGTCGAGATGACGTCAATACCCATGTTTGTCCGCATTTACCCATAATTCTTGCGGCCATAACAAAAGAAAATAGCTCATTTGCAATCATTTGTGAGTCAAATTTGGTTTGTTTGTCCGCATTTTGAGCTATTAATAGCAACGTTTGGAAAAATCACTGTTTGCGTAATCTACACTTTCTTGTCTTTAGAAAATGTGTGGTTGGGAAAAGGGTGTGTCTGCTTAGGAATTCAAGACATGGGGATATTTCTGGTTGCTCTGAGACCATTGTAACTGCTTATCTAAAATAAATATGAATGTGATGAAATTTTTAGTATGAGAAATAGTGCTCTCAAAATGACCCTATTTTGACTATCGAGCCACCTTAAACTCACCAATTCTCCTTGACTTGCCTATAACGCAAATAAGATATTTTTATATAGCTTCTACATGAAGTGAATAGTTGAATGTCAAAATGTTAAGCTTTGTGTTGATGTTCTATAAAGTTTGGTTTGTCCGAAATGCTAGTGAGTGTGACATCAAATCAGTCATTATTTCGGATACAATATTCTGCTGTTAGAGAAATTTGACCTAATTCAAACGTTGATGATATACTTGAATTCTATACTAGAGAATTTATCAACTTTTTCACTAAAATCCTCAACCAGTCTATCATATGGAAAGCAGAAAAGAAAGCCAAATACCTGATTTGACGTGATCACACTCATGGGATTTCGGAAAAACATACCGTTACATAAAATCAACGCAAAGAAAGGCTTCCAGAAAGAAATATTAAGAACAGAATAGAAGAATCAAGCTATAGTTAGTTCAAAGTAAACTGTACATTTATGTAGTAAATTTAAGTTGATTTAACATTATAATAAGATGATACAGACACTGAAAAGGTGAACGTTGAAGTACAGATTATGCAATAGAACGTCTGGATAGTTGTTATACTGTACAATAACAAAAACATGTTTGAATTTTCATTCTCATTTCTATCTTTGCTTGATAACTATGTATACCTTCTATTTATTTACATATGTTTATGTACAGTTTAATAATTCCTTACGAACAAACCGTTACATACAATCAACGCAAAGCTCAAATCATAATACATTTTGGCATTCAACTATTCACTTTGTGTAGAATCTGTATCAGTAATATCGTATTTGCATGGGGTTATAGGCAGTTCAAAGCGGTAACTGGGATAACGAACATGCGCAAATTCACGTATTGTGCAAGAGATATCCTCCTACCTATATTATTACCTCCTGTTATTACAACGTATCCTTCTACCTATATAATTTCCAACAATCAGGAAGTGATACAATGTCTTTTACCATAGTAATACCATGATTTACTCGGTTTCTTTTGTTCTCGCAGGGAAATTTAATCGCTAAATTCCCCACGTTTATTTGTTTGAAAACTACTCATGCATACTAATTAGGGAAAATTTCTAATTTTTCCTCATTCCTATGATATGCATGAGGGAAATTTAGTAGAACACAAAGGATTTCTTTATCTTCTAATTTTCCCTCATTCAAATGCACGGGAAATTTAGTAGACAAAAACTCTGTCTCCAACCACGGGCTGGATAAGGTTCTCAAAGTTATCCTCGGCGATCATAATATTACAAACTAATACCATGACTTGTCGGGAAATTAGCGATTAAATTGCCCTTCGCCTCCGGAAGATTTGTAAAAGTCCTCGGGCTTCGCCCTCGGACTTTCACAAATCTTCCCTCGGCGGGTTTAATCGCTAATTTCCCTCAAGTCATGGTATTACTTATAATAAATATACGGTTATAGTATGCTCTCCACAGGACATTTTAAGATCTTGATTTGTACATGATAGTAAAATAAAAAATGGCGATTAGCACGGCGAGGGCCCTTGCAACACAAACCGCATCTTATTTGTTACTCGCTTTGAAGTTTGCCGAGTTTCCAGCCCATATTTTGACTATGTTAGCATGAATACTAATATATTTGTCTTTTTTGTAGAAACTTTATCTGTCCTGATAAGTCGTATGAAAAGAAGCAGAAGGTAATTTATGAAGTTCGGATACATTGCTAGTTCTTGCACACATTTTTTTTATAGTATTTACCCAGGAAGCCTAATCGCGTGATGCGATTTTCAGTAGGGTCCTGGATTTTCGGATTTTCTCATATTTGTTTTGCGTTTATGTTTTCTAGCCCGTCCATTCCACACAGAAAGGTAACGAAGGTGAAATGAATACTATTACAACCTCGAAGAAAGTCCGAAAGAAACCTGCTTATTCTGGAGGCTTGGTCCTGGAACCGAAGAAAGGTTCGTGCCTGTTGTCAGTCTACTATTGAGCAGACGTGTCTATAGCCTGATTTTTAGACGGTACCGTGTCGTCGCTCACTCCCCTCCCCGTTTGATTGACTTCACCGGAAATCGTGTTCCTGACGTAGTTTATCATTTGTATTGCAAGAGCCAATCGTAACGCTCGTAATAAATGGACCGTGATCGACATGAAAATATAAACATGAACTTGTCAAATGTCTACACACGTGTATTTACTATAAGATATTGTTGTTCCCTATATAGATGCAGCTGATATCCCCAATTTCATTAAAGGGATACTCCAGCCAAAATACAAATGTAGTTCATATAAAAGATCTTACTGACTTTAGTTTATTTCCAAAGTTTCAGCATTCCTATCAATTTAGTTAAGAAGATATGGCTAGTTGAGTTTGTAGAGTTTGTCCAATTTCGACGCCATATTTGTTTCTCAAATACGACGTCACTGAGTGATTCTATCTCGTATTATGCCTAAGGAGCTCCTCTACTTTCCTGCATGAGGAACTAAATAGTTTATTTCGACTAATTTTCGTCCAAAGACCATTCACAACAGCTATCACTATGTGATCGCCATCAAAACAACTCCACTGCCGATAGAGAATCACTCATTGACGTCATATTTTCAAAACCAATATGGCGTCAAAATCCTCATATTTTCAACTTCAACTAGCCATATCTTTTTAACTCAATTGATGGGAATGCTGAAACTTTGGAAATAAAATAAAGTCAGTAAGATCTTTCATATGAACTACATTTGTATTTTGGCTGGAGTATCCCTTTAAGTGTTACTCCTGATCTTCCAGTAGGTTGATTAAAGGAGAAACGACAATTACTATGGGGTTTTGGTTGAATTTCGCGAGTTTGGCATGGACTAACGGGGCCATTTGAAATATCAGAGATTTTCCAAATCCTCCAGGAAAATTGATAAATTAATACATATTTTCTTAAAATAAATACGTACTATACAGGCACTAAGGACTTTTTCTGCTCACGGCAAAAAGGTTTCCGATACCATAAGTGTGGTACGCTTTCTTCATAACTTCGTCGAGCCCACTTACAACCTACCATTCACCAATACACAAACATTAACTTTATTAACACTGAAAGTATTCAACGCTATGTTGAAAAACTATTTTAGTGTTTTACTTATAGAATTTGTGTTTACTTCTTTTTTAGGTTTCTACGACAAGTTCATATTGTTATTAGATTTCAACAGTTTATATCCCTCCATTATCCAGGAGTTTAATATTTGTTACACAACGGTGAATAGGGTGCCTCCTGAGGGCGTGGTAAGTTCAGTTTTTGCCCTTTCAGTTATTTCCAAACTGGTCAATTACTTATAATCCAATTATTTTTAAACCATTTTAAACATAAAAACCATTTCCTGAAAGTTTGGTTCACTATCAGCGATCTCAAAAGAAGTAATGGGGAACTGTATTAAAAAAACAACTTTAAAAACACAGGACTTTGAGTGCAATCTTTACCAATGTTAATAGTTTTACGGTATCTGCTTTTGCACTCTGATTATAAGTAATCTGGTTGTAAGAAATAACGTTTTCATTATCGTATTTTATGCTTCTGGACGACGCCATTTTAGACTTGCTCGACGGCTTAATGTTTAGCGGCGGTTTTCTTAACATCACAATATACGGATAGCGAATCTAAAACTTGCGTTCTTTGTTATACCTTCGCGTTGTAAAATTGGTTGGTTATTTTTTCGATGTTCTCAACGATTTATGTGTAATAAGACTGTTTGATTGTCATTACATCCGTGGAAGCATTGTCGTTAAACTTTAACGCAGAAAAAGGCTTAAATATTGCGCTTGGAATAATAGTGTGTAGACCGTTAATTGTATAACGGTTGGATTTTCGTCAATTGACTTCATTGCATAATCAACAACATTTAAAATCTGTTACTTTCCAAGTATTGAACCTTTTAACCGTCATTGAGCTCCATGTACCACCAACTGCCAGTTTTACTTCCAATATCCCATTTTTCGAGATTCGCAATTTGTGTATTCTAAAGTACTTGTCTTTTGTTTCTCGCACTCAATGACGTCAAAAATGAAAGAATCCGCCGCTGTACATATCGAGTTTCAGCCGTCGAGCGAACTCTAAAATGGCGTCGTCCAGCAAACTCTAAAATGGCGTCGTCCATAAAATACGAGAATGAAAACGTTATTTCTTGATTACAAAAGTAGATGCCATAACCTATTAACATTTCTGAGCATTATACTTAAAGTCCTTTTATTTAATTATTTTTTTCTATACAGTTCCCCTTTCAGTTGATATTTGATAATAAAAAGGATAACTCCTTCCTTTCCTACTTTTGCTTATATTTATTTCCCAATTTTATTTGCCTTTCCGCGCCGATTGCATCGGGGTCACACTTATAATGCCTATAACCTCAAATACGATATTACTGATATAGATTTTACATGAAGTGAATGTTAAATGCCGAAATGTTTTATGATTTGAGCTTTACGTTGATGTTGCATAAAGGTTGTTTTTTTCGAAATGCTAATGCTTGAAGAGCTTGAAGATTTTCCTCAACGTGATATTATATGTGATATTATATGACAGGTATACCATGCTGTCTTCTTATTAGGAAGATGACGATGTTGAGACGTGGGTGGAACTACCTGATTCAGATCTTGAACCGGGCGTGTTACCTGTAGAAATTCGAAAGCTTGTTGAGCGAAGAAGAGAGGTGAGGAGTTGGTTTGATTTTCTTGAGTAACTGAATGAAGGGAGTTGGGACCAAGGGATGTGTTCATGTTTTTATATCTATTCTAAAATATATAAATTAAAGTGCCTATGAAACGAAAATTAAGTTTGTTTTATTTGAAAGAACTTTTAAAATAATGAAGAATATTAATTTACAGCTCTTTGAGATATTTAGACTAATGTGATATTCAAATGAGATTACCTATGACGTCAAAAGGTTTGCAATACATTTTAACATATTGGAAAATCGTGTATATCTTTAAGATTGTTAAACGAAATCATTTGAAACTTTGCATCTGGATACAGACCACTAAATTGGAGAACATCGTTCTAGTTTTATGGTCGCCATGGTAACAAATTTGTTTTCAGACATCTTGGTTTCTAAAATAAAATTATTTGTTTTCTCTTCCGTCCCCAAGATTCTCGGGTTGGTACTGGTTGAGCAGATTTTTACGGACTTAGTTTAACTTTGGTGTAACACAGCTATGTCAGAAAACAAAGATTTTTGACAAAGAGACTTAGAGGTCTGGGAACTATACTATTAGCATTGCAACATTAAAATTTAAACAGTGTTCTTCAGCTTAGTGTTCTGTATCCACATGCAACGTTTCAAGTGATTTCGTTTAATAATCTTAAAGATATACACGATTTTCCAATATGTTAAAATGTATTGCAAACCTTTTGACGTCATAGGTTATCTCATTTGAATATCACATAAGTCTAAATATCTCAAGAACCAAGTAAAATATGAAAGAGCTGTAAATTAATATTCTTCATTATTTTAAAAGTTCTTTCAAATAAAACAAACTTAATTTTCGTTTCATAGGCACTTTAACAAAATTAACTGCTAATGGCTGAAAAATGTTTTAGCGAGGTACTGTAAGTTAACATGGGTTCACTGTCTTTTAGGTGAAGAAACTGATGAAAGGCCAGAGTGCGGAATCGGATTTATATTTACAGGTCAGTGTGGACATTCTAATAGGGAGATCAAAATGCCTATCTCATGATTGGATTTTTTATATATTTATTATCTTTGGTACTTTCTCATCAAACATACTTAATATTATCATCAGCTGCTTTTACCTCACTGATCTCTAAATAAAGACTAGTCGAGCCACTATTGTTCAGAAAATGAAGCTAGAAGTAGGTCGCTAGTTTTACTATAGGCGACAGAGACGTCTCTGATATTTTAAGATGCTAAAATGAATCAGTTGTCCAAAGTTTTCCCATAATATAGAACACAAACTACGGCTCCATAGCTATGAAACCGGAATTAGCTCGTGGCGGCCATATTGGAGTCATGACGGTGTCACTCCAATATGGCCGCCACGCACTAATCCCGGCTTCATTATTATTGTAATGAGCCGTAGCTTATGTTCTAAATTACGGGAAAACCTTCGACAACTGATTCATTTTAGCATTTTAAAAGGTCCGTGACACATATAGTCTTTGTCGCCCACAGGAAAATTATTCATAATTGGCCGCCAAATTAAAATTATTTTATATGCATATAAATTGGCCCTTATGACCTCGTTTTCATGTACAAAATTGAAAAGGATTCTTACTTTAAAACGAGGTCATAAGGGACAATTTATATATGCATATAAAATAATTTTAAATTGTCGGCCATTTATGAATAAGCTCTATTTATTCCGGTTTCAGTTTTTCGCAGCATCCAAGCAATAGTTGCTCGATCCAGTCTTTATTTAGAGATCAGTGCTTTACCCCTGCTCAAGTGGTTAATTATTCACAGGAAGTTACATCGACCTAGGGACACGCAAATATGTTGCGCAGTTATTCCAAACTGAAATACAAAGAGAGTGTATATATAACAGCGGTGGTAATGCCGGTGGAAGAATTGGGTATACTACAAGTAATATTTGGCATTTCACTCAATTGAACTGTATATATTCCAACACTCGAAATTTACCTTCACCATAAATCCTTACAACATGCAGTTTAATCGAGTCGTAATCGAGTGAAATGCCAAATATTACTTGTATATACCCAATATATATAGCCTGGTGTTGAAATTTCGAATTTTTGTAGTGCCTCTTACTTTAGCATAGTTCGCTTAGCGGGGAACTCGCTAGGTGGGGGGTTAGGGTTAGAAAACTCGTTGGGCGGGGGGTTGGGGTTGGGATCTTTGTGGTTTTGGGGCCGCGTCGGTTACCAAGAACAGGAGGCTTGTACGAGGGCAATGTATTTGCTCGTCAGGGCAACGTTTATGTAATCGTTGCCACAAATTGCTTCGTTGTTATTGGGAATCGAAACATAAAAGACAATCAATTTTTTTATTAATTATTTATTTAGTACGATATTCGACAGAAAGCTCTAAAACTAACAGCAAACAGGTACGTTTTGCACTTTCTTTCATCTTTGTGGAGCGTCGTGTGCCCAGTAAATGTAAAAAAACAGCACTAGGTTAAAACAGTACTTTTCCTCAAATAGTGCCCGCTCAAAATGCAAGCGTAAAAATAATTTACAATAACCTGATGGAGCAATCTCGTACCCAGGGCGTTTTGCCTCCACGGTGAAAGGTCAGCGAAAATGGGAAAAGGTTAGATTATGGGATGACTCAGACTGTGTAGGACCTTTTCCGAAGATGGCGCCCAGTCGACTTCGGTCGACCTTCGGAAGACCGTGAAAAGGGTTAGGATTTGGGTTGATTAGCGTTGGCTTTCGAAGCCGACACTAAGCCGACAGTGACGTACTGTGAGGCATCTTCGGAAAAGGTCCCACAAAGTAATCCCATCTAACCTCTTCCGCGAAAATGGGATCGGATGATCACATGACACCCGGAATTAACGTGATAATAAATGAGCAATATTCAACGCTCATTATACTTGGTCGTGTACTAAAGATCTCTTTCTCTAAACAGCATGTATGGTTGTCTTGGGTTTTCGCAATCACGGTTTTACGCCAAGCCATTGGCCGCTTTGGTCACAAGTAAAGGAAGAGAGGTGAGTTAAAAAGGTTAACATTTTCGTGCCTTTATGTAGACGACGATACTAGTCCAATTGTCGACAAACATTATACTTTACTCTATATTTATACTTTTTTGATGGAATCGTCATGGAATCAGGGACCTTAAGATCTAATACTCATGCAACGTCGACAACGTCGTTGCTATTTCAGTGTCGTTTCGTAAACGGTTGTTGTCATAAGACCAATGATCACATTTCTGCAGCCAGTGATGTTTTGGTGTAACCGCAATTCATCACCCAACGGCTTGGCAAACATGCATCGTAGTTGATTGTTTTTTCCCAGATGGAAATTTCTCGTTCTATAACATTCTAAGCCGTTTTCACGTTTCGTAAATAGCCAAGCGTCTTTATGTGCAGGTAAGTATGGCAGCGGGAATCAATAGGATAGGATTCATTTCAATCCGATTGAAATTCATCCTGTATAAACAGTCTCCAAATTATAAGGACTTAACTTTTTGAGTGAGTCAGCACAGAAGTTTAATTATTAGTTAATTCAGCAATGGCTGAATAAATCGTACTGGCTTTGGGGCCGCAGTACTAATTGGCACTAGCTGTTGCGGTTATCCAGCCTATTGTCTTAATGTCTGTATTTATGTTTGTAATGTGTGGCAAAGTTATTAGAATTAAAATTAAAAATTAAAATTAAAATAACCAATTCACAACTTGTATTAAAGTATTAAAAATACTTAATATCTATCCAAGTGAATTACAATAATATCTAACCTATTGATTTACAATATGACGATAATACAGTATACAAAATGCGAATGCTAGCTATTTTACCTACAAATTAATCTACTCTCCACGTGTTCATCTTTTGCGTTTCTCTTGAATTCTCGACTTCTTAGTTGGTACGCTAAGTGTATATTATAAGGAACGCTAAGCTATTGAGGTATACGTCAAAGGTATGGTGTTCATTATACGTCATTCCATAGTTGTGAGTTTTTGATCTAGTGCACAGTTTTTTGGTTGAGATTTGTACATGTAGGTAGTTGTTTAAACATTTAAAAACCATAACACCTTTCATTGTACGTCTATCGTGAGTAATCTCCATGCACTCCATAACCTTATTCATTTGACGAATTTAAATTCATCAATTTAAGAAAGTCTTCAAAATTAACCACTCCATCGTGATCAAAGTCAGCTGCGTTAATCATGCCTCGGACCTCTTCGTCGTCGAAGTTGTGCCCTAAGATCTTGAAAATGTTGTGCAGGTCGTCCACCGCAATGTGTCCTTTTCGTGCGCGGTCGAACACCTGAAACGTTTGTCGGGCCAGGTCGACTTCTGATGAGACGTGTAATTTCTTGGTGGTCAATTCCAAGAACTCTGGGAAATCTATTGCCCCATTTCCATCGGCGTCTAAGAATTAAAAGGTGATAGAGTGTGGAAGGTTTCTATTATATATAAAAAATCCTAAAAGGTTGCTGTATATTGCCGAGATGGTGAATAGGAGGAGGAGCGTTGCGAACGTACTTTGATTGTCTTTTGAAAATTAAACTATTACTCTAAAATAAAATGCTAGAAATGGTAATAGTTTTACGATATCTGCTCTTGAGAAATAACGTTTTCATTCTCGTATTTTATGTTTCTGGGCGGCACATTTAGTGCAGCGAACAAAACACAAGCGCTCAATGACGTTGAAAAGAAAATCGCCGCTGTTCATCAAATTTCAGCCGACAGCAAACTCTAAAATGGCGTTGTCCAGAAACATAAAACACGAGAATGAAAACGTTATTTCTCGAGTACAAGAGCAGGTACAGTAAAACTATTAACATTTATAAATATTATACTTAAAGGACACTGGCAACAAAAATTAAGTTTGTCTAATATCAAAGAACTCGTAAAATGATAGAGTAACACCTTTTACAACTTTTCGGTATTTTACTTCGTTTTTGAAATATTTCAGTTTGTTTGATATGTAAATGAGATGGTCTCTGACGTCTTGTGCAGTGTAGAGAATTTTCACTCATTAAAAAATGTCTTGTATATCTCAGTGATTGCTAAGTTTACAACGTTCATTATCATGAGGAGTTATTATACGCACATTTTCAAGTAAATTTGTGGAACAAACTTGTAATTTACAAACTGAAATATTTCAAAAACGAAGTAAAATACAGAAAAGTTGTAAAAAGTGTTACTCTATCATTTTACGAGTTCTTTCATATTAGACAAACTTAATTTTTGTTGCCATTGTCCTTTTATTTAAAAGTAATTTTTTTACTATTGTTCCCCTTCAAAAACATCTTTTTGTAAAAATCTTTTAGCTAGCCATACCAACACTGAACAATCTTCTAAACTTTAAAAGCAAATAGATTTAGTCCAATTTACAGTTATACACTCAACAACTGATGTACACTTACCTATCTTATTCATCATATCCATCACCTCAGCTTCAGTCATATTGTAGCCAATTGATGTTAGAACATGCCTCAGTTCTGTAGCCGTGATGCACCCGTTACCGTCTTTATCGATCAAGTTAAATGCTTCGCGTATTTCTTCCATGTTTTCTTGTGTCGTACCAGAAGCCTAAAAAGACAACAACTTTGATACGAAGACCACGAGCATATGGTAGACATTTAAATCGAATGCTCTAAGGTTGGTGTACTACCGAAATAGTGTGTAGGAGGTCTAACGTTTCGAGCGAAGGCCTTCTATCCAAGTGGACTTCAAGTACGTATTTCATATAAGGAAGTAGTCGAAGGGCAAATGCATTGGATTGACGAACAAATACATTGGACTAGTTACCAGGTTTATGTTAGTATTAGGCACTGATCTCTAAATAAAGACTGGATCGAACAACTATTGTTCAGAAAATGAAGCCGTAAGTGGCTCGTGGCGGCCATCTTGTTGGGACCACGTTATATAGTTTTGCTATAGGCGACAGAGACTATCTGTCTCTGATCTTTTAAGACGCTAAAATGAATCAGTTGTCCAAGGTTTTCCCATAATATAGAATACAAACTACGGCTCCATAACAGTAACTACGAAGCCGGAATTAACGCGTGGCGGCCATATTCGAGTAACCATGCACCACGGTGGTCACTCCAATATGGCCGCCGCGAAATATTCCCGGCTTCATAGTTACTCTAGTCTCCTTCGCAGCCGTTCTTAGTGTCGGTCCTATTCTCCCTCCCCACTAACGGCTGCTTACTGTAGCGCGACATTCCATTCCAATTGTATTATCTCGGCCAATCAGGAAACAGCCATGATTGAAAAACATGCACGTTGAACCTGTTGCCGTTCTTCCTCGCTTTCAACATCGCTTATGCTAACTGCTTTGATACCTAAATCCCTGAGGTTCTTAACTTGTTCAACAATGAGGTTCATCAACGACGAGACAACGACGACGATATGTCCTTGTTGGTGGAACAGGTAATCGAAGATCAAGGATAAAGCTTGAAAACCAGCGATTTACCGAATCCTGTAGGCAAATTCACGAAGATATCTCTCTTCTCTTTTATAAATGTAATAATCGCATCCTGGTGATCATTAAAATCATAAATTTGAAATTTTCTAGCAACTTCGAAAAATACTTATTTATACGACCCCATTTTGTTTTGGTAATTATAAATTCTGGCGAGCTCTAGTTCCCGATTTTGGTACTAGAGCAGTGATTGGCTATTTATTTGGAATGTAATGTCGCGCTGCAGTAAGCAGCCGTTAGTGGGGAGGGAGAATAGGACCGACACTAAGAACTGCTGCGAATGAGACTATAATTACTGTAACGGGGCCGTAATTTGTGTTCTAAATTGCGGGGAGACCTTCGACAACTGATTCATTTTAGTATCTTAAAAGATCAGAGACTATAGAGTTGTCCCTTCAAGATGGCCGCCGCGAAATATTCCCGGCTTCATTTTTTCGCAGAATCCAAAAAATAGTTGCTCGATCCAGTCTTTATTTAGAGATCACTGGCATTAGGGTTAGCAATTACAATAGTGTTTTTAGGAACAATTCGTTGTCGGGTGGCCAACCAGGTATCAATGCTAGACAAAACCAATAACTTCAGATTGATTAAATAAACGATAAACGTTTGTTGAGCCCATGGAGAAGAATGGTTCCAAGTTTGAAAATTAGACGCCTTTCTTGTTTTTTTACGGCTATCGTTACCATCGGAAGTGGGTTAGATGACACAAATTTTCATGTCCGAAATGGGATAATAATAATAATAAATTATGTAGTGATAATAACAATAAGCAGATATTAAACTGTGATAACCGACAGTTTGTTGTCATTATTTATGTTCTCGTTTGTCGCAGTACTCGCCAAAAATGTCGTTTGTGTTTCCCTAAAAAGTCGACTGTATAGTCAAGAATTCATTATCTAAATTGTCAGAATTAAAACATTTAAAAACGTTAATGGACAGTTGCATCGGCCATTTTAACTTTGAGTTAAAGCCATATGAAGCAGATTTTACCTCTTCCAAACCGGTATAACAGGTATAGAACGGTGAAATACGGAATATTCCGCTCTCAGATTTGAAGGGTCGCCACGTAGTTATGCGAACAAGTTTCGTTATTGATTGATTAAAACAATAAAATAATATAATCAACCACAAAGAAACCAATGACCTCTTGTAACCAATCACAAAACCTGTTCATTTTAGGTACGTGCCTTATTAGGCAAAATAACGTCACAGTTTATAATACAGGGTGTATAAAAAAAACGCGACCTTTAGAAATTAACCTATTGTTGTTAAGCACAAGATTTTATGCTCCTGGGAATTTAAAATAGCTTCTAATCGTATGAAGGAACATAACTGCATAACAAATTGTCAAAGTACTAATTAGTCATATCATCAGTTCGAATAAAAATGGTTCAACTGACCACAGAGCAACGATTTTTTACATTGAGTAAGTACATTGAGTTTCGGTATTATGTAAAACAGTAAAAACTCGTTGCTCTGTGGTCAGTTGAACCATTTTTATTCGAACTGATGATATGACTAATTAGTACTTCGACAATTTGTTATGCAGTTATGCTCCTTCATACGATTAGAAGCTATTTTAAATTCCCAGGAGCATAACATCTTGTGCTTAACAACAATAGGTTAATTTCTAAAGGTCGCGTTTTTTTTATACACCCTGTAGATACTGATAATCACAACATTCAAATATTACGTTCGTTGCCCAGTTCCATTCTCAATCATATTTTATAATATACCTCATGTGATGTCTTTTCATCCAATTTATGATCTGGTTCATTCCCCCGAAGCTGTTTAAAATCTTCTCCTTGCATTTTGTTTCCTTCTATACGGCAATTTCTTGTACTTGTTGCCGATTCTTTATGTTCTATTCTTTATGTTTGCGAGTGTTTCGATTTACTTCCAGGTTTAGAATGTCTGGAAATTGATACAGCATGGAGATAGAGGTTAAAGTGCCTATCACCCCAAATTCAATATTATACTGAAATAGATTCTACATATTAAGTGAATAGTTGAATGTCAAAACGTTTTATGATTTGAGCTTTGCGTTGATTATTATGTTATATAAAGGCATTAATGATGGTGACGTCAATTTATGGGGTCATTACATGGACCGGGCTGGCTCGGTTAACCGGGCTAGCCCGCGTCTTATATAAATCGCATATTTTTTCAACATTTCGATTACATGGCAAGCGGGCTATAGGCCGGTTTGCCAGGATCCCGACATAACAGTGCAAAACTGCCGAAAAGGTAACGTAACTCTGTGCGAATGAAGCGATTTTTTGTCAATTTATTATTTGATAATTGTGAATTTTGGGCTGTATAATCGTCGACGTCAACTCAAAACTTATCCCGCTCCATGTATGTAATAGCAATTTAAAACTCATCCCGTCTGCGGTCCATGTATAATCACCCCCTCATCCCGTCTGCGGTCCATGTATAATCACCCTGAATTTATTTAATTTAGACGTTGATGAAATACTTGAACGCTCGTAGATTTTATCAACTTTTTCGCTCAAAATTAATATTCAACCAGTCTAGCACTGAAAGCAGAAAGACAAATTTCGGATTAAAAGACTGACTCATTAGCATTTCGGATAAACAAACATTTATAGCACATTAACGCAAAGCTCAAATCATAAAACAATTCTGCATTCAACTTTTCACTTCATATAGAAGAAATTTATAGATACTCTATAAATCGTATCTGGAGTTATTAATTAGGTTGTCTCTACAATTGGCTAGATAAAACGGGTAAATGAGTTCTATGTGTATGGATCTCTTTACTAAACGAGAACTTACAATGTTATAAGGTGTCACGATAGCTGTGTAGTTTATCAACCATCGCTTCTGATTTTTAAACTATCCTGTCAACTGAACCATACTGTCTCAAAAGTAAACGAACACAGATATACTTGCTGAAGTGGTACTGATAATTAATAATTGTTTTTCCATACCCATACGCAAGCTCCATGTTGCACACCTTGACGGTACTCTATATGTTACACACCAGACGCACACGCCCCGTTAAGTGACAAATACTTGTTCTGTTCCATTTTTAAGCTTCTTTAATGTAAGATTAAGGTATACTGTACATTGTTCACTACATGATAAGTTTTCGTTAATCGTAACTCGGTTCTTCTGAACCCAATGCTACACTCTCACCTTGTTCGCTCCTATAATTCTTTCCCACGAGTGCAGCACATTCTTGGGATGTATATATCCCAGCGCTGTTATCACTAACATATCCCCTGCAATTGATATCCGTGGAAACGAAAGAATGTTACTGTGTGATTTGTTTATTTTGCTGGACAAACATATAGCTAATAGCGAAGCGCGCTGTAATGACGTCAGTATGTATATGTTGTCTTAGTTTGCTATAAATTCTTGCATTCCTAACAATAGAAAAAGTCGTTAGGAAACACTTTAGAGTCAATTTAGATTTGTCTGAGTTTTGGTTCTATAAATAGCATTAACGCGCTCCGGTATTCCTCTTTGCTAAACGCGTGGGTGAAATACGATTTTTTTAATTATAAATACCACCAATATTGCCGATTATCGAACTTTTTAAATTGCATGGTGTCTTGTTGTGCCTTTCGATTTGTATAAGTGGCAGTGTAATTTCGTTATTTTAGAAATTGATTGCTCCAGAAAAATGCCGATTTTTGACCATGCGGTCTTTTTGCGACCGTGATAGCCTCCACAGGACGGAATACGTGTATGCGACGTACGATTTTACATTTAACAACATTTGGACAACGATTTATGTAAAATGTTAATGTATACACTGCTGTAGTGAATATGTTAACGATCGTTAAGCTCATATCCTCAGAAATTCTCGGACAGGAGTCCCGGACAGGAATCGAACATGTAACCTTCTGATTGCCGGTGAGACGCTCTAACCATTGAGCTAGTGAGATGGAGAGCGAGTGACTGGCGTATACTATCAATCAAACCAGTACATAATTGTAACCTTCGCTCTCCATCTCGGTTAGAGCGTCTCACCGGCAATGAGAAGGTTGGGGTTGATAATCATGACGGGGGGTTGTGCGACCATGAAAAGCTAAAGTCGTTTATTTATGAAATGTTTGTAATAGTGTTAGCTGCACTGTGACACTTGAGCCGGTTCAACCCAGCTGAGCCAGTTAAGCCGGCAAAAAAATAGAAATATATTCATGTAGACTTGTTTCTAGCTTTTAATGTAACGTTGCTTAAAACTTTAAACACTATCTCATATATCGTACGCGCTAGCCGCTCGGCCGGGTCTGAACAGCTGTGGCCAGTTCGGAATTTATGATATGCAGGACGTCTGTTGCTAGTTCGGAAAGTTTCTGCAACTGAATATGTTTATTTACTCTAGCAACGTCTTCCCAATGCGATGACTAAAATGAAAACCTCTTTACAGATGCCGGATTTGATGCCCGTCAACTTTAACAGCAAAAAAGTCTGTGAAGATGAAATTTTCAGCTGACAAGATATATTACAATTTATCTCAGGAGAATCCATAGATTACAAATATGTTAAATCCCCACAGACGTTATAGGCACTTTAAGTTTGATTTTGCAAATACGAAAAACAAATAGCAAGCTGAAGTCCAAAACTGAAAACGACTCTGTTTCAGCTAAGCTTCAAGCAGCAAATTAAACAAATATACAGCAGTTAGATCAAGCTTTATATACCGAAATTTTAAGTCCTAAGTTCTGAGCGATGCTGTGGCGCAATAGGGGATCGGAGGTTTTGGCCAGGGAATCAATACCCACCGGATCGAATCCCGGCTCGGCCATTATTTTTCCACGGTGCTTATTTTTTTCACTTCCATTTCGTTTATTTTCCGTTCAATTTTCCCGTCTTTATATTCACTGAAGAATTTAATTTTCCGAATGGAACTATTATTTATGGCTAAAATTAATTTATTTCCACCACTATTTCATGCCCAGGCCCAATTGATGCGACCCGCTTGTATTTCCCTTCATTTATCTCATTGCGTTTACATAGAAGTGTTTGGACGTTTTTTGTCTCGTCTTTCTCGAGCGGGTAAAGGGGAACTCTAGTCCAAAAGCAAGTTGTGTTCATATGAAACATCTTACCTAAAATAGCTTAACCCTGAAATAGTTCCCTTTAATTAATGAGAAATAGCGAGTCAAAGTCGGAGAAATCGCCATGTTTTCGACGCCATGTTGTCTTTCTCAAGCAGACGCGGATTGTCAGCGGTCTTCAAATTTTGACGTCACTGAGTGCTTTTTTGTTTTGTTTTATAGGCGATCACAACGAGTTTCGTTATTTAGCGTTCATCTGACGAAGATTATTCTAGTTCATGTTCTTATAGTTCCTCAGGCGAGAACCTAGCTAGATGAATTTATTGCACATAACTTACAACAGAAGAGTGATTAAGCTTATCGTTTTCAACCTCTGGTTTTCAACCTAGACAAGTTCTTACAGCAATAAATTCGTCTAGGTTCTTGCCTGAGGAACTAGAAGAACTTAAACTACTAGAATAATCTTCGTCAGATGAACGCTAAACAACGAAACTCATTGTGATCGCTTACAAAACAAAACAAAAAAGCACTCGAGCTCAGTGACGTCAAAATTTGAAGACCGCTGACAATCCGCGTCTGCTCAAGAAAGACAACATGGCGTCGAAAACGATTTCTCTGATTTTGACTCGCTATTTCTCGTTAACTAAAGGGAACTACGCTATAATATTTCAGGGTTAAGCTAATTAAGATAATATGTTTAATGAACACAACTTGTTTTTGGACTAGAGTTCCCTTTAATATTACTGTCGATATTACCATTAATATTACCGATTTTTGGACAGTTCTCACGCTCATAACAATAGATAATTGCAAATTGAAACGTAAACAAATGCATTTTCGCCTAACGGTAGCTTGTAAACGGTAGTAATAGGCCATATTCTATTGATTAATCTGATATTCTATGGTTTGTATAGCTTTGTTTTATGAAATTGCTTCCTTCATGTTAAGCAATTTGGCCGGCTTTCTTCGAGCGTGATATGGATTTTTTACAATTCTGTTAGATTTAGGTTACAAATAATGGAGGATTTCGAATCGACCGAATCGTACCGCTCCTGCCTGAACAGCCATTTTATTTTCGTTATGGGACAGTACGATTCCGTAGCCGTGTGAGGGGGTGGGGGACCTTAAGTGCAAATGCGATGTAGGAAGTTTGTTAGACGTATCGCAGATAAAGAAAGCAAATAAAAAATCACATGATCACAAGGCAGTATCAAATTTATATAGTACTGATATGTAGAACTCTAAATTACCAAAACCCCTATATCATTAGAACAACAAGAATCTGCAACACACTAGCTAAATCCATAACATCAAAACACATTAGTATAAATACATTAGGTGATTATAGAAATTGCGTGCGCTGATTGGTCGAGCCTTCTCGGATTATTTCTCGATAATCACCTACAGCGTTTTTTCAAGATGGCCGCCAGTCGATTTGTCAAAGTGACAAAAAAAAAAGTCAAGAAACTAGTATTTTTTGAAGGAAATGCTGTTCCTAAGAGTGGGAAAATGTGTATTTATACTAAAACAATTATTCACCTCAGGCTCAGTGAATATCGGTGAATAAAAACCTCGACTTCGTCTCGGTTTTTATTCACCGATGTTCACCTCGCCTTCGGTAAATAATTGTTAATTAATCTAATGATTATGAGAAATCAATATTTCATTACTACATCTCATTACAAAACGGTCGTTCACATCGTAAGTGTTTAGTATTCATGTGATGTAGTACGCACACCTGGAAACAAGAAATTAATATTTAATCAATATCTGTAAATCGGTAAGAGATTTCTCCTAATATACATAAACTTTAGCTTCGATTTTCTTGGCTAAAATAGCTCATATCACATATTTTATTTAAGGGACCGCAGTGACTGGCGCGAGATCTATTTGTGAAATCTCTCAAATTATCGCAAACAAACAAATAAATAAAATTCCCGTCAGCGATTTTCCAAGTTTTACAAAGGTTTTGGAGCGGATCAAATCATGTTTCGAAAAATGACTGCAATTTCTCCACTCATAACATCGCTAAAACAATGAACCGTTGTTCTCAGATAAAAATAATAAGATATGGTAAAGGCTTGCGACAACAGTTTCTTTTAATGTGACACGAGTCTGCATTTTATTGTATAGATTTTGATGAAAACCAAGGAACTTGTGCAGAACATGAATCTGGACGTGATCTACGGTGACACAGATTCTATAATGATCAACACAAACACGACCGATTTCAAAGAGGTGTTCAAGCTGGGAAATAAGGTGTGTTAAGATGCTTTAAACGTTACTTAGATTTACTATGGTTCCTAAACTATGGTTACTATTTAGGAACTATATGGTTCCGAATCTATGGTTACTATTTAGGAACTATATGGTTCGTAAACTATGGTTACTATTTAGGAACTATATCGTTCCGAATCTATGGTTACTATTTACAGTAGGAACTATGGTTCCGAAACTGTTGTTAATATTTATAGGAACTTTGGTTCCTAAACTATGGTTACTATTTAGGAACTATATGCTTCCGAATCTATGGTTACTACTGTATTTACAGTAGGAACTATGGTTCCGAAACTGTGGTTAATATTTATAGGAACTATGGTTCCTAAACTATGGCTACTATTTAGGAACTAGATGGTTCTGTATCTATGGATACCATTTACAGTAGGAACTATGGTGTCGAAGCTGTTAATATTTATAGGAACTATGGTTCCTAAACTATGGCTACTATTTAGGAACTAGATGGTTCTGTATCTATGGATACCATTTACAGTAGGAACTATGGTTCCGAAACTGTGGTTAATATTTATAGGAACTATGGTTCCTAAACTATGGTTACTATTTAGGAACTAGATGGTTCTGTATCTATGGATACCATTTACAGTAGGAACTATGGTTCCGAAACTGTGGTTAATATTTATAGGAACTATGGTTCCTAAGCTATGGTTACTATTTAGGAACTATGGTTCCGAAACTGTGGTTAATATTGATAGCAACTATATGGTTCCGAAACTATTTAGGAACTATGTTGACTAAACTATGGTTACAATTTAGGAAGTAATATATCATACACGAGAAGGCGTTTATTATCTGATTTGAAAACACCGAGAAGTGTGTTGAAAACGAGGTGATAGCCGAGTTTGTTAACCAACTTAGAACTTACGCTGAAACTTATTGGGAACTATGGTTACCATTTAGGAACTACGGTTCCGAAACTATATGGTTACCATTTATGAACTATGGTTGCAGCTATTTTTGCGTCCTCTATACAGAAAACAAAAACTGTCCAGGGTTTCTGGGCAACAAACCGTTCATTGACGTAATCTTGATTCAGTAAATGCAAAATATCAATTTTTCACCACAGGTTAAAAATGAAGTCAATAAGTTGTACAAACTTCTGGAGATCGACATCGATGGTGTTTATAAGTCGATGTTACTCCTAAAGAAAAAGAAGTAAGTAAAAATGGTATTGCAAAGGAAAGGAAATTGTGGTATAAGTTAAACTTACTTTTTTATTTTTATAGGTATGCCGCAATTTCCATTCAAGCACTTGATAATGGTATGGATTTTCTTGGAATTGCCTATAAGTTACTGGTATATTAACATTTTTATGCATGTATAAAATGTCATTCAAAAGCAATTTTTTACACTCAAACTACAAGAAACATGTAAGGAGACTGTTTTACATTGTTCATGTCAAGTTTTAACAGGAATTATGACGTTTCGTGGTATGTTGTGTTAAAATGCCTATGAAATGAAAATTAAGTTTGTCTTATGTAAATGCTCTCCGAAAATGATTATTTAGAATGGAATGGTAATTTAGAGTTCTTTCATATCTCGCGTCGTTCTTGAGATATTTTGTTTTTCAAGACTTGCATTATTACATATATTATATATCGAAATAGCGATGCCAAATTAATTTACTATTTCTAATTTCGTGATTTTCTAAAAATGTAGAAACATCTTGACTTCATAGGTTATCATTTGCATATCACACAAGTCTAAATATCTCAAGGACGACGTGAGATATGAAAGAGCTCTAAACCATTCCTGATAACTTTCGGAGTATTATTAAATAAGGCAAACTTAATTTTCATTTCATAGGCACTTTAAATATAATAAAGTAAATTATATCGGGATATGTTATCAATAAAGAAACTGCCCATCATATTATTCCCAGGACCATATATGCAACAGCTGAGGTCTTGTTTCGGGGTTTCCTTTGCGAAAACAGGACACTAGTTTTAAATATACGTCCAGCGACACACCCTCACTATAGGAATACTGTAAAATACATATTCTTATGTGAGTATATATTTTTATCTTTACCGCAGGAACGTACCACGAAACCAAAGAAATGAAAGGTCTAGATATTGTCCGAAGAGATTGGTGCGAGCTTTCGAAAGATGCCGGAAAGTATGTCATAATGTGTTACGTATAGTCTTTCCTCTTTCGTGCACTGTGGATTCGAAATTAAAAAATGAGATATAGTTGGAGCAGCTCATGTGACACAAACTTTAGAATTCTTTCAAAATGCCGCTCTTTTCAATTAAAAGTGATGAAGAACGTGAGTTGCTTTAGCTGACTATAAATATACGTCCAATTTCGACGATTATAGTTATAGCAGACGTAGCACTTGATAAGTTGTTTGTCGAAATGCATCGTGCTTCTAAGGCCCAGTTTAGACGCCGTACTTCTCATAAGCTGAACCTAATGTAAATTAGCAAAATCCTTTGTTCAAGCTGATTTACATTACGTTCTGCAGATGAGAAGTACGGCGACTGAACCTGGCCTTGGTTTATTTTTCTCTACTTCTTATACAGTATTTGAGTGACAAATTTCGAACCGAGTTCTTTTAAGAACTATCGAAAATCGCCATTTGCCATGGCTAATACGTTTTCCAAACTATATTATCATGTTGTCTTTATACCTTGTGTGGCATCAGTTTTGTTTTTCTCATCAATTTATTGTTTGTGATTCAGTTATGTACTAGATCAAATTCTGTCCTCTGAAACACGGGATACTATCGTAGAGAATATTGCTGAATATTTAACCAAAGGTATGTGATAATTTATAGTGCCCATGACCCCAAATACGATATTACTGGTATAAATTCTACATGAAGTGAATAGTTGAATGCCAAAATATTTTATGATTTGAGCTTTACGTTAATGTTCTATAAAGATTTGTTGCACGAAATTACAAATGCTGACGTCAACTCAGTCATCATTTCGGATACAATATTCTGGTGCTAGAGAAATTTGACTTAATTCAAACGTTCATGATATACTTGAACGCTATACTAGAGATTTTATCAACTTTTTCACTTAGATCCCCAACCAGTAAGCTTGGGCCGTTTTGATTAAAATAAAAACCGGTAAACCGTCTCCCTCAAAACCGGTTAACCGTAAAACCGGTTTTTCATAATTTCAGAAATTAACACGATTCCAGTATTAAATAACGCCCAAGGAAACGCAATTTTTATGGCGCAGGACGTTATAATTTGGCAATAACCGCTATATAGTTATAAATGACTGCATAACTCAACACAAATTAGAAAAATATTGCACAATTACGACAACAAAACAGAGAACAATACGTGAGTGTTTAGCGATAAGGTTCGCTAACTTTAATTTTATAATTTTGCTTTTCTTGTCTTTAATATAATAATATGAATATTAAGCATTACACAAATTTATATAATTATGAATAACTAAGTCAGAATAGTGCAGTATGGTCAAAGTTTCAAGAGTTCACAGGTTTTTAGCCAAGAAAACCAACATATCGACCTTGTGTGGTTTTAGTAGCGACCGTTTGGCGGTATAAACTATGTTGCCAGCGACACTGAAAAGACGCTCGGAGGAGGAGCTTGTACCACAAACACATGCAATTTTGGGTTGATGGCTGTCGACGTTTGCCTTGTTTCCCGAGCTCGTGTGCCTTCGCAGGATGATGATCGCGGAGATGTCGTTGAAGGTTGGAAGATTAACCTTTTGGAGGCAAAGCTTTCACGTCGGCGTGGCGTTGTCGTCTTCATCCGCTTTGAACCCGAAATATTGCCAAACTGGAGATGTAGAAGACTTTTTTGAACGCAAATCGACAGCACTAACATTTGTTGTAGCCATGTTTGCCCTGATAATTTGCGAAAGGTTTTATTGTCTGTAAATCTGATATGAAATTGATAGCCTGCGAATGCCGAATTTGACACCGACAATTTGGATACGCGCCAAGTGATTGGTTACATTGCGTATTTTATGCTTAAACCGGTTTTCCGGTTGAAAAAAAACCGGTTAAATAAAAAACCCGAAAAAAACCGGTAAACCGCCCAAGCTTACCGACCAGTCTATCAGACGGAAAGCAGAAAAGAAAGCCTAATCCCGATTTGACGTCACATCATTAGAGAAACTTTATAGAGCATCAACGCAAAGCTGGAATCATAAAACGTTTTGGAATTCGACTATTCACTTCATATCATGACTAATATATATATATATATATATATATATATATATATATATATATATATATATATATATATATATATATATATATATATATATATATAATATATATATATATATATATATATATATATATATATATATATATATATATATATATATATATATATATATATATATATATATATATTTATATTTAATTAATATTAGAGAGGATTTAATATTGTCAAATACATATATGGACAAAGTGACTGCCAACCGGGAATCGAACCCTGGTCTCCGAATCAACGTTTCGGCGCTCTAACCTTTGAGCTAATGAGACACGGTCAGGACAGTCAGTGATTTTACCATATACATATTAAATCGCCGCTCTCACTTGACACCAACAGGCAGACATCGCATCTAACCATAATGTGGAGAAATGCCTCTCGAGCGCACTTCCCAAAGTAGCGAGGCGATACACAACTTCTTGTGTACAGAGGGCTTTAAGAATAATTAATTAATATTAGAGAGGATTTAATATTGTCAAATAGATATATGGAAAAAGTGACTGCCCCAACCGGGAATCGAACCCTGGGGCAGTCAATTGCTCCACATTATGGTTAGATGCGATGTCTGCCTGTTATTGGAGTGACCACTCTATGTGACACTCCAATGTGGCCGCAACGTGCTAATTGCGGCTTCATAGTTACTGTTATGGAGCCGTAGTTTGTGTTCTATATTATGGGAAAACCTGGGACAACTGATTCATTTTAACATCTTAAAAGATCAGAGACAGATAGTCTCTGCCGCTTATAGTAAAACTATATAACGTGGTCCCAACAAGATGGCCGCCACGAGCTATTTCCAGCTATATTTTCTGAACAATTGTTGTTCGATCCAGTCTTTATTTAGAGATCAGTGATATCAACAGAACCAGAGACCGCCATGTTTATATTTTCAATTGTCGATTTAACCAGTATTCAATGCGTGACGCCATCTGTTTTGTTACGGTAGATTTCGTTTCAGCTTAGCGAAGCAGCAAGAGTGTCGAAACTTGCAGCAGAACAGGTCTCCAGCGATCACCTTGCAGCAGGACTGAGATTTGTCATACGATTTGCGAGTAGAACTAAATCTTATTTGTATTGTAGTTGGAGAAGATGTAAAAGAAGGAAGTTTGCTGTTGGAGAAATTCATTATAAACAAGGTTAGTAACTTATTCTTTTACTGATTCTTAATGATACTGGAGTCACGCAAGTTATGTTGCTTAGCACGTGAACATCTTGTGTAAACTGTCCAAAGGTTGCTGTCCATTATGTAGCTGTCCTGCATCCACAGTCCACAGATATTGGGCGCCACATGATGCTAATAGGGACAGTTGATTGGCGAATTATATGTCAGTGTATAATAATTGTTAAATATCCTCCAAGATAAAAAGAGCAAATTATGTATCTCGAAGTTAGGCGCCAGCATGCACGTTGCTGCGATTTCAACAAAATTCTTTCTTTGTATAATGTAATTAAAGGGACACTACACCTCCAAAACAAGTGTTGCTTATATGAACGTTCTTTGTCGCCTTACATGAGAGTGCGTATTAGTTTTCTTCTGATCTTTTTAGTTTGCGAGAAATTTGGTTTTGTTTATCGTATTATTGGTAAATTGAAGGCCGCCATTTTTGTTGTATATTGAGAATACGTCATTGAGTGATAGACACACTACAAAGAAACCCTTCACAATAGCATGAGAATAGCGTTTTAATCTATTTTTCGGATTTCTATTTCTATGAAGGATTTCTTTGTATAGTGTTTCTATTACTCAATGACGTCATAAATTGAATTAATTTATGCGGGCGAATTGCCCGCAATCAGAACAAAAATGGCGGCCTTCAATGTCCTAAAGATACGATAAAAAAACCAAATTTCTTTCAAACAAATGATTAGAAGAAAATTAATACCCATTCTCATGTAAGGCGACAAAGAACTTTCTTCAAACAACGCTTGTTTTGGGGGTGGTGTAAAAACCTTTATTTTTTTAGAGTTTTTTAGTTTTTTCGAGCTTTAAGAAAAAAAGGCGAAAAAAATCGGGCCTGCAACCACCTCTATCACAAATGAATTACCCGTTCAGATTCTGAACGGAAAATACTGATTGGTCAGAATTTGTCTTCAAAGCATTCCCGCTTCCGGCGCGTGAATTTAGTTAACACAAGGAAGAGATGTTCTTGCTATCCCAAAGCCTGATTTTCCAACTATTCACCCATTATAAAGTCCACCAGCTCGGGCACTGTTCTTGTCATTTGCCCTTTTGGATCAGCTAACGGAGATTAAGTCGTGTGGAAAAAGCTAAAAATATTTTCTTTAGTATAATCGTAGTGGCCGGTACAACAAAGACAGTGCAGAACTCGTGAAATGTTTCAAGCTACGCAGCCTACGCTGCCAAACTCGTTTATTATTTATTCTTCAAAATAATGATAACTTTTTATTCGTTTAATAAGTGATTAGGTTTTTTTAAGGACCTGGACTCGAAATTTGTGAGTAGAAAAAGTCGCTAAATTGTAGAATTTAGCTTGACAGTAATAGTAAAAGGGTCAAATTACGAAAAGTTCATCATATACAATTGCTTCGTTCTATTTTAAAACCCCATTTAATTTGATAACTATCAACAAGAACACACAATATAAACCTTCGACATTATATTTAAAGAGATTTTCAAGCAACCTGGTTTGTATTTCTGCCTTTAAGAGCGGTTTCAAAAGCGGACGGGTATTCTATAATTGCTCCGGAAACGTTAACGATATGTTTGTTTGTTTTGATTCCGCTATCGCTTGAAGGTCATACTTCCGGCTACTTTCTGATTGGTTGGTTGTTTCCGCCGTCGAATGTGCGCGGAATTCAAATCGCAGTAGGCTGGTTGCAGGCGCTTTATTTTTTCTCCTCCCGATTTTTTTCCCCAATTTCTTTTTCTCCTCCCGATCTGTTCCCCCTATTTTTTCGCCTTTTTCTCTATGATAAATAAAAGCGAAAAAATACAAAAAAGAGTAGATTAAGGGGTGGTGTGTCCCTTTAAGTTTAGTATTCGGCTCAATTTTACGCTCGACCTTAGGTTTCGCGGAATATTGGATTCTCGAGTTAAATATCTTGCCATATTGGGCTCAGATTAATCCAATAAGTTATATTAGGGGAAATGGCTAAAAGGGATGACTGAAAAGGCCCTTTCTGTTTTTGTCTGGTCTTTATTTTTGGTTAGGTTAGGGTTAGTTACGGTTAGAGTTAGGTTAGGATGAAGGTTAGGATTATTATTGGGATTAGGATTGGGATTGGGATAGACTAATTTTTCAAAATGGGAAGTTCCTTTTGAGTCATCCCTTTTAGCCGAATCATCTATCGGAGGAGGTTGAGTAGATTATCGTGATTTGTCAGCAGTGAGCAGATCAATTATTTACCAAAGCAAAAGACAGAGACAAATAATTGATCTACGAGATACTGAGAAATCACTATATTTTGCGATAACCAAGTTCGATAATTGTTTTATTATTCAATTTATTTTTAACATTCATGTTTTACCTTCTCTGAGTTTTTCTCATTCTTTTAATTCCAAGTCACTTTGTGTAGGAAAAATTATTAGCAGAGATTAAAGTGTATATGACACGAAAATTAAGTTTATTAAAGTTTTTAAATTTATTAAGTTTTTAAATTAAGTTTGAAAGAACTCTTCAAATAACGAAGAATATCAATTTACAGCTTTTCCATATTTCATTTATGTTCTTGAGATATTTCGACTTATGTGATATTCAAATGAGATGACCAGTGACGTCACATTTTAACATTTTAGAAAATCGTGTATATTTATAAGATTATTGAACGAAATCACTTGAAACTTTGAATGTGCATACAGACCACTAAACTGGAGAAAATCGTTCTAATTTTATGGTCGCTTGGTAAATGATTAGATTCCAGTCCTCTTGATTTCCAAAACAAAATTATTTGTTTTCTCTTCTCTGGAAAACATTTTCGAATTGGTACTGGTTGAGTAGATTTGTACTAACTTAACTAATTTGAAACGGAAGTTTGACGTTGGTGCAAAGCCTACTATGTCAGAAAACGAAGATTTTCTTCAAAGAGACGTAGAGGTCTGGGAACGAAACTATTACTATTGTAACATTAAAACGTAAACGATATTATTTCGTTTAGTGGTCTGTATCGACATGCAAAGTTTCGAGTGATTTCATTCAATACTCTCAAAGATATACACGATTTTCCAAAATGTTAAAATGTTGTGCAAACCATGTGACGTCATAGGTCATCTCATTTGAATATCACATAAGTCTAAACATCTCAAGAACTAAATGAAATATGGAAAAGCTGTAAATTGATATTCTTCGTTATTTGAAGAGTTCTTTAAAATAAGATAAACTTAATTTTCGTGTCATATACACTTTAAGGTCGTGATCAGAGAATTATTTGCAGCCAAACAACGTTTGTGTCTTATGCGCATGCTCAATATTATTTGATATTGTTATTTGCTGTTGACGTAGCGACTTCATAGCCAATCAAAATTGAGCGAAGAATAAATTGAATAATAAATCAATTTATTTGCTCGCGTGTTTGCAACAATTTCTTTAATACATCCACAAATATGATCGTGGCAAACAGCGCTAATATACTCTCGGTTCGATCACACACAGTGATCACACAATATATTGAAAATAAACTATCCAAGATAATTGGAATGCTTTTAAGAATTAGCCTTTACTAACATAGATCATTGGTGCTAATGCCGGGAGAAGAATCGAGTATATTACAGGTAATATTTAGTCATTTCACTCGATCATATTATGAGAGCCTAGTCATCATTATATATACAGAACTCGTGACTTGGCTCTCGGCAACGGCCTGCGTTAGCATTGCATGGTCGCGAGTTCAATTCCAGCCAGAAGGCCTTGAAGTTGCATTTTTTGCAACTGGTACCGGTTTGGTCTTAAAATGTATATATTCCAACACTCGAAATTTTCCTTCACCATAAATCCTTAGAACATGTAGTTCAATTGAGTGAAATGCCAAAATATTACTTGTAATATACATCATTTTACAATTTGTTGTCCCGGTGACGACCATCTTGATAGCCATTAGGGCAATGTATTTGCTCTTCACGGCAACATATGTGTTGTTTACGGTGTTTGATGCTCCTTATATAGAATACAGACATAAGCATCTATCGAAACATCAATTTATTCCAGTACAACACGGTCTAGAAATGCTTCTTATAATTTTTCTAGCAATTGACCAAGGCTCCTAACGAGTACCCTGATAAGAAATCTCTGCCTCACGTTCACGTCGCCTTGTGGATGAAAAGTAAAAATAGGAAGGTCAATGTCAACGACACCATTCCTTACGTAATATGCGAGGTAGGTCATGCGTGGTTTTGCCCAGAAATAATACCAGGTCATTGTGTGTGAGCTTTTTTTTTTTACTTTGACAGCGAGGATTTATATAAGGAAGTCATGAACAAACAATATCATAGAGTAGCGCAGTCGTTAATAAAATCTGTGCATCTATTCTGCTTACAATATAATACATATCGTGAATCCGTTTTTAAAACCCCTCTTATACAGGATGGATCAACGTTGTCGATGGCCCAACGAGCTTATCATCCCGACGAATTTCTCAAATCTGAAACTCTCAAAATTGGTATCCTTTTTAGTCCGCTCCTTCGATTCAGGCAACTACAGTAAACTCCCACTAATGAAGACCTTCCACCTTTAAGAACCTCATGCTGAAACTTGGAATTTTGACCACCACTAAATCAGAACCCTTTTAAGCCTGATATATTTGTAATAGGTTCTTAATTGTAAATAATTTGTAATTGTACTATAACATATAGTCCCATGACAGGACCAGATGTTGATCTGGTCGTAGTTCTTTATCTTTTACGCAAATTAGTACAGTACATTTAGATCACAAAATTATTGCTCAATACAATCACTACAGTATTGTACATTTCAGAGCCCAGTTCTTTAATGCTGTCAGGTTTTGCTTTGTATAACAATTAAGAACCTTTTTAGCACTTTTTAAATCCATTTAAGTACGTTTTAAATCCATTTAAGCACGTTTTAATCGCATGCTAGTTTGGAAAATGTAGGTTCTTATTAGTAGGTTTTTGCTGTGTCAGCTTCTTGAAGAGGAATAAAAAAATAAGTATAATGTTTATAAATGCAAATTATTCTATTATGCTAATTATTATTATTATTATCATTATTATTATGCAAATTATTATTAAAAGCAAATTATTCTCAGAAGAGGCATTGTTGAATAACCACAACAAGATACCAATAATAAAACAATATATTTTAATAACTGACGTTTCATTACAAGACAAGTAACATCTTCAGAGTGAAAGATTAAAATAGAAAAGTCATTAGAACACATGAACATCTCTCCTTATACAGGAAATGCTGTTTCCAACTCTTGCCTTTCGGCTGTCCTTGCACACACTAAACTGTCAGGTCATTTCTTAGAATGACTTTTCTATTTTGTCTTCTGGAACTTCTCCTTTTGACGTCCTTATCCGAGAAAGTTTATTAATTTCGGAAATAAATCCGTCGATAAACAACAACATTAAATATTTTCCTTTAACTTTGTTTTGATATTTTTAGTTCTGTCTTATTATCTCACTATTAGTAATTACACTTAATTTTTCTGTTTGAACTATCACTCCTGTTATATTTTCCTTTGTTTTCTTCCAACTTCTCACACATCTCATATTCTTATTATTATTCATCTGACACTTTTCGTCACTATCTATTTATGTATTAATTATTTCCTTTCACGCTGAAGATATTACTTGTTTAGTAACAAAACGTCATTGAGCGATTGTCTTTTGTTTCTTGTACTAAATAACGTCAAAGTAAAGTTTGAGCCGTCTCTAAAATGACGAAACTCTAAAAATGGTGCCGTCCATAATTATAAAATACGAGAATGAAAACGTTATTTCTCGAGTACAAAAGTAGTTATCGTCAAATTATTAACATTTCTAAACATTTCTAAATATTATTTCTTTTTTGACGACAGTTCCTCTTTAATCTATTTCTCGCAATTCGATATTTCTTAACTTAGTGGCACAGATTCTAAGTATTATTTGGCCCACCAGGTTCATCCTGTCGTCTCTCGTTTATGTGATCCTATTGACGGTACTGACGCAGCACATATAGCGAGCTGTCTTGGTAAGTTTTTTAAATTCTTAAATAATGTGTGTGTTTGTTTGTTTGTTTGTTTGCTAAACGCCGCCATTTTGAATATGATCGTGACATCGTGTGCTGGGAAGTGTTGTATTTCGTACTTGTGTGCTACCTGTCGTGGAGCCAGCTATTGCCTAGTTTATGTTGTAATACTGTAATAATAAAAATCCCGGTCATCATCATGCCGTGAAAACCTTGAGTTTTTGTAAAACAAACAATTCAAATTAAAAGCATTTTCAGACTTTCAGTGTATAACAGGTCGGGAAGAAGTCCGCTTGCTGTGCTCCCCTGACACCTCCCTCCGAAATAATTTCACGAGAAGTAAAACGACCCCCGTTTGAAAAATCCTGCGTACGCCCTTCATGCTAAGTCATATACTTCGATATGAAAAGTACTTATTTTTTGTTACCAATGTCCTTTTAAAAGTAAACAAAACGGTGTTAGATAACTAGCTTCAAACCAAGGATAATTAGGGTTCAAATGAACTGTGAATGTTATTTCCACGAACCCATGGAAGCTTCTTAACTTTCAAAGCACTTGTAATTAGTGAGTTAACATATAACGTAACCAACGGATTTGACGGTAGGTATCTGTAGATAAAAGGTAGATAGAACCTACAGGTTCTATACTGATTGCTGGTGAGGCGCTGTAATAATGTTTACTAATAATTGTTGTACTTGTTCGATTGATATATGTACTGCCAATGCGGCAGTTACTATATATCAATAATGCTTGCAGGATGTGTTCATATATACACTGTTGTAGTGAACGTGAGAGATCATGGGGGCTTCTCACCGGCAATCAGAAGGTTACAGGTTTGATCCTGGCTGTTCGGGACTCAGAATCATTTTTCTGAGGATATGAGCTTGACGATTGTCCATGTATCGTCTATGAAGTGAATAGTTGAATGACAAAATGTTTTATGATTTGAGCTTTGCGTTGATGTCGTATAAAGGTTTGTTTGTCCTAAATGCTAAGTGACATCAAATCGGGAATTTGGTTGAGGATTTGAGTGAAAAGGTTGATAAAGTCTCCAATATAGCATTCAAGTATATAATCAACTGGTCAAATATCTCTAGCAGTAGAATATTGTATCCGAAATGTGACTGGATTGACGTCACATTCATTAGCATTTCGGACATTACAAAACAAACCTTTATATAAACATTAACGCAAAGTCAAACCATAAAACATTTTGGCATTCAATTATTCACTTATTATATACATGACAAAATTACTGGATTCTGATTGACTGAGAGGAGTGCAATAAATGAAAAGAGAGAAGACACTGGGAACAAGTTTGACAATAAAATTCAAAATGGTGGCCTATTCTACAATGGAAAGTTTTCACTTTTCCAACGACTTGTGGTACACTATGAATTAAAAATTCCATGTAAATATTTTGAAATGAGTACAAAGAACACCAAGAGTGAAAAGGTTTGTTGTCAACTGATGAACAAGACGTTTTTAAAGACTTGGAAGAAGATGAAGCGTATACGTGTCGTAATTTTGTCATGCATATAATAAATGAGTAATCATGATTTTGCTCGTGCAATTAAGGATTTACACGACTCGTGATATTTGAAAATTGTGCCAAATTGCACTCGCCTGACGGCTCGTGCAATTTTGGTACAATTTTCAAATATCACTCGTGGTGTAATCCTTAATTGCACTCGCTATCATACGATTACCTATATACATATGGAATATATACCAGTAATATCATATTTGGGGCTATTACCACCCTACCGTATGTTCGGTTAATGTTAATTTTTGTTTTTACTGGCAGGCCTTGATCCATCAGGATACCGTGCTAGAGTTTCAAAACAACAATGAAAACGACAATCTCGGACAATCACAGATGACTGACGAAGAACGATTTAAGGTTCGTTTTTTTTCAAAAACTATCGTCCATTGTATCTAACTAAATAATTGGTGTACTGCAAAGATAGTTTTTAGGAGGTCTAACGTTTCGAGCGAATATTTTTTGAATATTGCTACAACACCGACGCGAAAACGAGGAGTCTAAGATGAATTATTTGTTTGTAAGCCATTGAAAGAGTAAAAACAAGTTCTATTAACCCAATAAAAGCTCAAATTGAGCGTTTCAGTGTTGAGACAGAACTGATATGTAAATGTATACAGCCACAAGGGGTCGCACGTACCTATACGAACACATTTTGTGATTGGTTGATTAAAACAATAAAACAAAAGTATCGACCACAAAGAAACCAACGACTAACCCTTACCCACTTGTGTTCCATGTAGCCAATCACAAAATCTGTTTATTTTAGGTACGTACTTACCGGCCACAAGTGGCTGTATCAACAAGTACAGCCACTTGTGTGGTGGCTGTATCGCATTACAGCCACTGATTAAACATTAATTTATTTTGAATTTTCCTCATCAATTATTAAAGTGCTAGTGTGATCAAATTTTTGGTATCCCGAATTGTTACATATTTGTAATTTGTAAAGAGCATGGTGTTCTTTCTTAAAGTGGTACTACGATCAAATTTTTACCTATCGATATTTTTACGTATTTATAAAGCAGAGCTGCTAAATATTACTCGGTCGAAACCGTTTGCGATAGACGATTGCAAGTATTATTTTTCTGACTCCGAATCTGGAGTTGTTACGTCCGCCATTAATCGATCATGTTCCTGATCAGCCTATTACGAAGTGTCGTCAGTGTATTACGAAGTGTCGTCAGTGTATTACGAAGTGTCGTCAGATTCAAAGACTCCACATGGCTAATTCTTCAAGTAAATCCATAGTGATCAAGGTCGTTTTTTCAAATTCTTCGTCTGAAAGGCGGGACATTTCATCTACTTCTCGAAGAAAACAAGTAACCTCGACTGAAATTCAGGCGTAGCAATGAGAATCTGACGTCAGAAACAATATTACCTTTTGAAATTGCGGGCTCACTTGGAACACGTTCTTAGTAATGGTGGCTTAAATAGTAGTGATCTCAGAGCTCAAAATACTTACTTCAAAATACCATTTTTTAGTTTGTTTTTTTACTATTCTATGCTAAAGAAAATCTAAAAGACGGGGGTGAATTTTCATCGTAGTAGTGCCACTTTAACTTGCCAAATTTCAAGCAATTGCAAGCATGGGAAGTCGCCTTTTCAGACTGTTTTTATACGAGATTATATGGCCGCCATTACTCGAACATGTTTCAGTATGCTTAGGTTGCGATTAGAGGAAGTGACGTCAAAGACTCAACACGTGGCTAGTTGTGTATGAATATAAAGCTACTTGGGGAAAACGTTCCATTGTAACTTGTCGTACATTTCCATAAAGCTTTGTCTCGTGTTGAGTCTCTGACGTCACAATCACATACTCTGCTGTGGAATCGCGGGCTCGATTGGAACAAGTTTTTAGCAATGGCGGACAAAATTTGGGCGACTTTGGAGGTTAAATTTCTTGTGATAGAATGTTTGTTCATTTTTTTGGCAAATGCGATCATTTATTAACCTAAAATGATGTTCTGTAACAAAAAATGCCAGGAAACGTAATAATCACCACAGCCCTCACCGAGGACTGGGATTGATTCAGATAACCATGGAAATAGTTTAAGTTGGCGCAAGCAAAGATGATTAGAATGTCTATAGGAAATTACTTGAAAAGGTGTTTTCTGACTTGTTAAATGCCGTATATCTATAACTGTATAGAAACACGGAAATTGTTACCGCCATTTTTGACGTTTTAAAAAAAACGATTTAAAAAGTCTTCAAATTTCAAATTCTGATCTCTTAAGACAACATATATTTTCTCTTAAGACAACTTATTTTCTCTTTATATGATCTCTTAAGACAACATATTCATATATCTTGTGTCGAAGAAACAGAAGCATAAAATATATGAGAAATAGTGCTCTCAAAATGATATTATTTTTAATATCGAGTCACCTTAAACTATTTGCATTAGATTATCTTCCTGATATGAGCTCTACAAGAAGTAAAAACATCACTAATTGCTGTTTTTCAGGATTGTGTTCATTTTTTCAATGACTTGCGCCAGTGTGGGATGTAATGAAGAATATGTTTATGATTTATTGTCTCCATCAAAAGTAAGTAGCTCAATTCAACCAAGCAAACAGATTGATTGATTGATTGATTGATTGATTGATTGATTGATTGATTGATTGATTGATTGATTGATTGAAAAGCAAAAACAACAGACATATCGGCAGATAGGACGGGCGGACAAACAAGCGAAAAAGAAAGGGAATATAATTTAAATAAAAAGCCTTTAAATACAATGTTTAGAAATGTTAAATAATAGTTTTACGGTGTCTACTCTTGTACTCGAGAAATGTTTTCATTCTCGTATTTTATGCTTCTGGAAGCCGCCATTTTACAGTTTGCTCGACGGCTCAAAGTCGATGTGTTTCGGCGGTTTTATTTTCAATTTTGATATCACTAAGTGCTTGTTTTTTGTTCCTTGCACTCAACGACCCTGGAAGTGTACATCGAGTTTGAGAGGTCGAGAAAACTCTAAAATGGCGACGTCCAGAAGGATAAAATACGACAATGATTATTTCTCGAGTACTGCAACAGATGTCGTCAAATTATTAACATTTCTAAACAGTACACTCGAGGGTGTTTGATTTAAATCTTTATTTTTTGGCTTCAAGACAATTATGACCAAGTTTGTTTTTTGTCAGAAGTATTTTCATGTTTATTAAAATACTAATTATTTGTTTACTTTTTTGCAATCTTTTTTAGAGAAATGACTATACATGCTGTTCCAAATGCAATATAACATATAGTGAACATGCTGTCATGAACAAACTGTCTTTGCTAATAAGGAAGCATATCAAGCAATACTATGCGGTAAGTGGTTAATTCAAAAACAATTAAGAGGTACGCCAAGATGGCCGCCATGCCCTTAGTCATTTATATCTCTGGGGATTGGATGCAAACACTCTACTTCTATTATAATATAAGACCATGGGAATTTACTGTGACGACACCGTAACTGACTAATCTCATGCAAACACCGTAACTGATCAATCACAGCGTGCGTAAGACGCGACCTATTTTTAATTCAAAAAATGGCGGTGGAAATTTCGGTGTTCTATACAGTTATAGAAAAACGGCTTTTCAAAATCTTATTTTATAAGCTGTAACACTGCATTACATTTCTTTAGGGTTGGATGAAATGTGATGATCCATCTTGTGCCAAGCTCACGCGAGAAGTTCCTCTTCTTCTTCATCGTGGACCTGCATTGTGTTCCTGTCAACAAGGACATCTTTTTGCCGAGGTAGAGTTAAGTTCGATTAACACAATCTATTTCAAATTACCTGTAACCACAAATACGATATTGAAGTGAATAGTTGAGTGCCAAAATGTTTATGATATGAGCTTTATGTTGATGTTCTATATAATGGTTTGCTTTTCCTAAATGCTAAGGGCTATGACTTAAAAATCAGTCATTTCGTATACAATATTCTACTGCTAGAGAAATTTGACATAATTCAAAGGTTGTTGGTATACTTGCACGCTATACTAGAGATTTTATCAACTTTTTCACTCAAATCCTGCGTCGGTTTATCACACGGAAAGCAGGAAAGAAAGCCGAATTCCTGAGAGACGTCACACTCATTAGCATTTAAAAAATATTGAACCTGTACAAAGTATCGAAGGAAAGATCACATCAAAGTAATATTTCACTTACCGTAAAGTTCCGAAAGTAACGACCCCCCAAAAGTAGCGACTCCCTGAAAGTAACGATAAAATTCAGTGTTTGCTAATAAATCCCGAAAGTAACGATACCCCCGAAAGTAGCGACCCCCGAAATTTACGATTTCAAACAAAATTCAACTTGTTTTTTAACAAGATACGAAATAAATGTATTACATTGTCTCATGTTAAACTTTAATATTTATACACAATTCGAGTTAATTATGAAATGTTAGTATAAAAAGTTAACGTAGAATCTCGAAAGTAGCCGGGGAGGCTACTTTCGAAATTAGTTACCTCAAAGGGCGGCTACTTTTTCGGCATCGGCCAAGTTTTAACTGTATATACTGTATATTTTGCACAACGTTTCACAGTTTTGTTTTATTTTGATTACTTATCATCTAATGCTAATAATTTACCGTACTCGATACCGAATATTCATGAGATACCGAAATGGAAGAGGACGTCTGAACGATGACAAAGACAAACTTATAACTACTGTCTGAAATTCCTGAATCTTTGATATTACTGTTTTATACATGTTTTAATCCATGCCATTCATTCAAAATACATTGTTAAACAGATGTTACAACTTATTTATGCAATAGTTATAGACATCGGAAGCGGCTACTTTCGGGGAGCGGTTACTTTAAGGTGGCTCCCTACAGTTCGAGGGCTTTTCAGCTGCGCCTACAAATATGCCTTATATCTGCAAGCAGGTTTGATGGAAGCACCCATTGACATTATTTTATACTAATATGAGTATAACCAAACATGGCACAAAAGAGTAACAAAAGTATAATGTGTTACCATGGCAACCGTTGGGCTTTATAATTTTCAAAAATATCACATTTATATACCATTTTGACTTATATTTCGGTAATAAGCCTGGTGACCCCCAAATTTTTTGTGCTAATGTTAGATTATTTATGGTTTGGAAACCCCATGTGAAAAATAAAACAAATCTGTAGAGAGGTTCTCGCTGTATAAAAAATCGCTGTTTTCTTTATTTTGGTTCTACAGAATTTTCTTAAATTTCTTCAACAAAACCTCCGTGCATTAGTCTATTGCTGTGCCAAATTTTAGGATATGTTACCAGGCGTTTTGGCGAATGCCGTTGCAATTAACATATGGGAAAGCTACGCGGCCAAAATACTTTGGAGACCCCACAAGATCAATGGTTTGTCATGTGCGTGCATAAAATTGCAGGCGCATTTTGGAAAACACGCGTATTCCACGCAATTGAAGTTGTTTGGAAATCAGCAATGCATATATTTTTGTTTGGACGTTAGTCGTTAGCCATCTAGAAATTACTTTACGTGGTAAAGACAAAAGAAGAGGCTTATCTATCTTTTCTTCATGAATTATGTAGTTTGATTTACCAGATATTGAACGATATTTCCTAGTATCTTTTATTCTTTTTGCTCTTCGTGAGTCGTGACTCGTGCTCGGCTTTCATATTGGCTTGTTGTTGGCACAATGGCAAGACAGCGATAACACCTGGTTCTCCAAATTTCTTGTACAAAGTCAACAGATCGTCGTACGAAAGACCACTAGCAGCAAGTTTTTGATCCATACCCTGAGTTAGAGGACTATTACTATCCTTTGGATGATAAAGATTACCAACAAATGTTTGAAGTAAATTATGGCGCTTGTCGAGATATAGCTTTTTGTATCGAGTGTACCTGGATGCCTGTGTACCACATCACCGTCTCCAGCCGTGTTAAGCTTATTTCCCAAAATAACTCCGAATAAACAAGCCACAAATCCCAGAAAATGTGGTGTTTTTAATGCCGAGTTTTCGCCGTCGCTGACCAATGGTTCATTCCGCCCGTAGGATTCGCAGTTTGAGAGTTGTCTCAGAAACGAACTCGTGTCATAATTGAATTTTAACCCATTGTTTATTTTAGTAATTTTTTTAAAATAAATGAAACCGCGAAAATTTGTTTTTATAAAGCGAAATAAACTTAGAAATGCAGCCATTTTTGAATGCTTTTAATATAGTCTGTTTACTTTTTGCGTGGACGTTACACGCAAATTTCTCGCGTTCGTAATTTTATACACGAATCACGCACGTTGCGAGATTAGATACCAGACCCCTATGATTTAAAGGGTAGGGAGCCACCTTAAGAGGGGCGGCTACGTTCGGGGGGGCGGTTACTTTCGAGATTCTACGGTATTGTTCTAATTAATATTTGCAAGTTTATAGGTAACAACAGAAACCTCAAGAAAAACAACTCAACTAAACTATAACACTCTTAGAAACAATTGCTAAATTTACTATAAGTAAGTTTGTGTATCTTAATATTCCTGTCGTTTCTAATGAATCAATCGGAAATGTCATCATCTGAGTCAGAGTAGAAAGTTAATTCTTCTACATCGGCCGATTCACCAATGCTATAATCAGCTTAAAGTGCACCTGACATCAAAAAATGTTATTGTCTTTGGAAGAACTTTTAAAATGATAAAGTAACTTCTTTTGAAGATTTTCGTTTCTTCGCTTTCTTTTTGAGATATATCAGTTTGTTTGATATGCAAATGTGCGGAATTTACGTCACACATGCATAATGACTTATTGGAGAAATGTGTGTATCTCTTTCATTCTCGAACGAAATCCTTTAAAATCGAGAAGTTTGGTGTTGTGGGAGAAACACGCACACGTGTTATTCACACTTTAGTGTTTTTATTTGATGAACGCAAAGATATATAACATTCTCTGATAAGTCATTATGCATGTCTGAACTGATATATCTCAAAAAGAAAGCGAATAAACGAAAATGTTCAAAATAAGTTACTTTATCATTTTAAAAGTTCTTCCAAATAAGACAATAAAAATTTTTGATGTCAGGTGCACTTTAAGCCATCGATGTTTATTTCACTGTCGTTGCTTCCAGAAGTTGGTAGGGCAATGCCGGACTTGACGAAAGAGCGGACCACTGTTTGTCTCAATCGGCGCGAAGTTTCTTGCCATGCTTGGCCCACCCACTTGGTAAATAAAACCAGTCGATCGCCAGCAGCCAGCTTTCCACTAACGAACAACTCTTGGTTACTTCAGATACGATTTTTTACCATCCGAAAGTAACGACCCCCCGAAAGTAGCGATATGAATGCTGCTAAATCCGAAAGTAACACATCGTTACTTTCGGAACTTTACGGTATATTGAATGTTTATAGGTACTTTAATTTTTGGTCGCCCGTGCCTCTGCATCAAATGTATATAGCGGTCTGTACAACAATTGGATGTTGTTATATAGTTCTCTAGTTTTCCGTTACGTGGGCACAATTTGATTGATTGATACATGGTCACATGACATCCAACACAAATTGTTGCCGGCTAAAGTAGGTGTTCAACCAGAGGGTAACGTTGCAACAATTGCGCACGTGATGAGGCCGTGTCAGTGTAGTAAAATGTCTCAAACCTACACACGCGCGACTATGATGCAATGGTTTTTACTTGTTTACTTTGTGCTATTCCCGCCGTTTAATTTATCGTTCTCCCAAGACCCAAGTTTCCACTCGTGTTTCTAAAACTGTCTGGAAACATTCTATTTCTTAAATGTTAATCTTCTTTTGTATTCTTCCAGTACAACGACACCTCACTCTACACACAGCTGTTGTACTACCAACGTCTTTTCAAGTTTGATGGTAAGGATAGACATGTTAAAGTGCTACTAACCACATTTGTTTTGGGGAAGTGAAATCTATAAGACAATCGAGAACGAAAGTAATAGAAATGACTTGAATCGGCAAAATCGTCTTAATGTTAGTGCTACTGCGATGCAAATTCTGTTGCGATTTGTTTTCATAGAATCGAAGTATACCACCAAATAACTATGTTCACTTGAAGGGGTACTCCAGTCAAAATACAAGTGGAGTTTATATAAAATATATTACTGACTTTAGTTTAGGTTATTTCCAAAGTTTCGACATTCAAATTAAGAAGATATCGCAAGCTGAAGTTGGAGAGTTTGTTCAATTCCAACGCCATATTTGTTTCTCAAATATAATAATAATAATAATTATTATTATAATAATAATAATAAAGACGTATTAGGAGCATTATACAATAGTCTCAATGCTGTTTCAACAATATATTCTTAATGTTACTTATAAAAACTAATCACAGTTTCATTATAAGATAAAGCCCACTACATATATTACCATTACGAACAAAAAAATATTAATTTAAAAAAAAAAGAAGTCTTAAGTGCTGACTTAAAACTAGTTAACATATCAATTCTTCTAATTTCCTGTGGTAACGAATTCCACAGTTTTGGTGCGGCAAACATTAAATGCAACAGTATAAATATGCCTAAGAAGTTCCTCTACGATCCCGCATGAGGAACTAAATAGCTTATTTCGATTAATTTTCATTCAAAGAGCACTCACAACAACTATTACTATGTGATCGTCATCAAAACAACTCCACTTCGGTAAATACGTTATGGAACAAAAGTGGTTAGGGTTAGGACATTGGTTTCTTTGTGGTTGATTCTATTGTTTTATTGTTTTAATCAACCAATCACAAAACTTGATAGTATATGTAGGTGGCGACCCCTCCACTTCCGATAAAGAAGTACTCAATGACGTCATATTTTCAAAACAAATATGGCGTCAAAATCCTCAAATTTTCAACTCTTAACTAAACCGATAGAAATGCTGAAACTTTGGGAATAAACTAAAGTCATTAAGATCGTTCATATGAACTTCATTTGTATTTTGGCTGAAGTACTCTTTAATATTGAAGTGAAATAACAAATTTAAGGCTGTTAAATTTTGATCAATATTTTCTCAAATTTAACCGTTTTGCATGGCCGCCATTAATACATTGTTGCTATTTATGAAAAAAAGCTCAAAGTTTCCAACCTTCAATATCTTATTTTGCTTTAAATACTACTTTTTTGGTGTTGTGGGAAAATCGCAACAGCGCTTTAAAGGTTTGACTGTGTGACGATTCATTTTGGTTTGATCTATTGCTGAATCCAACATCACATACATTAAATTAATATTTGGCATTTCACTCGATTAAACTTTCTGTTCTAAGGATTTATGGTGAATGAACATTTCGAGTCTTAAAATGTATATATTCCATCACATATACATTCACGATTGTATAGGAAACTAATGATCACATGGGATGTTTTCTAGCCCGGTGATTTGTTAAGTCGCTTTTTACTCTGGTTGAAAATGTTTGAAAACTAGTGACAAATTGTCATGCCATTGATTGCCAAGAGTGTGGATTTGCTGATGTTTTTAAGCGGGATTTACTTCTCTCGTTCAGATAAATATTTTGGCATTTGAAATGATTTTATCTCTTAACAAACCTGCCTAAGACACTTCTGGGTGTTCGAGGTAAACGTTGTTGATCTTTTTCCTTTTGTTGCGATGAATCTGGCGTCCCAAAAAAGTACTTTGTTTCGCTTGAAATTTGTGACGCGTATTTTACCTGGTTAACCTGGAAAATTTCGACTAAACTGAGTCTTACTCATGTACAAATATTTCAAAATAAACTGGCTTTGTTATGATTACAGGCAGTTCGACAGTTATTTCGAGTACCATTATTTCTTGTATTTGAATATCGCAGGGTATTTTTAACACATCAATTTCAATTAGGTTGTCATGCTCACGTTGTCAAGGTGCTCAATTGCATCTGGAATAGCCTTTACCGTTTACGAGAATTCGAATTTTTCAAAGTATATGTAAACCCAGGCCGTATGAGAATGAGTACATATTAGTACACTTTTTAATTCTCCGAAACTCCCTGCAGTCATATTTGCACAGAACGGAGTAGGGAGGGGAGTGAGTCTAGGGAGCCTATCATGGCAAACAGGAACGACTATTCGAAAGCCTGTGTGAAATTATGGTTAATTGCGTGAGCAAAAAGATGATACCGAGTAAGAATGCCTTAAGTACGTTTTGGGTTTTTTTTTTTTTGGAGTTTGCTTCTCTAGTGTGGTGGTTAGTGATTTGGATTGTGGTGCGGGAGGATCTTAGTTCTATTTCCGTCTGGCGACAATTATTTTTAATTTTCGTTAAATCTTTTTTTCTTCAATCTTTTTACTTTGTGTGCTTTATTAGGCTAATTGTTAGTATTAAGATTAGGGTTATTATTTAAAAAATATGCGGTTGGTGTTAGGTTTTGGTTAGTGTGAAAGGTTTCATTTGGATTGGCGATGATTGGTCAGTTCCAGTCTTTACTCATGGCGGCGAGGTTCTCCACTGTATCTGAAATAGCCTTCACCTTTGTAATACCATGATTTACTCGGTTTCTTTTGTTCTCGCAGGGAAATTTAATCGCTAAATTCCCCACAAATTAGGGAAAATTTCTAATTTTTCCTCATTCCTATGATATGCATGAGGGAAATTTAGTAGAACACAAAGGATTTCTTTGTCTTCTAATTTTCGCTCATTCAAATGCACGGGAAATTTAGTAGACAAAAACTCTGTCTCCAACCACGGGCTGGATAAGGTTCTCAAAGTTATCCTCGGCGATCATAATATTACAAACTAATACCATGACTTGTCGGGAAATTAGCGATTAAATTGCCCTCGGCGTTGGGCAATTTAATCGCTAATTTCCCTCAAGTCATGGTATTACTTATATAAACCACTGCCCCATATATAACTGCACTGCTGGGTCCCACTACAATGACTAAATAAATTGTCATAAAATGGATGGCGTCAGCTAGAGTTCATTTTCACATGGTAGCGACAACTGGTCATTGCATTGTTGGCGCAGGGTTGTCCAACGACCAATCAAATGTATTTGATACGATCATAATTATGGCGTCAGCTCAGTTGGAGTCCTTTCAAAACCAACACAGTACGGTATTTACCATCTTCAAAAATGAAACTCGACAAAAAAACCTTAAAAGAAAAGCAGATGATTTTTTATAACCAGAAAACTTTCCACTAAATTGTAAAAGCCTTCATCACTTGTCAACACTCGGACGACGTATAAAATTATCTGAACATTCGGTTGTATTACCTTTAATCTTTTGGGACAAAAGCAGTATGAGTTTTTTTATCCCGAGGTGAGGTAAATACTTTTGTAACTGAAGGTTGTTTATCTAGAAACCTTTTGCAGAAAAGGGATGCTGAATAGATATTAGAAACGTGTTTACTGTTTTTAAAAAGGAATGGCGGCTGAAGCATCGCCAACTAAAAACACGAATTATATTAGGAATTGCAACTTTCAAACTCGTTTATTTTGTATTGATATTGTCAAGTGGTATTGATATTGTCTGGTCCAAAAGGTTATTTTAGAAACCACATAAAAGCATAAAACGAGAAAAACACTGTATATTTGTATTTAATTTTTCAAAGTGAAAACATTTGCCGCCTAACAATTCGCCAACATTACTGTTATAAATACAGGTCAGTGGTCGCTGCCATGAGAAAATGCGCCACAAATGATTGGAATTGTAAAGTATTGTATACAATAATCTATTCATGGTTGTAAATCCGAAATAATCCGGCGCCCTAATCCCCCGCCTAGAGTTTCACCCTAACCCCCCGCCAATAGTGTCATCTAAAACCTAACCCCCCGCCACTAAATGTTTTTCGTTGTAGGTGAAAAATCAAAACCAACCAATACTGATTGGTTCACTGCAATAAATAAACATGTCACATCCATCGTCAACACTAATTCATACTCAGAAGTTGATCTTTCCAAATTATTTCGTAACCTTTGCCGCCCAAGTCGACGAAAGTAAAAAGATTGATCGTGGTGTACTTTGTTAAATTCTTTGTAAATTATAGCCTTAAAATATTCCTATTAAGATATTTTCGTAAATGGAAGTTGAAACAGCTGAAAATGGAAATCTGTGCTACATTCAGAGACAGCAACGTATATCTGCTGCCTTTTGGTTGACACTTGCAATTTCTCTCGCGCGAAGCGATTTTTTCTTCTGTCTTATGAGCTCTAGCCTGGAACTAATTTAACATCTATTCAATATTGTGTTTATTACAATATTGGGTTTACACGTATTTCCCTGTTGGAGGAAAATGCTTATTCTTAATTGCTCTAACAAGATGGCCGCTTTGACGTGAAACCGTGTATATAGAAATGTTGCAACGCGCGAAAAAACGCACTAAACAAAATATTTTTCCTATTTTTAAACTTAGGTCATTATTCCGTTATATTTTACGTTAGTAATATTTATTCTATTACTCGGGTTACCCTGTGGTAGCACGAATCTTAAACTCGGCTCTGTTATAATTTAGAATTAAAAAGTAATTACATTGTTTCTTTTGTAATATTTAATTCGATTTACTTTAGCATTATTAAAGTATATCTTGTGCATACAGTTGGATTTTGTGGGGGTATTGGCGACAGCATTCTTACTGGGTTCGATTCCTATTCGGCGGCGTGAGTGTTGGTTCCTTGATGGTAATGTTGGTCCCTAGTAACTTGATCTGTCATAACCTGAGGAACTATATTATCTTCATAATGACCATTAGCCCCTGAGAAACTATAGATGTGACTGAAGAAACGCTGTCTGGTTATTGTAAGGACCCATTTTAAAATTAAAGTTGGATGTAGGGTATGAGAAAACTAGCATCTATATCATTATGTATAATAAGTTAAGAAAAACTACTAAACGCAAATCTAAGCTCGACCCTAATGAGAAACTATAATTGAGGAGATCCGCGAAGTGGAAAAGAAAACCAAAAACTATATATTAATAGTGATAAAGCAGCCATAAGTAACATCGACGATGTTAGGCCTGTAACCTACGAAGACAACGACAGTGGAACAGTCGAGGTGAATAGGAAACGCATCGATTTGATAAGAATCGGTAAGGATTGTGGCATCTGAAGAACGCGTCCGTCACAGTGATCAGCAAACTATACGCAGAATATGAATCGGAGAGACTGGTTAGGGCAAATTAGTTCATATACCTGACGTATGTATATCAGTACGATCAGCAACTTGTTAGAAGGACTCGACGCGATTGAGTGTATAGTGTCACATTAAACGAGGAACTAATGCAGAAAGACAAGCTATTAAAGAGAGACGTTGAGAATGTCATCTCAAACTCATTAATAATTCATAAGGAAATTAGCTAATCACACTACCCTACTTGGGTCACTTGATACTGCATGGATACGTGGTGAAGAATTTTGATCCAGTCCTAAGGACTGGATCAAAATTAATTCAGTCCAATGACAGGATCGAAATTAAATCAGTCGTAGGACGGAAATAAATTAATTTAGTTCTTGGACTGAGTGAAAAATTGTTTAGCATCCGTGAAGTTCGAATTAATTGGAACTCCACTATTGCATCGCAATCGATAAAACAAAGGAAAAAACGGTGATTTTAATTGGCATTTATTAACGTCAAACGGAGCAATACATTGCAAACAGACAAGTTGAATAAGCCATTCATTGACTTGTCACACAACTATATTAAGTTTAATATTAATTTAATATTAAGTTTCCAAAATCACTCGTTTGAGATGTCATTTCAAATCCTCCAATTCGGACTGGCCCGGATTTCAAGTCCTTGCAATTAGTTCCAGTCCTCGAATTCGTCTCGGACTGAATTAAATTGCGCGGACTTGAAATCCGGTCCAGTCCTCAGACTCATAGACGGATTTGAAATATTACGTCTCGTATATATCACTATATACCCTGTATAGGATTCTTGTCTGGGGTATCATCATCGGTAACGCCGTCGATAACATCTTTCAACGCATCTTCCACCTCCTTTTTAATGCATGAAAAATTATAAACGCCGTATTCTTGGCTAGCTCTCTTGTTCCTGAATCCATTCGATTGACAGGCGACGAATTTTATTAGTTTTCTGTCACCGATTTTCAGTTTTACCATCCACTCTGCGAATACACAATAATCGACATTTGGATTGAGCTCTGTTACATAAAGTTTTTGTGATCCTGGACCTTTCAATTGTAGCATAACTATTGCAACAGGTAATTGCATGAGGCGTCTTACTGCTTTTTTACTTGAGTAAACTGTCAAAGGAAAATTCGTCTGGAATAATGGTTTCAGTTCCACAATACCTTTATTTAGAACATGTTTTGCACAGTCTACTCTTTGAGTGCACTCCGTACAGTTCGCATGGTGACGAGATTGACAGTGAAGCATTCTCACTGTAACAAATTCACACAACGAAACATCATTGATCACTGACTTATATATACCATCTTTTACTTTATACAGTTGTTTATCTGAAACATTACCAACTGCCCACTTGTGATACCGTGTTAGAAGATCAAGGGATTTTCGGGCACAATCTCGTTGATCTTCTCCTGGGATAAAATTTTCATTGTTATCTTGTACTTAGATGCAACATCTTCATCAGTACCAAACTGGCTGGACACTTCATCTACGCTCTTTTTTGGACATTCATCGTCATCAGACACAACGGATATGGGCATTTCCATTTCTTCAATAACTTCGACCGCCATTTTTTCACCGTGATCAGGCTCCATATTCACTGAACTTTTCTCTAAAAGCTGTTGCTGTTGTTTCTTGAATAGCTGCTGAATATTACCAGAATTATTTTGTGGACAAGGAAGGGTTTCTGCTGCTTGTTTCGTTTCAGGTTTTACTTTAGTAGACTTGGACATGATCTTCAATGCTTTGGCTTCCTTTGCAAGCAGTGAAGTCAGTTCAGACTGGCGTTCCCTTTGTTTGCGCCGCAGTTCCACAATTTTCTCGGAAATGACCATTGCCTGATTATATTGTTGGGTATTGCTGTATTTTGTGCGTTGCTTTTCGCCAAGAGCCAACTGAGCTTTAATATCCTCAAGATCTTCCTTCAAATACGATATTCTTTGCGACCTTAAAGCAGAATTTATTTTTGGGCGTTTTAGCGTCGGCTCTTCATTCTGAAGTGCTTTGAATCTTGACTTTTTCTTCTTGTATTGAAAGCCATCTGCATCTAACTTTTTCACCGCAAGTTTCGTTAGTTCCTTCTTTTCATAAACAAGAGCAGGATTTGCAAGACATAGATCATAGGCAGCATTATTTATTGCCATTGTCTTTGTTATTTATTGCCATTGCCTTTGTTTTAATATATATTGTAGCTTTGGGAGTTGATTATTTCTCAAGAAAACGTTCGTCGAAGACAGTCGTGTTTTTGTTTACAAGAGTCCGTATTAGGAAAATTATATTTTGGCATGTTCGATTATCCGCGCTTTTAAAGAGAACTAAGTTAGCTACCGGGATAAAGCTGTACGTATGTTGTAAATAGATAATTTAACTTTCCTTTGATATATTCTATAGCTTTGGGGGTGGTTTATTTCTCAAGAAAACGTTTGCCAAAGGGTTGGACCTTTGTTATTTTGGGGTCGGTTACAATCCAATTAACAAGGAGGCTGGTACGAGGGTTGAACGTGTCAGCTATTTGCTCGTTAATTCACCTTATAAGGAATACGTACTATATACCACTGATCGTTACAAAAATGAAGCCAACAGCGGCCATGTTGGAGTGACCACCTAAGGAGTACTGTGGCATCACAGACATGTTGGGGAGGATTCTGACATTTGCTATTTAACTTTAGCAAAGGAAACATACTCGCTGGACAGTTATTAAATGTCAGAATTCTGCCTTTCCTCTCCGATTCACCACTGTATTCGTAATGAGGTCACTCCAATATGGCCGCCGTTTGCTCTAATTATCCAGTAAGAGAAGCCTAATATGAGACGTCAAATTAGGTTTAAGATTTTATACATTTAATGTCAACAAAGAAAATATATTGGCCAGACACTAAACCTATTTTGCGAGCGTCGCATTTCAATTTGCTTGCAAACTCGGAGCTTTTGATGATCTCTCGTCAATTTGCATTATGCAAATATACAGGCTTCAAAATAAGATTGTAAGGGGCTATGTCACGATCTGTCTGGTTACTCGGCTAAGCGTACTTTTTGATTTTTGATTCGGGCGAAGCGAAAGCTAAACGATGTATTCGATTAGTATTTGTTATTTTCATGTTGGTGGGTTATAAGTAAAGCGTAATGACAATAAATTTAATAAATTTAATGTCTAATCGTGTTGGGAAACGAGAAGGAGCTGGAAGGCCATGATTGCCGTATACTATCTTGAACAACCATAGCTGAGTAACCCGGCAGATCGTGACATAGCCCCTTTAACGCGTTTACACTGGAAAAACTAGCGCAGACCGGGCCCAAACAAGGGATCGGCCCAAGGCTAGTTTCGCAAGTGTAAACGGGGTATTAGAAAATGGCGTCATATTTTACAGTGAGTTACATAGAGCAAAATATTAAAATGAAGATTCTGCTTATCGAGTAGATCGCCTACCGTTTGCCGACCTCTTAGTATATCCAAGATTGTTGTTGTATATATCAAGAGGTCGGCAAACGGTGGGCAATCCACTGGATAAGCATTATCTTCATTTTAATATTTTCGCTTTATTTAACTCACTATAAAATGGGACGCCATTTTCTAAGGATCATATGTAAATAAACACTCAAGCGGCGGCCATTTTCATTTCTGGTAATGTTTAGAAAGGTTTTGCATCATCAGTTTTGCTTCAGCTCACATGGCACTTTTTCTAGAGTAGCGGCGGCAAGGCTAGTAAAGGTATAACAAAACAACTTCAGAATATTTTGCTTCTTAGCTTCAAAACGAATCATGGCAGATACACAAGGGTATGATAGAACAGATTAGGGTGATCTTGCTTGGTTCTGTGAAATGAGACAAACATTTGAGCGTTTATTAGTCTGCGATAGCAGCGCGCTTATCAGACCAAATTCCTTTTTGTAATGATTTTCGCTGTTATTGTAAAAAAAATGTCATGCAAAATTAGCACCAATCTTTTGCCACAAAAATATATTAAAAAGTACGAGACTCCCTATAATATTCTACAATGTTGCAAAGATTTATCATGCTCTGAATCAGAAGGGAGCACCTGAAAAAATGTTACCAAATTATGCAACATTGATCTAAGAATCAGGGGCGAAACTCGAGGGGGTGTGTGTGTGTGTGTGGGGGGGGGGGGGGGGGGGGGGGGGGGGGGTGACACCTCCCCAAAATACTAAAAAAAACAATCGCAGGGCAGTGCAGTCGGAGGCTAGGAGAGAAGCTACTTAAGGTAATCTACCTATGGGCTTTATCTATTAGAGATTTTACAAACGGGTGTTGCCTGAAGTGTTAGCCAACCCCTAAACCTAGCCTCCTCCGCAGGCAACTCTTATTTTACTCCGGCAAAATATTCGAAATTTTCACTATTTTAGACAAGGTTTTGACTGAGATATAATTTGGCCGAGCGAAATTGGTTAGCAAGGTTTTGACTGAGATATAATTTGGCCGAGCGAAATTGGTTAGGGTTGGGGACTGGGGCGAGAGGAAAAACGTAACCCCCAATATCCCCCTTATCCCCTTGCTAACCTCCCAATATCTCCCTTATCCCTTTCTATCCCCATGCCTATAACTCTTTTCGCTCGGACAAACGGGGGTTTTTGCTTAGAAAAATGGGGGAAACTACCGGAGTAAAATAAGAGTTGCCTGCGGAGGAGGCTACCCTAAACCCTTGCCACGCGACAATTTCATTCCCAGAGTCTGCGCGGCTCTGGAAACGAGATTGGCCACGCGAGTGTTAGATTGGTTCCCAGATCCTTCTGTCAGTACTGGGCGCCAAAAATGGCGGCACTTGGTAAGAGGCAGCTGCAGGTAAGCTTGGATTAATTTGAAATATGCTCGCTGTAGAATTAGATGAAAAAGTTTGCTCAAATTGCTGCAAATTGTCTTTCCGAGCTTCTAGATTTCAATATTGTCCGAGGGAGGACCCCCGCACCCCCCTAAAAATGCGCGCGGTCACTGATTACCTGCTTGTCGACTTCAGGCCCCCCAACTTTAACTCTGCTTCCAGAAAAAATAATGCATGACGATTATACTGTTATCAGTTTTAGACATGATACTAAAGTGACCTTAGTCCGCGCACGCAGCGGTTGTGCAGCTGTTCATGCGTACTTGTGCTATTAGGAAACCGGAAACGCGCGGGCTGTAGGGGGGTCTTGCTATAAATTAATATCTATTGTTAACTCTATGTATTGCCAATTGCCAGTTTGTCATCACATACCAGACTGACAATAGGAATTTAATTCAAATGCATCTAGATTGAGGCAGGCTCCATTTATTCATTTCGGTAAATTTTACCTACGGAGCTGCAGGGCACCAAAGATTTTAGCAGGGCAATTTTACCGTACACCCCCTCCCCCCCCCCCCCCCCCCCCCCCAACGAAAAAGGGCTAGTTTTGCCCCTGATAAGAATGAATGAACGAACGAACAAATGCACTATTTATTTTCTGAATGTAACAATCAATAGTGCATATAGTACTAACAAATCTGTGGCCCTCAAATATTAAAAACTAATTTACAAGAAATAACACATTAAAATACGAAAAGCTATAAATACAACAATTTTGACTATCTAATTTTAAAAGTCTAGACTAAAAATAAATACAAGTAGTCCACTCCTTCGCAGGCATCACCGCGCTCCACTGAACCGAGTTGTTCCGGCCGGGTAGAGATAGAAAGGAGATGATTCTTTCCACGTGTAAGTGGAAAAAGCCGAGATTTTAAGGACATTACAGTAGGTATGTGCGTTCTTTTTTTCAAGTGGAAGACTGTTCCAGTATTTAACAGTTGTTACAGTGAATACCGCCCTCGGTCGTGCGAGAGTATTTAGTAATACCGCCCTCGGTCGTGCGAGAGTATTTAGGAGGCCGACAAAAGTATAGTGAACATTTGTGTGTTTCGCTGATGTAAATATATCACCCTTCATACGTTTAAATGTGCAATAACTTCTCTTGATATCAGTTTCAATGTGTTAAGATAAATTAATAACTAAAATTATCTTTTTCCAGTCTTTGTTCTTTAACTGTCATCTACAGGATATAAGACTTCCTATATTTTCCCACACTATATGAATAGTTTAAAAGCATTTTGTTTACACAGCTTGAAAAAGGTTGGAGGTTGCCAAAGTTATTTACTTTAGAAATGTAATTATGCAAGTCCAGCCTATTTCTTAGGTTATAATATCTACCAAATGTGATTACGAATATATATTGAATATAGATATCACAGATTCATAGATTATCAAGTTGATCGTCCAGGTTGTTGTAAAGACTCTTGTTGGTGACTGACGTTTCGACGGCCTCAGCGGCTGACTCTGAAGATGACCGCCGCTGATGATACTCCTAGGTTCAAACAATTTACTTTATTAGCTTATAGTGTGAATACCGTTGCGAAATATGTACATTTAGTATGACTTTTCAAACAGTATTATTCTAAAGTAGTAAAAAAGTATACTTTGTTTTGGATATAGCAAAGTGAAAAGGTGGTGGACTGCCAAGATTTTTAGTAACGAAATACTGATGCTTCATCAGAGTAAGACCTGCATTACAACACATTACAACGTGCGTCACAACACAGAACGCACGGTTCTGTTCGAGTTAGTGGCACCGTCAATCTTATTGCAATTCGGATTTTGAAATCCACCCGAACCACTATTATAAAAATTAGGTATACTCAGTGCACACATATGCGATTACTGGAAGTTGATTTGTGTACTGAAGCCTGTGAATTGACTTGTAGAAGATTGGAATTAAATGTATTTATTAGACACGAAATTAGAACAATTACAAATTTTGTCTTGATAAATATGACTTCGCGAGGCCTATCTATAGATACCGTATATTGTCTAACAAATCAGTAACAAAATCGGTACATCAAACAAACAATTAAGACCCATATATATTTCTTTATTACAAGTAAAAGGAGAATCTTAGGTCCGAGTAAAGGCCCAGCGTACGAAGTTTTTGAATTCTCACAATTACACTGTAAGCTTTGACGACTGTATTATTCGGTTTCAGAGCAAATGGTCAATACGCCGCTCATGACATAGTCGTCTACTGTTTCAGTAGACACAAAAAGGACACCTTCCCTCGAAAACTAGAGAGCGGAGTAGTACAGCTGTAGAGAATAACTGATAGAGCGACTTAACAAGAAACTAACAACCAGACAACGAAGTCTAAAGAAGCTGAAGTACCACTGAAGAGACTTGCTATCTTTGAACTTTAATATTTTAGTTTTCATAATCCTGTACACATTAAATGTGACTTGCAGCTTGGTTATTTCAATATAGTAAATTCTTTACTACTCAAGCTTTAACGGAAACTCAGACGGGAATCGAACCCGCAACCTTCTGATCTCCGGCTAGACGCTCTATAACTATTGAGCTACCAGAACTCAGATGGCAGAGCGAAGGCTACATTGTGTACTAGTTCGTATACTAGTACTGTGCTGAAGTGCTGGTAGCTCAATGGAATACCATAAAAAGAAGTGCATTCGCTATATTCCTCGGCCCATCGGCCTTCGGGAATTTTGACCCTCATCGAGCGAAATGTTTAATGGCTAATACTGTACACTTCTTTTTATGGTATTCCTTATAAGTATACAGTACGCCTTATAAAAAGATGAGAAAAGTCGTTGCTGTTCAGCCAACCTTCATTGCCATCAAATCGCGAGAAGTATTTCAAGTGCGCAGGGCCGTCGCGAAGCGGTTTAAGCATGGGGGGTGTGAGTATAACATTTGCCGACAAAAGGGCGTGGCAAATGGGTGTGGCTATTTCAAGTTAACTAAACATTACACATACATTTTGAAAATGCATGATATATATTTACGTTGTCGAGGATTTTGTTGGACAACGCCTTAATTCATATTAAGAATAACATGTTCCCGTGTTTTAACTCGGTACTATGTCAACACTTTATGTATATTAAGTAAAGGTAAAGTGCAGTTAAATTTGGCAATCACTAATTTACCGTGATACAGTAAATGAGGATCGCACAGTAAAAGTGATTTTAATTTAATTTGAAATATCGTAAGTAACTGCATGAAAAGAAGCACTAACGAAAATCACACTTTTTGCGAGGATCGAAAATATTCTTCTATAGTCGTCTCCAACTGTCACTCTCCTTTGAATTAAACAAGTCTTTTCGCTTAGCGTTTCGATAAAACTGCAATGAAGGTTTTATTAGTGTTATTTCCGGCTATCATAGCCGACCGTAGGTCCATTACAGACCTCAAGTTAAATTTATCTGAATGGTACTACAGCCTACAGGTTCGCTCAACTAAACGTAATTCTTCGTGTTTTAAGTTCCACCCATTTAGCTGCAATGGCGTCCATGTTAATGGCATTTGTAATATCTTTCTCGCAAGAGATCAACATTACCGATTCCAATCGTTGTTCCTTCATTGTCGTTCTTAGGTATGTCTTGATTAGCTTCAGCCTGCTGAATGTTTCAGCCTGCTGAATCCTTCATTTGCCGAAAACCTGTTTTCAGGGGGGTGTCACCCCCCCACACACCCCAATCGCTACGGCCCTGCAAGTGCGACTCGTCGATGTAACTAATGACTTTAGGGAGTTTAAGATTCCAAGAACGGACTACGATATGGTTGAAAAACTTATATTAACTTCTAATTTCAACATATTTGTCCAACAACCATGCATATAGAATCGCATGGTATAGTGTTATAGATTTGACAAAGAGTTAAGTTAACTACCCACAGTTTTCCCATGTAAGGTTCTCAGTCACTGGCATGAGACTCGAGTTCTCTTTAAAAATCAAACAAACGGCGTTTAGAAATTTCCAATGAAAAAGGTACTAATTTGGATTAAGACCACGAGATCCATCGGTACATCAAAATGAACATCTATAACTCCTATATATTATTCCTCTGTGGTAGTATAATTTGGACTAATAACAGTAAAGGTAATCTCACTATACGTGCTAATATACACACTGGTACTGCTATAGTGTATATATTAACACATTGAACATTACCATGATATAGTGACTATATATATACCGCATAGGCAGTACATATATTAATCGAACCATTACATCATTGTAACCTTCGCTCTCCATCTGATCAGTCTCGGTGGCTCAAGAATCATTTTTCTGAGGATACGAGCTTGACGATCGTCCATGTATCGTCTAATCTCACTACGCTATTAAAGTTACAAAAGCGCGCAGTACGTGTAACCTGAGGTGCTCATGTCATCCCGCAGTGCCACTTTTCAATAAACTTAGATGGCTGCCATTTTACATTTGTATACAACCTCTACCAATTGTTGTAAATATTTGTGTAGACACATAGCGTGAGGTAGGATAGCTTTAATGCAGAATCACTGTTACAATGGATTACTTAAATATAGTAAATTCTTTGCCACTCAAGCAAACGCAGAAAAATGTTTCTGAGCCCCAGATCGGAATAAAACCCGCAACCTTCTGATTTCCGGTTAGACCTCTAACCATGTAATACCATGTTTTCTGAAATTTCTGCGGAGATTTCCTCGTGTTTGAGATACTTTGAATCCATTGACGTCGAACCATTAGAACTAATACGACTTGGTTTGAAGTCAGTAGAATAGAATAGAATAGAATAACTTTTTTACGAGGGAAAAGACGTATTAGCTATAAAGGTTATCTAACATAATATACGGCCCTATAAGAGCAAAAGAACTTCAGGCAAGCATGGTATAGGTATTACACTGCTTATATAACCACTGCTTATATATAACACGGCAAAAATGGTCACACCAATATGGCTTGACTTCCTTTTTTACCGCACACGATCAATGAGCTCAATCCAGTCCTTCGATCCTTTACTATAGCTACGTGGCAGTTATATAGCACCGGCAATGGAGCCCCCAGTCGAGGTCCGAATGCCAAGCACTTTTTTCATTGCTCTGCGGAAGGTCACATCGAACACGGCATACAAGATCGGGTTGAGGGCGCTGTTTAACTTCGCAAGCCAAGCACTCGCCACGAAGATCCTGGACGACCAGAGACATTCGTAACTCTCTATCATCAAACACATCGTGGTTATCGTGTACGGCAGCCAACAGATTGCGAACGAACATATAAGAACGAGAACAAGTATCGTCGCCTTAGTCTCCTTTCGCCTTCGTCTTTTAGCCATCTCGCTTTCCGTGACAACTCGCCTCTCGGCACCGCTCCTCTCCGCATCGGGAGTACTAACCCCCGGGAGGCTCATGGCATCGGTCGTTACTGGCCGAATGTCGCCTACCTTTACGTCCATTTTCCGGTTTTGCTCGATGGCTATTTTCAGAACGCCTATGTTGCACCAACACATTAAGCTGAAGGGAATAAACACGCTGAACAGGCAATAGACCAGCGTTATTTCGAAGTTAATTCGCCAATCGACGGTACAAACATGCATAAATCGATAGAAAGTGATTTGCGATATACCGAATGGCAGACTGGCAAAGAAAACCGCTATTATCCACACCAGCCCGATAGATGCTGCCACAGCGTTAGGTGTTACGAAACGTTGATGATGAAAAGGGTGCTTAATAGCCAAGTAGCGTTCGAAACTAACAAACGCCAAAGTCCATATCGAGGCATCGATGAACAGACCTTGCACGAAGCTGTCATACCTGCACATGAAGTCGCCGGCAACCCAGTCGATAGTTACGGAAGCTACGAGAGAAAGAGGCGTTCCAAGCAGGCCCAAACAGAAGTCCGTGACGGCCAAGTTGACGACAAAAGCGTTGGTGAAGGTCTGCAGGGGCCTGTGTTGGTAAAATGCAACAAGGACCAACGCATTGCAGAACACGGTCAGTAGAATAATGACGGACATGGTTGTCGCCTGTATTACAGTATCCACCATGGTTTGATCAATCAGCGGTTCTCGAGTGATGTTAGCCATGTCGTCAGCCCAGTATCTCAGCCTTCAGTCTCACCAGAAAAGAAAAGTTACAGACGGAGTATCTATATCAACAAACTGATTCTCGACAAATCACCTGATCCACAATCTATTATGCAATAGAATCTTGGCAAATAATGTAAACTGTAACAATATAGAACTCGGGTGCTTTACTTTGCCCGTTTACACGGAATAGGATACAACGCAATTCTCTGGTTCATTGCTGGCTTTTCCAGTGCTATATAGCTGCATATAATTAATTAAGCTACCCAAAAGGCGTCCAGTTCTTTCACCAGCAAGTCCTTTGTGTACTTTAATAAATTTAAATTGGCAGGAAAAGTTTGAGAGATGCGTCCAACAGCTGCTTTATTTAAGCGGTAAACAATATTGCTATTCATTTGCAAATGGGCCAATGTCATCGACGAATGAAACGGCGTGGTTCCGAGAATAAAACTAATTATATTTTTGCAGCAGTATAGAGCAGGTGGTCTTAATCACACCCTTAAACAATTTTTCTTTACAGTTTAAGTATAAAACAAAACAAAGTTCATATTATTGTATACAATAGCATGAAAAAGTGCAGCCAAGAAAATACTCTTTCCTACTTTTGTGTTTCCATGGTAACCAAGGTAATATGGCGAAAACGAGCCCTTACTTTCAGACATGACAACAAGGAATGGTATGGCAAATGTTTAATATGTTTTATTTTATGAATAACTACATACTCTAGGAGCTAAACCTAAAAAATGGAACGTATGTTACTGTTTCTATGATTTTTAATTTAGATTTTTTTTAAATGGCAATTTCTAAAATTAATCAAACAAAATACTGTACAATTAAGGACATAGTTTAATAATAATTGTCCGTGTTTTTGGTTTGGCTATCTTACAGTATTGAAAATTTTCAGGTAAATTGGTTAAAACATGATGGAGATGTGCTGTTTGAAATATACGCTTTTCGTTGAATTTTGCAATTAAAAAATGGCTTTAAAGTCAAGTCTCGAAGTGATATCGAAATTACTTTAGTGTATTGAAATTAAAAATTATATTTTTCATGTTCGTTGGACCTTTCTGCAATTCCCTTGTTGCCGTGTAGTCTAACAATTTAATTTCGATGTCAGGTTATTCTTTGGGTCTTATGGCTGGGTTTCCACTCAGGAAAATATTCCTCATGAGGACAGGAACAGACAGGAAAGTTTTCTTTGTCTTGTGATCTCTCGGTCGGAAATAATGACTTTAAACAAAGGAAACTTTCCTCACCGTTCCTGTATAGGAAAATTTTCATGAGTGGAAACCAGCCGTTAGTCATTCGTTTGTGACTAGTTTCAATAGTTACGTAGAGCTTCACGAAGGCGACGATTTTAACGAAAATTGTATCTATGTTTACACAATATTCGGTGGAATACATTTGTCGGAGTGTTTACAGAAATGTAGCATGCTAGCAGCGTAGACTTGTTTGTTTTGGGTATAAAGACAAAGTCTAATCTCGTGGGACGTGTATAGTTTACGATCACACGGATCGGTTCGTAATATTTTTATAATAGTACTAATTCATAATAATTTCACAGTACTAGTTCATTGTTAATATGTAATAGTTCTAACACGAGTAAGCGTTCTTCCTAGTCTGATTTCTAAATACGGACAAGCGGGTTGAAAGTACGAGGCGAAGCCGAGTTTTTTAACCGGTTTGTCCGTATTTAGATCAATATTTATTTATTTAAATCAATATTTATCAATATCTCGATCAATATTTAATCGTTTTCAATTGTGAAAACAGATTTGGAATTAGCGACACACGTACCTATTATATTACGCAAACGTGTATAGCCTTCGTAAAAACCTCTTTACGTAGTTCGTCAGATCACCACTTGCCAATGGCCAGGGTCGCCACCTACCTATACTATCAAGTTTTGTGATTGGTTGATTAAAACAATAAAACAATAGAATCAACCACAAAGAAACCAATGTCCTAACCCTAAGCACCTTTGTTCCACCATGGATAGTAAATAGACTGGATAGGAAACTGGATGGCGTCAGCGTGAAAACCTAGTTGAAATTCGTGATGTCACGAAGATGTCACGAGTACACAGATTTTGCTGAGTTTCTCTTCGACTTCTCCATATTTTCGTATTCAAGTAGCTATATTGAGATTCCAAAATGTTTCATCGTCTTACAAACCTGCCTAAGCCACGACCAAATGATCGAGGTAAATGTTGTTCGTCTTTGTTTCAGCTGTTTTCGTTTTGTAGTGAAGAAACTGGCGTCGCAAAACTACCGTTGTTTTAGTTGAAATTTGCGACGCGTTTTTCACCGTCTAATGTTGGATCTTTTCGCCTAAAATGAGTAATGGTAGTCGGATATTCCATCGTAAAGTGGCATTGTGATATTTTTTGGTAGTTTGACTATCATTTTTAGCTGTATTATTGCTAAACGTTGCGATTTATGGTGATTTTGTGACATCACGATTTGCAACTAGGTTTTCACGCGACCAACTGGTGCCTAAACCAATCAGCATGCTGGAAACGTCGCACGTGATCTTAGTTTCCTATCCAGTCTATTTACTATCCATGGTTCCATATAGCCAATCACAAAACCTGTTCATTTTAGGTACGTATTTACCCAATGGCCACCCTTCACAGCATTGTCCAACGGATCACCCAAAACGACTTTTTACTTCCTTATAAGGAGTTGGTCCTAATATATAATATACAAACCTTTTGTGAGAAATGGACCCTGCCGCGGCGAGATTATCACCATCGCTTGCGAGGGAATAATGTTTAGAAATGTTAATTGTTTTACGGTATCTGCTCTAGTACTCGAGGAATAACTTTTTCATTCTCGTATTTTATGCTTGAGGACGCCGCCATTTTAGGCATGTTAAGCGTTTGCTTGACGGCTCAGATTCGATGTCCAGCGGGTTTCTTTTGCTCGTAAACAATAAATTATTGGATTGTAAGCAACCCCAAAACAACAAAGATCCTAACCCCCGCCTAACGAGTTTTCTAACCCTAACCCCCGGCTGTGTGGCGTTGTAATAGCATTGTAACCAATAATTTATTGCTTACAACGTGAGCAACTGGTGGAAGAAAAGCACGCATGAATGACGTCAAAATCGAAAAGAAAACCACCGTTGTCTGTCAACGTTGAGCAAACTCGAAAATGGCGGCGTCCAGAAGCATAAAATACGAGAATAAAAACGTTATTTCTCGAGTACAAGAGCAGATACCGTAAAACTATCAACATTTCTAAATATTATACTTAAATGATTTTGTTTAAAACTAATTTATTTTTTGGTACTAATGTATAAGACTTTAGTATATTACCACATTTTGACTACTGCTCATTAGTTTGGGGCAATTGCAAGAAAACTCTGCGAGAAGCAGTAGAATCGAGCAGCAAGAGAGGGGATAAGTACGAGATTCGCTCATGTGACATTTTAGAAAAGCTAGGTTGGGATTCCCATGAAAGACGTAGAGGGCAGCAGACCATTAAACCAGTTAAAGAGGAAATGTAATCAAAGAGTTTGTAGAAACATACGATTTCACGAAATATCACATTACGTTTCCTGGCATTTTTTGTTACAGAACATAATTTTAGGTTAATAAATGTTCGCATTTGCCAAAAAAGGAAAGGAACAACAAACATTCTATCACAAAAATTTAACCTCCAAAGTCGCCCAAATTTTGTCCGCCATTGCTCAAAACTTGTTCCAGACGAGCCCGCGATTCCACAGCAGAGTATGCGATTGTGACGTCAGAGACGCAACACAAGTTACAATAGAAAGTTTTCTCCAAGAGCTTTATATTCATACACAACTAGCCACGTGTTGAGTCTTTGACGTCACTTCCTCTAATCGCAACCTATAAGCGTCCGGAACATATTCGAGTAATGGCGGCCGTATAATTTCGTATAAAAACAGTCTAAAAAGGCGACTTCCCATGCCCGCAATTGCTTGAAAAAGGTTAAGTAAGAACACCATGCTCTTTACAAATTTGTAAAAATTCGGGATACCAAAAATTTGATCACAGGGACACTTTAAAATTGAAGTTGTCAACTTGCATGATCATTTCATTTCAAATTTTTAGCAATTACCATTGCTAAGGTTTTTGTTTTTGTTACACGCTTAAAATATTTGTCACCACCATTCAAAATATTCCTGAGTCTTTTGGCGTGACTCAATTAAAGTGGTTCTCCGATGGAAAAAATCGTGTATCCAATTTTGATTGAAAAGTACTTTCAAAATGAGACAGAATGGCTTTCGGGGTCTCTACGAAAGCCGACGAGGGACTTCAGACTTCAGAGTTCAGACAATTCATACGCACGGAAAGTATAATGCAGCCATGTTGTAAAGACAGAAAACCAGCAATTTCAGAATTTGTGAAACCCTGTTAAAGTAATAGACCTTTCCGTACGGCAGCTAACCACTCATGCGTGTCTCCTTTTGATTGGCTGTTTGTTGTCCGAACTTATTTAACAGCCAATCAAAAGGCGACACGGATGCACGAGTGCTAGTTGCCGTGCGGAAAGGTCTGTTACTAATCAAGTCAATCAAGTCATCTCTATCCTGTCTCCCGCGTCTTTGATCAATGTAGGTGTGTAAACTAGTGGAACACACATTGAGCGACATAGCGAGTTCATGAGGACGAGTAAATAAAGCCACCTGTAGTATAAAAAATAACGCTTATTATAGGTATTTCGCATATAAACTTTTAGCACTTGAGAGGTTTAATAACAATAATTAGTATGTAGCCGAAACCGAAATATAACTCGTACAAGGAAGATAAAAAGACAGCAAATAAGAAATTTGTCTGAAGTCTGATCGTAGTTCCACCAGTTTATACACCTGCATTGATCAAAGACGGGAGACAGCTGGATAGATATGACATGATTAGTAATTACTTTCTACAAGATTTCACAAATTCTGAAATTGCTGGTTTTCTGGCTTTACAGCATGGCATTATACTTTCCGTGCATATTAATTGTCTGAAGTCTGAAGTCCCTCGTCAGCTTTCATCTCGTTCCAGAGATATCTGTGATGTCATGGCCTCACATAGACTAAATAAAGTTCACAAAATTATGCATATTTCTGTAAATAACAGATAGCAAGTGTTGAAACTTTCCACATGTATGCCTTTAAGGAAATTAAAAAACCACTGTGTCAGTAATATTGTTGCCAAGGGAAACCAGAGTCTTATTTAAAAACTAAAATCTTAATTTCTGTCTCTAATTTCTTAAAGAATAAGATGATTTAAACCTCCGAAATATAATATCTACGTGGGTACGAATCTTCAAATTTATGCACTGCAGTAAACATTGTTTGATAGAGGAGAAATAAACAATTATTGTTTTACAAATGGAAGGGGTCTGACACAAAATGGCCTACATGACAACGTTAGGCAACGTTTCCGTTAGACAATTTTAGTCAAGCCATTTTTTGAAAAGAAATTGAAAATTTACCAAAAAGAATCAAAACCGAGCAAATTACGACCAAGTTCCTTCCACATTTTCGAGGCAGTGCTTCTGGTATATCAAGAGATACGTAAAATTTATTCAATGAAATTTATCAGTTATTATATATAATATACATTTTCATTTCTAGTAATACCTTTCTCAGGTATACAATTATAACAGGTTATGATGGATACTCTATTTTACTAATTGCAAATTGAAATAAATTATTAGCTATAAATATTGTGGAACAATGCACTATTTGTAATTAAAACGAAAAAGGAAACTTCTTCGATGGTGAACTAAGGCCAGTTTAAAACGTCGGACTTTTCATACGCAGAATAATGTTAATTAGCAAATGACGTTGTTTAAATCATTTACATTATTAAAGTGCCTATGCAATGAAAAATTCAGTTGTAAAATAACTCGTTCGTTTGAAAGAACTATTGCTTTCCGTTTTGTATTTCGTCCTTCATGTCGTCTTTCTGATTTTTTCCCTTTCAAAGACGGAATTCCTTTTGGTCTGAAATCACACGTTGTGTACTCGTATAAGTGTCAATGCTGTGATGCATAGTATGTTGGCCAAACACACATGGGGTTTCCGGCTATGACTGGGAAAGAACGCTCCGTGACAGCAACATCTACGTCCAGTGTTCTCTCTCGCAAGCATTCTACTGGTCATCCTATATCTTTTTCAGACTTTAAAATTCTTTGAACTGATTGCTCCCTAATCTCCTCTCCTTATAAATTTGAACTGTTACTCAGGGAAAGTCTTATGATTTCAAAACTTAAGCCTAGTCTCAACGCCAAAATAAGTTCTGTCCTACTTTCCCCATTCTAACTTTGTTTAATCCCACCTAAGTTTCACTAACTTGGCCAACATTTGAATTTAATCTCTTGACTAATCGTTATCATATATATTTGACCGTTGTAATCGTTTTTTAAATTGTTTGACCGTTTTGTAACCTAATACTGAATGAACTGTGTATATATGTATACCTACTTGTATCAAATAATTTAAATCGCTCTGAAGATGTTGCATGTGGCAACGAAACGTTTGCTAATAAAATATTTTTCAAATTTCTGTCATGTCATGTCTAAAAGTCATTTGCTGGGCTTTAATCTTTATTTTTAAATTACGGTTCCCGCCTGGTGTTTCAATTGCTATAAAGACTAACCATTTATAACTTTTTCATATCTCACTTCACTCTTGAGATTTGTTTAATATGTAAATGATCATACTTATGACATCACAATGCATAATGACTTATTGAAAAATTCTGCATATCTTTACCATTATCACATGGAATCGTTTGATGATTTGCAATTTGATGTCATTGGATACATCGACATGTACCTGCATTTCAAGTGATTTCGTTACATAATCGCAAGGATATATAAGCGTTTTCAATAAGTTATTATGCAGTGTGATGTCATAAGTATGATAATTTACATATTAAACAAATCTTAATGTGAAGTGAGATATGAAAAAGTTGTAAATGGTTAGTCTTTATAGTTTCAAGAGTTCTTTCAAACAAAAGAGTTATTTTACAACTGAATTTTTGAATTTTACAACAGAAATTGTTGGGAAACATGTGGTGTACAATGGCATCTACTCCCTCTCCCCCCTTACAATGTTGGTTTTATCACACATAAATTCTGTTGCGTGGCCTGAACAAGGTTGAATCTACTGTAGAATGAAACAACATTGAACAGGGGGAAGGGGGCACCATGGAATTTGTTTACATTTCAGGAGATACTTGTCTAATCGAAATTTTAAAAAGTGTCCCAACTAATTTCTGCAACGATTGTATATGATTGTACAGTTTTGTTTTACGACTGCATTCATGTTTCCGCTACGTTTTACGAGTTTCACTGTACATTAAGGCTGCTTGTGGTTGCGGAAAACGGATTTATCGTCTTTTGTGACTTGCGATATAGTCCACTATCCTATCATAATAGTCGTTAGATAACCAAAAACATTGCATAGGTTTCACCTCGCCAGACCTAGAGATAAATAAATATAATATAAGATGGAATAAATTAAATGGTTTGAACCTAGGAGTATCATTAGAAGTCCATGCAGGTTGTTGTAGTTATTGTTGGTATAACTGACGTTTCGACGGCCTCAGGGGCGGTCATCTTCAGAGTCAAGTAAAACATGTTTGTCAGGTTTGCCTATTTATTTTTATTATATAGGGGAGTGTTTACTAAGAAATATACAGTGACATATTTTCCATATCCTCACTAGTGAAGATATCGATCACGTGATTAAACATTTTCCCACCTTTTGCATTGAATCTATATAATAAAAAAGAAAATTACAAGGTGGCTTGAGATATGGATTTTATCTTCTTGTGGTAAAACATTATTTTACTCATTCGCTACGCTCATTCGTAAAATATTGTTTTCACCACTCGAAGATAAAATTCGTATCTTCGCACCACCATGTAATATCCTCTATCTATATACGTCACTTGCCTATGTTTATACGTCTATATATACCAACTTGGGACATATACCAAATGACCTGTAAACATTTTGTATTTAGTTTTTAGCCAAAGTTTCGGCTTCGAAAGTGATGAAAATTCAAAAGTTCGCTTCAAAATTCGGCTATTTTAGAAGATCGAAGGTTATTCACTGCGCGCATTACAACTACCCAGATAACCTAATTACAAACTAATACCATAACATGTCGGGAAATTTGTGATTAAATGTCCTTCGAACCCTCCGCAGGAAGATTTGTGAACTTCCACCAATCCTTCCTTGACTTTCGGGAACATTTAATCACAATTCCCCTCATGTGATATTACTCACTATTGTGCAGATTTGAGCTTGACGATCATCCATGTATCGTCAGTCTTACCATTATTGTTTCAAATCCTGATTGCTATTACTGCTAACAAATCAACATAAGACAAGACTAACCTTTTCCCCGTGCTAAACTTTATACTCAGCTTTTTCCCATTGACACCAGTAATCCATCCAGGTTCATATAATGAACGAGCTGGAAAAATAAAAAATATCATATCAAGTCTCATTAACTCTTTCCTGTCTGGACGAGTCAAAATCGGTAGTATACAAGACTGCATAGTGAAGTCGTGAATCGAAAAACACATCACACGGTAACGCAAGATTAAAAATTCAAAAAAGTTTGATTTATTTCATAAACAACTCGGTATGTATGTACTTCATCTTGCAGGAATATAGCGAACCCATACCACTAAACAAGAGATTAAGGGGAATTTTGTCACTTAAAATAACCGCTAGCCCCAAAACAACTTAGACCCTAACTTTAACCCCCCGCCTAATGAGTTTACTAACCTTAATCTCTTGTTTAATGGTATGTTTAGTGGTATAGGTTCGCTATATCCCTGCAAGATGAAGTACTTACGAACAACTCTGCGATTGGTGCTGATTGATGCTACGCGGGCGTGCAAAATGAGCATCTCCAGGAAAATGAAAGTTTTTGAACCAAATTTATGATAATTAATGCTAATTTAAATTAACATGTTTTTTGTTCGGAAAATTTAAACGGGTTGGTAAAATTCCGTTTATTGGGCTTTTAGAAAATGTATATAGCTTTCAAACCGTTATGGTTATTTCCAGAGATATCACGAGAACAAAGAGATGGTTCAATTTTGAACGTTTTTGAACCCGACAGCCAGGGCCGTACTCAGAAAATTTTACAGGGGGGTGTAAGCTCACTTCAACCGACTGACGCACGAGCTTGTACCGATTACATCCTATCGATCGAAGCTTGACAAAATATAAAATACGAAATGAAAACATGATGACATTTTAATAAATTGATGTCTTTGGTGTTCTCTCGTTGATTACATTTACATATAAACAAAACATTTTTTAGATTTGTGAGTCTTAAATTTGGTAGTTTGAAATTAATTTAAACTGATAAGTGCTAAAAGTTAATGATTCTACTTGTCCATGTTAAACCAAATCGTGTGGTTAGCTTTAGGGTTATTTTGGGTTAGTACCTCTCGTACTGGTAACTAGGACAGTATATATATTTGCTGTTAGGGCGACGTATTTGCTCATAAGGCCAACGTATTTGCTCGTAAGGGCAATGGATTTGATCTTCATATAAGTACCTATATCGAGTAATGGCGGCCTCGTATATAAATAGTCGAAAAAGGCGATTTCTCATGCTCACAGCAGCTTGAAATTTGGGAAATAAATTAAGAAGACCATGCTCTAATTTACAAATATGTAACATGAAGAACCTATTTCAAATATCAGACTTAAAAGCTAGTATAGGGTTTTGGTTGAGGGGGACTTAAAATTCCAATGAGGTCCCTATATGTGGATGGTTCTCAATAGCGGTGTTTACTGTATGACACCTATTTTATGATGGTATACTTAAAAGTATGTAAATATAAACTTATGCATTATGACAGGTGTATTTCGTTTTTCTGAAAACACTTACCAGTGTTCCTTAAAGCCAGGACTCTATCTCCCATGGCTAGCTGGTGATGTTTTGTGTGAGCACCAAAAATGTAGGCCGAACTCTAAAATATAAAACGGACCATGAAAAAAATCCAAAATGTGTTTCGATTAAAGTGGTTATGTAGTTCGAAATAAACTCTCTTACTTGAATCAACTATAGAAATTATATCTCACTTTGTTCTTGATCCTCATTTTGACGTCACACTGCGTAATGACTTACTGAAAAGCCTTTATATCTTTGGGATTATGTGACGAAATTATATGAAACTGTGCATGTTGTTGTCGCTGCTTTGTATCAGTTTCCCCTACTTGTTCGGCTGTAATAACGCGTAAAATGTCTTTCATACACCAATACTCGTGCTCGTAATCGTGTATAAGAATATCCTTTATTTGATTGTGTGGTCTACATAATATCCATACGGATATTATTATCCATACGAAACTTACAACACGTTGACAAGAGATCCCTTCACTATAAAACTGCGCCAACACATAAACTAAATATAAACATTTCCCGTTTCTCGAGCCCTTGCACTAAATGTGTTGTTCACTATAAAATCTCGCTCAAATTCCATCACGTGACACTATAACGTCACCGGGCTACTGTATGCTCCGTAACGTTTGGAATCAACACATGTTTCTGTGTATCCCATGATACTAAACGTGCAAAGTTACGTTTCGTGTACATTAATTTGATAATCCTTGATCGGCAAGAAATTGTTTATGATCGGTGGAAAAGCAGGGTTTGCGATCATCTTGATCGGCAAGAAATATATTGGACCATTCAAAAGATGCGCTCGCGTACATATAAAAGACAAAACACAGTCAGAAACACGCGAAAAGCATTTGTTTAGCCTAAGCCTTAGCTTACGAATAACTATAAATAAATTCGAATACTTCATTAACTATAAATAAATTCGCATGAAACACTTGCACAATCTGCAATCCGACCACGAACGTTTCTGTTATGCCACCGGCTGAAGATGAGTGGGTGAAATACTGATAATTTGTCAGTTTTTTAGTGTTATATGTCAAATGTAGTCGCATAATGAAGAAAGAAAATTATCTCAGTCATCACATCTAGAATCAAAAGAGTGTGAAAATAGATTGTGACCGCAATTTTAAGAAGTGACAGTCATAGTGTAGTGAACTTAGGAAAACGTTCCCGATCGGCAAGATTTTCATTTGATCGGCGGAAAATCATGACTGGTGATCACCATGATCGGAAACTTTGGGAAAGTTATTTCGAGCGCTGTAATCCCAAAGATATACATGTTTTTCAATACGTACAATTTGAGGATCATTTACATATCTCAAATTCATGAATAATTCATGAGTTAATTAACCAATCAGAGTAGGCGAATTAATCAGGTGATTGCGGTTGGATACCCCGGTGAACCATGCCAACACAATACGCGTGACCTGGATATTAGATGAACAAGCAAATAATCTTCAAAATTGTAAACTGCAATTTAAATTATAACTAATTACTATTGTGTTCAATTGAGATGCTATATGAACAACTCGAGCTCGTGTCCCACCGGGATATCCAAACACTCGAAAACAATTAACAAAAACACTCGCGCTTCGCGCTCGTGTTTTCATACATTGTTTTCTCGTGTTTGGATATCCCGGTGAAACACTCGCTCTCGTTGTTCATATATAACATCTCAAACTCATTAATAATTCATGAGTCGAAAACAAAGGAAATCAGTACCGAGACGGTGGTTTGGATATCGGAGGAAGAAATTACATAAATTAAGCCAACTTTCACCTCGATTTTCTCTTAAAATACTGATTTGTTTGAGATGTAATATAAAACACTCGGAAGAGTGTTTCATCAGGATATCCAAACACCTCGAATTTTGTTACAAACGTCTCGGTATTTGGATATCCTGATGAAACACTCTTCCTCGTGTTTCATATATTACATCAAACATATCTTAAGCCGGTTTTCCACTTCACCATTTCGCTCGCGCTAGCGAAATATTTCCACAATGACATCATTTTTTTCAGTTGTCGACCAATGAAAACGGGAACAAATTATGTCATCGGCGAAATGTTTCTCTGGCGGCGAGCGAAATGGTGAAGTGGAAAACGGGCTTAAATATCTCAAGGACGAAGTGAGCACTGCGTACGCACTTTAATGAATGCATCTGTATATCAATGAACATTTTAAATGTAACTGTACAACTTTAAAATGGGTTGAGTGTTCTGATTACTTCAACTAAGGTACTCGTTCGTAGAAAGTTGATCTGATTGACGACGAAAATGTCCCTAGGATCGAGCGGTCACAGAACCTCTGGGTGTTTTGATATGAAAATTAATATAGTTTATGTGTATTTGTTTTTGTTTACTTCGTTGACGTGATATTGAATTGGGGATACATTCAACGCCCTGCTGACTTGCTCATGTAACACATTCATCGCTAAAGCAACTACTAGCTAATGAACAAAACAAACTAATGCAACTAACTATACATGAACAAGTATATATCGAAAGCTGTTCTTGACAATAAACCAGAGCCATTGTGTTTTATATTCGCGGTTTAAATTATGAGGAAGATCCTTATCTTCCTTAACATCCAGATTTGGATGAATAAATTATACTCTAGCTGAATTAAATAGTTTTAAAATGACCCAATAAGATAATAAAAAATGAAAACCTTCGACAACTGATTCATTTTAGCATCTTAAAAGATCAGAGATTGCTCGATCTAGTCTATATTTCGACAACAGTAACTTACGTCGACCTTCCACCGTGGAGGCAAAATGATCTGGGTACGAGGTCTATTGATTGATATAAATTATATCCCGAGGGAATATTATTTGGATGCACCAATTCTCTTGACAAAACACATTACGAAAGCAGCAGAAGTTGAACGATTGTATCTGTATATGACTGTGAAATATAAATAAAATATGCCTTTGATACAACAGACAGTATATATAATTGTCATCAAAAACTATAAGAGGTTGGTTTACTGCCGATAGAGTGAATAGGAAGTCTAATGTTTCGAGCAAAGTCCTTGGTCAGTAGTGAGTAAAACTTTTATAATGTTTATTTATTATTATAATTTTTAATGTTTATTTGAATTTTGTTAGGTGTATTAATAATTATTATAATGTTTATTAATGTTTGTTAGAAACACTATTATTATTTTCAGATGCCTCTGCTGTAAACGTCATAATAGCCAAGAATTAAACCCAGCAGTAAAAATGAAATATTCTTTTATATTCATTTAAATTAGCCTTTCTGACCTTGTTCGTGTGTCTGTAATTCCAAAGAATCATTGCTTTGTAACGAGGCTAGAAAGGCTGCTTTGCATGCACATAAAAGAATATTCAGACTGGCCGCCATTATGAAACTGAGGTCTATAACACCACACCTGCACTTCGGCGCTCCCATCCGGCCACTGTACGACATACTGGCGACCATTACCGACACGCTCACGAATATTAGCTAGAAGAAAAATATGAGAACAGGTTATTGTTACGACCTCAGCAATTCTTAAGCCTAGTTTTTCACTAGCGACATAAGTATAACGACATATGCAAGACCACGAAGTGCTAACTGCGCTTGCATATGTCGTTATGCTTATGTCAAACTAAAATTTAAATGTAACTCACCTAGGTAAAACAAACCGTCCACGTCATATCTAGCTACAACAGCTTGTCCAACTAAACTCTCTTCACAGCGTACAATATAGTTAACATCATCAGAGAACTTTTCCTGGGACAAATAGTACACCTCTTCTCGTGGGATAAGGTCCTCCTGTCCGTCGTAGAAACGAACTTTATACAAAAGATCCTCCTCCATGCCGACCACAACACCTTCGGAAAAGAGATATATTAGGTTATTTACCGAATGGAAGGTCGTATAGAAAATATTTGCCCGAGGTTTCAGAGACTGCCCGAGACAAAAATAAACAAAAAGCAAAATGTTCATGTTTATTTTATGTACAGCAATGCCGGAAAGTCGTTTGTCGTGTTGGGTACTTAACACTGTGGCTTCACGCATAAATATATAATTCTACTAAACACGCGTTCAAGTTTCGCGAGCTAGCCGTTCACCTACAGACTTCACATGCTCCGCTGATCAAAATAACAGCCACGAATTTGTGCGACATGAAGAATCTATGCAACTCTTCAATAAGCATGATGGCCGTAACGTCCCAGGATAATATTTTTCACTGATATAAAAGTGTCTTATTATATCCGTTACCAACATGTTGCCGAGCGTGACCAGTTCGGCGAAACATTCTGCTTCATTCACTGTTCTCTAAAGTATTTCGTCGGTTGTTTCAATAGACTTCAACTTTTTTAAGTCGGTCCGTATAGAAAGATATATTTGCCTTCCGGCTTCGGTCTCACAAAAGACCCTCGGTCTGTGGTCACGGGGAAATATTACCTCCCAACCAGGAAATAAAAGAAATAAAACATCAAATATTATTTTTTCTTAAACTAAAATATCCATGTCAGTGCAAACAATCCTCAACAACAGATTTTGAATTTCGAGGTCTGAAATGTGAAACTATAGTAGCTGAATATAAGAGAATTTTTTTCATAATTGATATCAATATAATTAGAATATCAATATAAAAATATCATATCAATTTTTTTGAGGCATACGTAATACAAAGTTGACATTTAATGATGGTGAAGAGTATTTACCAGGTGCATAACTAAAAGTGAAACTTGGATGGAGAGCGACCACCGCGTCGTTTATCTAAATAGAAAACGTATGAGTTAATGCAATATGTATTATAGAGTAACCTGTATATATAGGGTGAATGGGTTAGGGCATTGAGCATCATTCATGACCTGTAAAGACATACCATTTACTTTAACTCTTCCATATATAACTTCATTCTTGAGATGTAAAGATATGTTAACTGTGGTCTGATATGGAAATGATTAGAGCTTTGACGTCGCACTGCATCATGACTTATTCAAAACTCTGTATATATTCGACATTGTGCAACGAAATCACTTGCATACAACTGTGCATGTACGGGTGCAATGTGTACCCATGACACTAAAGTCGCAAGTGATTCAATTTGATAATCCAAAAGATACGCAGGATATTTCACTAAGTCATTATCCAGTGTTATCTAGTTATGATCATACATTTTATCTCAAGAAAGTTGGAAATGGGTATGTTTTCACAGTTTCAAGAGTTCTTTGAAATAACAGAGTTTATTTCCAACTGAATTTTTCACTGCATATGTACTTTAAGAAAACGAACGCTGATTACATCCTTTATTAGTTGTATACAGAGCATAAGTGTCTTACTTCAATAGCTATGCACGACTTTTGAGGCGAATGAAGAAGAGAAAAACTTCTCAAACTCATTAATAATTCATGAATGATCATAGCCAATCCATGAACGTATACCACATCACATGCATGAGTTTTGATACCCAATGAGAACCAATAGGAAACTTGCTGGTGAACTAGATCACATTTCTTAATCTCCATATCTCCATAAATCAAGGAAACACAAATATGCACAATCGTTTGAGAAGCAACATCAAACACTTATTTATCGCAATAGAACCTCGGGCTACGCCCCTCGGTTTTCATTTTTTTCTCGTGTTTGGAACCCCTGATGAAACACTCAAACTCGTGTTTTATCTATTAGATGATGTACCTGAATCGTGTTGCCTGCGTCGTCTTCGTCACTTATAATGTTTTGGCGGAAAATTTCTTCCATGTTCCCAACGCTGTCTTCCACAAAATAGTTATCCCCAGCGAGCTCACGAACCGTACCTAGAAAAATAGGCTGATCAAAAAACGGTATCACGACTTTGCTATTTTAATCTTGGAGAATCATGAATATGGATATATTTGTATAGCAGTAGTGGTACCAAAGAGTTTTGAATGTTTGTTCGATGATATCACCAAATAAATAGTTTAATCCTGTCAAGTGGCTTAATCAGGAAGACCCTATTCCTCCCAAATCAGATATGAATGATATTTTACAGTAAATGTTCATTTAACTGTTGCTGCCTTAAATGTTGCTGGCTTTTCGTAACGAAAAGTGGCATTTTCATCTGTTTCCTCGTCAGAATAGTGAAAATCACTTGGAGAATGCTCCTCTTCATCCATGTTAGCTGTATGACATCGCTGGGCTTTGCAACGAAATGTTACGTTATATTTTGTAATAAATTTTAACGGTAATAGGCGTTTTTTTCGATGTAAAAATCTTTGTTTGTGCTTTGCGTATAATCACGGTTAATAATCAATGAAAATGAGAAAGCCAACAAATGCACGCTAGCGAAAGCCAGACACTGACTGTTAAAAATTGTTTTTGAGGCCATATAATAAACAGCTTATTGACCTCGCTTGTTCAGTCTGTACAGTGAAATATCGGACCTCGGTTTTTTTGCACGAACCTCGCTCGCTGCGCTCAGTCCGATATTTCACTGTACATACCTCACGCTCGGTCAATAAGCAGTTATTACACAATAGCATACACTTGGACTTCAGGAAAGAACATTATTATGTATTCAAGTTATTAATCAACAAAATATAGAAGGAAATTAAATACTTTATGAATAAATATAAATCAACATAAATACACTTACGTAATGTTGACCAACCACATTCTATCGTACATTTACACCACAACAGTGTTAAAAGAGTAATATTCCAATTTACACTACATTTGTAAAGCAGTGTTGAAGCAACACAACATCAGTGTAAAATGCACTTGACAAGTGTTAATGTACATTTACGGACCTTGTGCAAATTACCATTTTACACCAAGTTGGTGTAATTTTGCACTTTTGCACGCGCGCATGAGTAGATACATTGTTGAACACTGCCAAATTTAGTATATCATTTGCATACACAATTACACATAGTATTGATGTGATGGTATATTGATAGTATATTGATCACACGACAATCATTTTACTAAAGGTGACGTTTCAGCGACAGTACAATCTTTAGATAATAATTTTAAAGCCACATCTACACCTTGCGTTTTTCCTTACAATTGTCGCTGGTAGATTGCTTTACAGCTTGGTTTCCATAAAATCGCGATTCCGGGCGCTTAAATAGTAAATTGTCGTACTTGTGGTTTCCATAGACCTTATTCAAGAATAGCAGCTGATTTAATATTCGTTTATATGCATATAAATTCGCCCCTCTAACCTCGTTTTAATGCGAAATTTCTTTTGAATTTTCCACAAGAGAGCGAGGCTAGGAGGTAATTATTAACTACTTATTAACCGAAAGTGAGGTCTTTACGGGAAAATATTAAACCGAGGTCTTGCCGTATTAATACGGCAAGACCGAGGTTTAATATTTTCCCGTAAAGACCGAACGTTTGAGGTTAATAAGTAGTTTATTATATGGCACAACCGGAATTAAGTCCTGACATCCGGTTGCGGTCACGCGCCATGACACGCAAGCTCAAAGCTTCGCGAACGGTTGACAAACTGACAAAGTAACAACACATGTTTGTGATAACAGATCTTTTAATAATAGCTCAAATTTCTTTCGGAAAAGACGTTAACAACATCAAACTAAATATGGAAAGATGGAGGATATTGTGCCTTGACTTGTTATCCGTAAGGAACCTTTGAATGCTCCTTTGGAAGCCAGAAACCGTGTCGGGCTCGTATTCTTCGCCATTAACTTTGCGTACATCTTTGAAAAACTTCGACAACAAGTGGTCAAGCTCGTTTGCTGGTAAGTCCAAAATATTGATACGTTCTTTATTTACTTGTGCCAGGTATCTGTAAAAGTTTTTCATGTCACTGGTCGTCTTTTTGTTAGTCTTTTCGCTCTTTTGGTCTTTCAGAAAGCTGTCAATCTCTTCCTGGGGCTGGCTGTTAGTGACAGTGAACTCGTAATTATCGTTTTCTCTGGCTAGTTCAGTTATCCCAAGGTCAAATTCATTCTCTCCTTCAGGATAATAGAATTCGCTTTCAGAGTGCTCGTCCTCGCTCATTTCCATAAATTCCATCGTTTTTCAAACTTTTTTTGGCGAATTTTATCAAAAATACGGCAACATTTTTGTTTGTTTTTGTTGTAGGGCATTACATGATTTTCCGGACCGCTGATTAGCCAATCATATCGCGTAAAACTACAGCAACTAGCGCTTGCCATATAATAATATGTACTTATTTCACGATTGATTCGGTTTTCTTTAATACCGCGGGCTGTATACAGCATACAGGCCTATGCATACTAATTAGATAATAAATGAAGAAAAAACTAGGAAAATATTTGTCCAAGGTGGAAAAATGGACAAAACTTTGTTAGAAAACCTCCTCAATCATGAAATAATTCCGTTAATTACTTCGAACGTTAGGGATGTATGCAATATACAGCCCTCGGACGCGTGTCCTCGGTAATTAACTCTTACGTAAAAGAATATTAAATCAGTTGCTATTTTTTAATAAAGTCTATATAATCATCCCCAATATAGCGCGACCGCCATTTTTAAATAGGCTAAGAAGTACATGTGTGCATTCCATAATGCATTTTGCGAAGGCTGTCGATCGCTTCAATCGACCGGATTGAGAACGGGCGATTGGGACAATTTGGGGGTTCCAGGTTTTACTCGACACATGATGCGTACGATTCGCTTCCACTCCTTGAGCACGCTGGTTTGCCATCGTTATATGATAGAAGATAACATGATATTGCTTTTTAAAATAGCTGAAAAATTTACTCTTAAACAATGTCGTTACTGATTAGGAAATCGTGATCTTGATATACCTAGATTTAACACTGTCACTACATAATTGTGGACCAGTGCTATGGTCAAGGTTAAGTAATGATATCGGAAATTCGAAAGTTCGATCTTAGTAGTCTATTAGAAAATAACAGCAATTGCTGTGAACTTTTCAGTGTACGAGTGTTCCATATAGTATATTTGACTTTTCAAACGGTTCATTATAAATATTATTTTACTGTTTATATTGTCTTATTTGTAACTTATTACCAGTTAGATAGGATATAATGTCTCCAATTAGCTTGTTTGAGGCTAAATAACTTAGACACATAAATACATTCGAGCTAAGAAATGTTACCTCTGTAGTACCATCCATCGTCAGACCATCGAGCTAAAACCTCATCCCCACTTCGTACTGGTGTAGGCACAGGCCGATTTTCAACAGCAGGATCTTCCTCAAGTGGCACACGGGCTATGAAAATCATAAAAAACGTTGATACTAGAGTCGAAATGACTTTAACTCGTTTATATTCGAGTATCCCGTATATATAAGGGATACTCCAGCCAAAATACAAATGTAGTTCATATGAAAGATCTTACTGACTTTATAGTTTATTTCCAAAGTTTCAACATTCCTATATAAATTTAGTTGGTTTGATGGCGATCACAAAGTGATAGCTGTTGTGAATGCCCTTGGACAAAAATTAGTCGAAATAAACTATTTAGTTCCTCATGCAGGAAAGTAGAGGAGCTTCTTAGGCACATTACGAGATAGAATCACTCAGTGACGTCATATTTGAGAAACAAATATGGCGTCGAAATTGGACAAACTCTCCAACTTCAACTGACCATATCTTCTCAACTAAATTGATAGGAATGCTGAAACTTTGGAAATAAACTAAAGTCAGTACGATCTTTTATATGAACTACTGTACATTTGTATTTTGGCTGGAGTATCCCTTTAAGTGGATCATATCCTTTCGTACGAGTTTTGATATGCTCCTCATTTAATAATTATTTTCGTAAAACATTGGAATTTTAACACAAGAGCCCTTCCTCTGATGTTGAATAACCAGTATTACATTTTTAATAAAATTTCGAATAAACATATTTTTTAGTAAAATGTCTTTGTAAGATCAATTATTTGTCATTTTGTTTGTTTGTTTGTTTGTTTGTTTGTTTGTTTGTTTTTGTTCGTTCGTTCGTTCGTTCGTTCGTTCGTTCGTTCGTTCGTTCGTTCGTTCGTTCGTTCGTTCGTTCGTTCGTTCGTTCGTTCGTTCGTTCGTTCGTTCGTTCGTTCGTTCGTTCGTTCGTTCGTTCGTTCGTTCGTAGATTGGTTGTTGGTTCGTCACATTTTACAACACCCAACAATTAACAGTTGCGCCAAAAATGCAACAGTGCCTTCCCGATATTGAACCTGCGAGCCTGGTTATCTAGACCGGTGTTAAACCGACTAAGCTGCGGAGGAAAGGGCGGGCGTTTCGCTACGACTTCTGTATATTTTATTAAGAGGTTAGTATCAAGAGTACGATGAAAAGGTACGTAAATATAAAGAACTTGGTGTAAGATTCACTTACAAATAAGCAAACCATGCGATCCCTTAGTCCAAAGGCAAGCTTCCTTTCCCGGAGAGGCGACGTGAAATTGTATATTTGAAGACACGCCATCTTGTTCTGTCGATACATGTTCAGGTTGCTCAGGACTTCGCACAACAGGCGAATTATCGGCTGAACCTATAGAACTGTCGGAACTACTATTAGAACTGCTAGTACTGCCATCCGAAGATTTCTTTTTCTTTTTCTTTTTTTTCTTTGTCTCTTCCAAGTTATCTCGTGGCGACGTCGGTTTCTCTTCCGCATGAGATCTCTGGTGAAGTAATTCCTCTAGAAGTCTCTGGTGTTCCTTAAAATCATTGATCATATTTTCTTGCTGTTCTTGAAGTTTTTTTCTGGATTCCTCTAACTGTTTATCCTTCACATCATCAGCCCCACTAACCACCACCGCACCACTACTATTTCTCAATTCATCGTATTGTTTTTTCAGTTCTTCCTGTAACATAGCCTGATTGTCCATCGCATCTTTCAGTTGCTGTTGCAAATCTTCAAAACGCTTCTCCTGCTCATCGAAGCCTTTGAGTTGAGATTCTCGTGTATCCGATAAAGCCTGTTTTATTTGTTCTAAATCACCGTTAGTTACGTTAGCCTCGGCTGCCTTAAGGGAGGAATTGTCCTTATCCTCGGAAGAACCATGTCGAGCACTTTTCTCTTTGTCTGGAAGATATTTTTTCAAAATGTCCTCTTCTGATTTGTCTGCTTCGTCCTCTTCAGAACTGCCACCACTTGAATTAGACTTTTGGTTTTCTAGACAACGCCAACCAAATGAAGTTTTGATGAACACATTTTAACATAAACACATGCACATACACACGCACATTATAAGTACATACACAAACACATGACACATATTAGTACATGCGCGTGCACATGCACAAACACAAACATATACACATGCACAAACGCAAACATATGCACATGCACATGCACATGCACAAACATATACACATGCACAAGAAGAAACACAAACATATACACAAGCACATGCACATGATGCACATGCACATGCACAAACATATACACAAGCACATGCACATGCAAATCAATTCAAAGAAATATTCCACTGGTCCAACTATTTACCTTATGTTAATATACACACTGCTATAGTACATGGGCGATCGTCAAGCTCGTATCCCAGAAAAATCTACAGAACCTTCAGAAGGTTACAGGTTCGATTCATGTTCGATTCCTGTCATTTTTCTGGGATCGCCCATGTATCGTCTATTTACCTTATATAGAATGTTTATAAATAATAAATACATTGGGGTTATTGGCACTTTAAAGAAGGATTTCTTTCAATAACTTTTCCCAACCAATCAAAACAGCAGGGAACCACCTCAAAACAAGGATGTAAAATGGTTAAGAAGTACCAATAAAGCGTTTTTCTCTTACGTTTTGATTTGTTCTGTTTCTTTGCCTCCAGCGAAAATACTGAAACGGCGGGACTATTAAAAAAAAAAATATATATATTACACGGTGAGGCGGTCAATTGGCGTGCGTCATTGAAACGATTAGAGCCCGCAACACTATTGTGATGGCAAGTGAGATGCTCTATAAAACATACGTCTGTTTGGATCAATACGAGAACGTTTGTAAGTTGGTACAGCTCAATGGGGTTACAAAAACTCACTAGCAATCAAAAGGTTGTATATCCGAATCCTGTCAGGAACTCAGAATTACATTTTGTGAGTAAAGACATACCAGCATCATATAGACTTTTATAATTACCATCATAATTCTACAATTACATAATAACTACAAACAACGCAATTATAGTTTCGTTGCTCAGTACTAAAGTTACAGCACGAGAACATATAGAAAATATTATCACGCAACATTATAGTTTTTTTATTTCAACATAATAATAATAATAGTATTAGGAGCATTATACAATAGTCTCAATGCTCTTACAACAATATATTCTTAATGTTACTTATAAAACCAATTACAGTTTCATTATAAGATAAAGCCTACTACATATATTACCACTATGAACAAAAACTATTAATTTTAAAAAAGAAAAGTCTTAAGTGCTGACTTAAAACTATTTAACATATCAATGCTTCTAATTTCCTGTAGTAATGAATTCCATTGATGCGGCAACCGAGAATGTTCTGTCACAATGAGTCACCATTTTGGATTTTGGCTCAAGTAGCATATTTCGGATAGATGATCTTAAAGCATGAGTAGGTTTATATTTAGTTAGTAAATCAGTAATTTTAACAGGTGCCAACATATACAGTTGATCTAAGCGTTGAAGTATCTCTGAGAGGAAACATGTGATATTGATTCCAGCCAACCGTTATCATGCATGGAATATATATTCATATAAATGTTCAGATTTTCAAAAAATGAACAACAAACGTTCTTTCACAAGAAATGTAAGCTCTAAAGTTGCTAAAACTTTGTCCGCCATTGCTCAAAAAGTGTTCTTAAGGATCCCGTGATTTGAAGGCAATGCGTGACGTCAAAGATTCAACAGCGTAGCAAGTTGGTGCCGTTTGGCTTGTTTCTGTGGTTTTCCTTATATATTTTACGAAATGTCGAGAATTATATATAATAGATCCTATATCCATATAATAGTCGATAAGCCATGGATACTTGGGCTTGAGTCTTTTACGTCACTTCCGGAACATGTGCAAGTAATGGCGGCCTCATAATCTCGTATAAAAACAGTCGAAAAAGGCGATTTCTCATGCTCGTAATTGCTTGAAATTTGGGAAGTAATATAAGAAGACCATACTCTTTACAAATATAAAAGCACCAATAATTTGATCATAGGGGCACTTTAAGTTCTTGTTTGGCTTTTTCTTTTGCATTGTTTGTGAACCCCTTCGATATATTATTGGACAGTTACCTTTTATTAGCAGTTATTTCACAGTCTTTGATGTAACGGAAGGAAAACGTGTAACGCGATTGAGAAATTTTTACAAGGTCTTTACGAAGTGATGTCGCCTGGATGGGAAATAAAAATACACTAATGAATGAGTAAAAACAAACACACTAATGGATAAACATAAAATAATAAGGATAAGGAAACCAAACTGAAACATGACAAAACAAAACAGCCAAAACAAGACAATATAAAATAAGATAAAACAACACAAGAACAAACCAACACAAAACAAAACAAAACAAGCCAGAACAGAACAAGACAAAACAAAACAATATAAAACAACACAAGCCAAATCAAAACAAGACAAAATTTAAGGCAAAACAATACAATACAAAACAAATCAATAAACAAAACCCAGATACAAGGCTTACGCATGTTACGATAACAAACTGGAATACATAGAATGATCCAAATTATCAATAAAATTTACCCTTTTTCCATTGTAGTGTATCACAGTGTAGAACTTGGTCGCCTTTGACTGCCGTAACGGAACAACATAAACTACGCCGGGAACATGACATGGAAGACCTCCTTCTGTTAATGTTTTCACCAAAACATAATCACCAACCTACGTTCATGATAGTGAATAGAACAAGATATACTCAACGAAGTTTAAAACTGTTTAGTTTAATGTTTCAGTTTGGTGGAAGCATGCGTAATCCTGAATACTACTGCTAAAATCCTGCAACCTGATTGGTTCCTGAGCGGTCTTTACAAATCTGTAAAGTTGTAAAGAGCCATATAACCAAAAAATTTGATCGGTCTTTACGTTTATAATTACTCTGCCCTGGTCTTTTCGCATCACTCCTTCGTCGCTCGGTCTGTACTGAAAGGCTTCGGACAGGATAATTTTGGTTCCCGCTCGGTCACTAAGTACTTATTAATCACTTGTCATTGTTTATCGTATCTGATTGGCAATTTCCTCTCATGATTATTTCGCATAAACGTTTTTCATCAGGTTTGTACTTCACTTTACGTTACTTCGCTCTCTGATGAAAGCCCATCGCTCGAAACGTTAGACCTCCTACACACTATTTAGGCAGAAGATCAACCTTTTAGAATTTTCTACTTGTATTTCAACACTGCCTACGCAGCACAACACTTTAAAAACACAAATACTCCTTACCTTTAGGCTTGGACAAGGTCGGGCTCCTTCATTGGGGATGATATAACGAAGAGATACGACCTGACTTTCAAAATCACAAAACGCTACATCAGCATAACGTGAATTGATGTTCATTCGGAGTATCGCAGAGTAGTAAAATCCATCTATATCATTTCTTGCCAGAACTTTATGATTCCTCAGCCACTTTGCTTGAGGGCGGTCAGGCTGCTGGCCTCCTTTCTAAAGATAATTTAGAAAATCAATACGAAGCATTCTATCGATTACCAGGCGGAAAGCATAATCCAAGAATAAAGATAACAGCACAGCTTAGAAATCTTAAATTTAATGCCATGTATATACAGACAAGTAACAAATATTAAATAAAACATGCTTACTAATGTCTCTGAAGATGATACACGTTCGCAACGTAGGTCTATATTATTCAGATTCGCGATGAAAGTTCAGATCAAGAATTATATGCTTGCATTGTCAATACCCGTATTGTAATCCCGTGTGTTTACAATACGGGTTTTGACAATGCAAGACCTAGCGTATTCACGTATTCTATACCGCATTCAAAACCCGTATTCACGAATCCGAATGATAGACATGAATCTGAAGATGTTGCACTCTCACAACGAAACGTTAGTAAACACGGTACATGAGGTTCACTTCATTAATTTATACAGGGTTGTGACGACGTACTTGCGGCTAAATCGAGGAATGGCACATCACTCGACGCCATCTTGAATTCAGCGCAAAGGCCTGGAAACCAAGTGTATTTCCCACAAAGCAACTATGGTTTATTTAAAATGACAGCAATCGTAACATAATAATAATAGTAATAATCACAATAGTAATTTGAATTTTGAAAGTAATAACACAAATAATATTTAACTAATTAATCCCCCATATGACAAGTGCACAAGTGCATGAGTTATCTTGTGATGACAGCACAATAAACAGTAAATACTGTAGCTCTATCTTGAACTAAGGGTGACGTTTATATAAATATCCCGAATTTAAAACATAGTCCTAACCCCAACCTAACCTTAATCCTAACCCTAACCCTGAACCTAATACTGATCCTAACTCTTTAATTTACTTCTCATATTAACATCAACAACTTTAGCAGAGGTGATGCTTTCGAATGTTGCACTCCGCCATTGGCTACAAAGCAGTGGAATAGAATAATATCTATGCAATTCATGTCCAACCTGCCTAACGATGTCTCAATATATCGCTATGTCTCAATATATCGCTATCAATATGTCATTTTAAATAAACCATAGTTGCTTTGTGGTCTCAAATGGACCCAGTACCCTGCTCGATCAGGAAAGGGCTAGTAATTATTATTACTATTATTATCATTTTAATATTATAAATACATTACTATTATTATTATATTTTTATTTAATATTATTATCAGCATTACTATCAGGGTCATAGCCAGAAAGCTATCATTTTTAATTTTCCCGGGAAATACACTTGGTTTCCAGGCCTTTGCGCTGAATTCAAGATGGCGTCGAGTGATGTGCCATTCCTCGATTTAGCCGCAAGTTGACGACGTTGCGGCGGCCATGTTGCAGGTGGTATTTAAAGGACATTGCAGACAATAGATCAAATTACGTGACTTATATAGCAGGAATATTGTAGTTTGGTGTTGTAAATATGCTCGTAAAGTGTTTTAATTACACTTTCAAAGTTGCTAAGCTAAATCATTGTTCGCCATCTTGGATGTATTTTCGATATGCGTGACGTCAACCGGGGTAAAGCGAAATTTTATCTAGCCATACAAAAGTACAAGAGTAGTTTTATTTACTTGGATTACCTTTGTAAGCCTGTTTGTTAATCAAAAAGTCGAAAATTAGAAATTATAATTTTTGTTGCCAATGTCCTTAATTTAAAGATATGAATTACATTAGCTACTATACTATTTGTGCATGCAACCAACGGGGCTTGATGTGTTTTGAATAGCCAAGCGCACAGATTTTATTTTTAAACCCAAAGATCGGACAAACAAACTGAAATTGATTCTGAGGACATCTCCTAATATGGGACTTATATTTCATAGTAAATGCGGACAATACAGCGACAGTCAGAGTAATTGGTTTCCTAAGGTGGCCGGCGAGTTCCATTCCAAGGTGAAGGCCCGATGTTGCATTTTTTCCAACACCGGATGGGTCTGGGAATTCGAGCTATTTCACTGCTAATCCTTGAATCATTGAATGACATCGGAAAATTAAAAACTTTTTATAAATTAGATTGTCCGGCATTAAAAACGAAAATTTAATGAAACATAACAATGCTAAAATAACGAGATCATCGCAAACTAACAGTTCAAGCCCCTTTTATTTGTGTACCTGTGTAGGAATGACACTACTTTTTTGCCTGGTGTCTCCATTGCTCCTTCCAAAGTCATTCGTAGTACCACGTGTATTCTGAAAGGAAAATATAAATAAATATTTAAGCTGGGGTTATGCGGGCACACGCATATAGAAAATACATCCAAGATGGCGGACAATGATTCAGGTTATATAGCAATTTTGCCAGTGAAAAACACTTTACGAGCACACTTACAACATCAAACTGTTATATTCCTGCTATATAAGTCCCGTACTCTGATCTAAAAGATACTTATTTTTTGTTGCCAATGTCCTTTCAATGGAAGTGCAGTAAAAAAAACAAACTCGAGAAATAATATTTTCATTGTTGTATTTTATGCATCTGGACGGCGCCATTTTAGAGTTCTCTCAATGTACAGCGGCGATTTGAAAAGTTTTGAAGTCTTAATTGAAAAGAAAACCGCCGCTGGGTTTCTGTTTATCTTTCCGTACGACAACAAAGTGTTTTGAATGACGTGGTAAATACTCCGGAAATTCGCAGAGTCTTCTCACAAAACCCTGTAGAGGCTTTCTTATTCATCCACAATCTAAATACGTCGACTCGGAACCTGCGCTTCGCGTCAGTAAATGCTGACATAATTCGAAACGAAAGTCAACAAAACGTTAAATTTTGTGAAAAATACAGAAATAATTACTTATCTTCTTTTAATTAAAAGACAAAATGAATAATTTGTATCAAGGTTTGACAAGATATTTACGGATGGGTTCACCAAGAGAATTTCGTGCTTCGAAAAATGGCCGACCGAGCGTGCAATGCGTCACGGTTGACACTCACTCTTTAACTGTCGCTTGATGGAAATTGAGAACGAATATTGTTTTAGCAGAAACTGGCTTGTGTTCGTTAGTTCTTTAAAATTTTAATAAGAATTTCGTAAAACCTATTTTTTTCAAAAAACGTGGAATTAAACAGGCAAAGTTCAGTGCCTAAAACTAAAAGGCTTTTACACATGTAACCTTTCGACATTTTCCAATCTTTTTACACAAAATGGCAGAAACATATCTTTTCAATATTGCACGAGAAAATTTCCGATACTTTACCAGAAAACGTTTTACATTAACTTGTTTTTGTTTACAATAAGTCAGTAAGGAAAATGGCGGCTCATACAAAACGAGAGTGAGTTGTGTAATTGTTAATTGGAAATCGAGCGGCTTAGCCATAAAGATTACACCATTTGCATTAGACTATACAAGAAAACTTTTACAGATTCCTAACAGTATTGGGTGCTAAATTGAATTCCAAGAAATGCATGAGTTGCACCTCATTTTGGAAAATAAGCCATCTGTCTAGCTTTTCTTACGCTATTTGTTCCATGGTGCTTGCGCTATTCGTTTCACGCCCAACATTGCATTCTCACAGTTAACTGATAGACAGCCGTTGTGTTGGAGGAAGGTTCCATACGCGAGGGGTAAGAACTCCCGACACATGTAGCGCTGAGAAATCAGTGGAAATATAGGTACAAGGTATACTGTATATAGCGTTCGTCTATATATATCATTTACTCACCTGAAATTGGGTGGGGAATTCTCTCAGGGAAGTTTACTAACTGACCCGAATCGAGTGGGAGGTTTCATAGCTAATGCACTTCTAATCGTACCCAATGTTTATGCATCAGGTTCGATAAATAGCAGTCCTGAGGTTATTTAGAGATTAATTAAATGCCCCTTTCATAACTATGAAAACCGAGGTACCCGTGATATTTAACAATTATACCATGAGCTCGAGTCGTATATGAGCTCATAGCCAACGAGGCGCGAAGCGCCGATTGGTTCATATACGACGAGAGCGAATGGTATAATTGTTTTATTATATAGCCAATCACTTAGTCAGTTCGCGGTTTCTTTATAAAACCCCATCGATTTCAGCTTTTTTCGGTCAAAAAAAACATGCCGCCATCTTGTTTTTCTCTACTGCTAGGATATGAGGTGGATAGCCTAGTAGCAGAGGAGCCAATCAAATTGAGAGATAGCTCATATCCTACTAGTAGCTATATAATAATATACTATATATAGAACTTACCGTTGGAGTCTTTGATCCGCCAAGAAATTTAGAAATTGAATTTCTCTGTTCCGCATCGTTTCGGGTAGAATTCCTAAAAAGTAAAATAATATTTGTATATAATGAAAAGACAGAAAGCGAATTATATTACAGGTAATAAGTAAGAGTATGATTTGGTACACAGTTCATCTTATGCTGACACAGCATATTGGAAAATCAAATATATCTTTGGGATTATTTAACGAAATCACTTGAAACTTTGCACATGAATTCATCTCATCACACCCCTCCAGTCTGTAAACCAAAAATATTTGTTTCCTGCCATATTGACATCTGAATTTTTAGCCTGCGTAGCGGCTCTCGAAGGGGGGGGGGGGGGAGGGAGGAGAGAGCGAAAACGCGCGCGAGGGGAAGGGGAGGGAGAGCCTGCAAGAGGTCTACTGTTTTGTCGTATCCGCTCACGGTAATCACATTTTCAATAGCTGTCAAAATTAACCAATAGCAGTGTTTGTTTACATTTGCAATTTACGGCTAAAGAAAATATTAGGGGCGGACCATTAGAAAAGTGATGGGGGGGGGGGGGGGTGGGACTTTTTCAGCTTGCACGAATTTATTTTTTTATCATTTGCTTGTGCAGGATTTTTTTTTATTGTCTAATCCTTTGCACGAATTTTTTTTATTACACATACCAACCTGACAAAAAATTGAGTAACAATAAACTGACATTTCAAGCGGAGCCCTTCATTAGAGTAAAATGTCAACACATTTTACTCTGATTGAGGGCTCTACTCGAAATGTCAGTTTATTGTTACTCAATTTCTTGCCAGTTTACCACCTTTTCATTTTGCTATATCTATTAAAACACTGCCTATGTAGCACTCTGCATTTTTATACTCATTAATAAACAGTAAACACACCTTTATAACACCTATTCATGTGCACTGGTCTATTTGTTTTTAATGTTATAGACCAATATGCATTATTTATGTGGTGTTCATGTGCAAACAGTACCCTGGATGTTTAATAGTACAGGTATCCATGGTCCTGGTACAATACTGTAGTTTTGCTGTAGCTACAATTATTGTTCTTGATAATTTTGTTGAATACAGATGATGACATTAATAATATCAATATCCCTGCCACTATTGTTTGCTCCTTTATTTAATAGTGCCTGAAATAAATACTAAATATAAAAATAATAATCACTTTCAAAATGTGTATAAAATTATACTACTCTTATGCATCTTTATTCTTGCAATTTTAAATTTAGTGTAAATCCCTATGGTATAGTGATTTACACTAATAGATGTATACACCATTTTGACTTATGGTTTTCAGTATCAAGAAGATATTTGACTTCTAGTTTTCATCATGAGAAGGCTCTGCACGAATATTTTTTCTCAAACTTTCTTTGTGTACGAATTTTTTTTCCGAGCACATTGCCTTGCACGAATTTTTTTTTGGTTTTCCCCCCACCCCCGCCATCACTTTTCTAATGGTCCGCCCCTTATGAAAATATAAATCCACGAAAAAATCTGAAACATCAAAACGAATGTTGCGCTTGTGCAAGAAGTCTTAACAGATCCATCTCCATTATCTTGTCAAGTAGCTTGGAGTCCGTGCGCAAGAAAACTAAGAAATCTTGTGGAGACGTACAAACCGTTATCGATAGCGATCAAACCCGATGTAAAGCATTGTGCAGTGAAGAGAAAGGTAGCTGAAGCCGTCGCTCCTTCGGAAACTTCCACGGCAATGCTCTCCTGGCGCAAAAACATCAAGGAAGAAAGTTCTATTTGTCGATGAACATACTAGTCAAACGTTTAAAAATTGACGGATAATCTGCACACGCTGCCAAGTTTTCACTGAAAATATAAGGTTTTTCAACTCCTCGATAAACCTCGCGTCCGTAACATACTCTACAGATCCATATACAATAGGCCCGAAAATATCGTCCATACTCAGTTGACAATATAGTCGCCAATAGAGCACGCTGTTATTCCCATTGACTTGAGCTCTGATATCTCGTCGGCAATGATACTTTTTAAAATAACGATGACCAGAACATATGCAGTGTGAAGAATGCCAGCGACTGAAATATCAAACTCTTCCCAAATCTTGAGAGCATCACAGCGATTTTAATACACCTCTCTTCGTAGACTTGCTCCAAGTCTGCCTCTTGGTGTTTCAAGACGGGTTTGTTTCGAGACGGGTTTATTTGAGACGGGTTAAGTTTGTTTCAAGACGGGTTTGGTTTCAACAATAAATTGTTGTATGCAGACTCTCCCCCGCTCGCTCGCCCGCATACAACAATTTATTGTTGAAACCAAAACATAAACCTTTACCTGTCTTGAAACAAACTTAACCCGTCTCAAATAAACCCGTCTCGAAACAGGCTCTCATTCCCCTTCCCCTCCTAAGTCCCCTCGCGCGCGTTTTCGCTCTTCTCCCCCCCCCCCCCCCCCCCCCCTTCGAGAGCCGCTACGCAGGCTACTGGATTTTATACGCCAAAACAAGAAAAGATACAATAACTTGCTTTATCATGGCATGAAACAAGGGGAGATGGCAATGGTAATTCTGGTCTGATAGATCTGGTGTGGACATGTGCGGGAGTTTCAATTGATGTCGTTAAATAATCCCAAAGATATACATGATTTTCCAATGAGTTACAATGCTGTGTCCAAAACATGACGTCATAGATCATTAATTTACATATCAAACAAATCGAAATATCTCAAGTACGAAGTGAGATATGCAGAAAATGTAAACGCCATTCGTTATTATTTCAAGAGCTATTTAAAATATGACAAACTTGATTTTCGTTTATATATCCTTTAACTCTTGGAATAACATCCAAAATTGAACCACCTCTTTGTGATATCCTTAGAAATATAACCATAACTGTTGCGAAAGCTATACATTTCTGATAAGTGTCTAAATAACACAAGTGTCTATATTATAAATAGCACAAGTGTCTATATTATAAAACAATTAGATCATTCGCTCTCGTCGTATATGAGCTCATAGCCAACTCGGTGCTTTGCACGTCGTCGTTTCCATCGGAAAACTTAATGCTGTGTATGTAGTGAGTAGATAACGTTTGGTGGTGTATATATATATATATATATATATATATATATATATATATATATATATATATATATATATATATATATATATATATATATATATATATATATATATATATATACATAATTGAAGAAGTGGTTTACAATAGACTATAGAGTGCTCAATACCTTGACGGTAGAGCGAGATATATTTATTAGATGATTAACGTTGCTACTCGGAGTTTCACGCTATATATATATATATATTATATATATATGAAGGAAAGGACTAAGTTACCGTGTAACCTTTTTCTTCTTCTTCTTAATTTTCTTTTTATCTATAATATTAATTTATCTTTTACATATAATAGAAAAATATATATAATACAAGGGTAGATGGATTAATTAATCATGCTAACAATAAATTAACCAACTTAGGAAGCAGGGGGGCCGGGCCGCGGCCCACCCACTCATACATGCAGTGAGATCTTGCTAATAGGGTGGTAATAATGGTCTGGTGTAAGAACCCTTATCCTAACATTAATACTAACCGTAGCCCTGATTGTAAACGGTAATCCTAACCCGAACCTAATCCTAATGTAATCCAACCCCCCTCCTAGAGTTTCATCCTAACCAAAATGGTTGTGGAAGTGCAGTGGGGATGATATTAGCCCATATATAAGTTTTAGTTTCAGGCCGGGGTTAGTGTTAGGATTAGGTTTAGGATTAGCGGTTAGGGTTAATTAGGGTTAGCCAATCAAATGGCTCACTCTTACTCCAAACCATTACATCATTATTACCAACCTATTATCAACCTACCCATCCAATCACACACACACCCACCCACTTATCCATCCATCCACCCATATCCACCCACCCACGCATCCACCCAATATCACGCACGCACGCACGCAACCACCCACCTATCCATTAATCCATCTACCTACCCACCCATCCATTCACCCACTCATCCATCCAAGAGAAAATATAAAAAAATAAATTTATCTTTAAATATTTAACAATGTGTTTTTTAACAATTAAATAAATAAATTAGTCAATCAATCAATCGAATGATCAATTAATCAGTCAATCAATCAATGAAATGCCTTTAAGAAACAAACCTTTTTCCTTTCCTTTAGAGCCATTCAACGATTCCTCCTCTTTAGAGCCATTCAACGGTTCCTCCTCTTTATTGGACAAGTCATCGGACACAGATTTTGATGCGATTTCTTCGGATTTGATTGATTCCGACTTTAATGATTCGTTTTCAGAAGAACTATCCTTGCTCGAGTTCTCTTTACTCTCTGGCTTGACAACATCATTTTTAATTCGCTTTTGTTTAACAGAACGACCTCGGCTAAACGCAGTCCTAGAAGGCTTCTTTGGTCTGCGAGTTAACGGAGCACTGGATGGCCTGGGGACAGTACTGAAAATAAAGTTAAAAATCCAGATAAAAACGATCAAAGATCGTTGCTTCATCTGCAGTCATATTGTGCAAATTAAAAGCATACGCTGAATTTAACTCGTCGCGAAATCTCCTGAGCCCAGAGCGGAGATTCGGACCTGCGATTTTCCTATTTTCTGATTTTTGGAGATAAACTCGCTTATTTGAAATTATAAAACTTACCACTTACAACGTTTCCATATCTCACTTACTGTACGTCACACTGCATAATGACCTAGTGAAACATCCTGTATATCTTTCGGATTATCAAATTGAATCACTTGAGACTTAGTATCATGGGATACACAGTTACAAGTGATTTCGTTAAATAATCCCAAAGAGATACAGGTTACTCGAATATTAAGTAATTATGCAGTGTAACGTCAAAGTTATTACCATTTATTTCTTCCTCCTTTTCTGCTTATTTTAAATAATTTATTAGTGTGATGCATTCCCTGAGCTCTGGGCAACATAACAGCAAAGTATTGATAATTAAATCTATGTAAAAGGAGGACTGAAATGGGGAGGAGGCGGGAGAGGTTTATCTTTTGACATCCTTACTCGTTGGCGAACCGACGTGAAAGAATGAACAAAACTAGTACAGCTATATCGTTGATATCATATGTATATTATATATACATATGTGTGTATATGTATATGTATATATATGTGTGTATATATATGTGTGTGTATATGTATATGGTCAAATATATGTATATGAAAATTTGACTGCCCCAACCGGGAATCGAACCACCGAGCTATTGAGACACGGTCAGAACAGTCAAACATCATATACATATTTATACAGTACATCGCCCCGACTCTCAAATCTCTACAGGAAGACATCTCATCTTCGACGAAGTAGAGCGAAGCCGCTCGCAGGACTTCCTCAAGTAGCGAGCTTATCACCGGCTCTTGTATACAGGAGGCTTTACAACAATTTTCTTTAGATGAAGAGAGGATTTATTAATGCATGGTCAAATATATGTATATGAAAATTTGACTGCCCCAACCGGGAATCGAACCCGAGGTCTCCGAATCAACGCATCGGCGCACTAACCACCGAGCTATTGAGACACGGCAGTCAAATTTTCATATAACCATTAATAAATCCTCTCTTCATCTAAAGAGTATATGTATATGTATATGTATATGTATATGTATATGTATATGTATATGTATATGTATATGTATATGTATATGTATATGTATATGTATCTATTTCTATATCTTCTCGGAATTCAGAAGCTTTACAGGAACCAAAACTATAACCCAAACAAAAACTATAGTCCTTGATCGTTATTGGTTCGTTGTCACAGCATGCTGTTGCCTATATTTACCTGTCGGTTTTTGTCTTATTTTTGTTGCTTCCATACCAGTCGAGTTGCGCGCACCAATTCCGTAACCTAGTCAGTCTTTCAAGGTCGTTGACTCCTTTCTCCATTTCTTCCCTGATTAAACGACGATCCTCGCTCTGGAAAAAGACAATAACGATAATATGTATCAAAGATACATAATTGAATGGAACAATACAATACAATACAATACAATACAATACAATACAATACAATACGATACGATACAATTCAATATAGCATTCAATACAATTCAATAGCATTCAATACAATATATACAACATATACAATACAGCAGTACTGGGCTACCTGTGGTAGCACGAGTCTTAAATTCGGCTCTGTTTTTTAATTTTTTTGTCGATGTCGCGAATTCGCAATTATTGCATCATCCTGTCAGGCTTTGGGAAACTGAGCGTTATAAATATGCTTTCTTTCTTCGTTTCGCTGATCATTTGATCAAGCTGTTCGAAGTCAAGTGTTCTTTCTTGGACAAGTTATACTACATTCACAAACATAGTAATGTCGCTGGCAAGTATCGTTGTTTTATATACGCTCACATGCGTACAATTGCACACGCCAATCGCAGTAGACCGTAGACCAAAACTAAAATATTACGAGCGATTTGGAAACGGGTTGGTCCGCGATCTCAAATTCAGGTAAACATGCTGTGTTGCTATTACCTGAAGACACGTGTGTTATGTACTTGGACTCGGTAATTCTAAATCTGTTTTCAGAATTGAAATCGAGTAAAGAAAACTAAATATTGACCGAGATAATGTTCAAAAATCTATGACGAAGCGGTCTTCATATTGCCAGTTAATACGAAGGGTATGCACGTTCCAGTAATATAATAGACAGGTATGTTATGTATTCGGTTAAATATTGACCTAGATAACGTTCAAAATCTACTATTAAACATGCATCTTTTCCGATTTGTGGTCAACAATTATCCTAACCCCCGGCGGGATTCCCCCATCCATGGTCCCCAGACCTCGCACGCCATGTATATGAAACTCTAGGGGTGTTAGGGTTATGATTGGGGTTAGGGTGGGGAAATGTTACACCACGGGCGGAGAGGGAGGGTGAGCATGCCATTTATCGCGGTCAGCGGCAAGCAATCGTCTTCTGGACGATCTTTTTTAGTATCCGCGAGAGATGCCTATATTATGATAATATAATATACATCATAGAACTGCATGCTAACCCAAAAACAACTTAGATCCTAACTCTAACCCCCCGCCCAATGGGTTTTCTAACCCTAACCATTGCGACACAGGAAAACTAAGTAAAAATCCAATTACTAACCTTAATACCAATAAAAGGATCGTCCAGAAGGCGATTGCTTGCTGCTGACCAGGATAAATGGCGTGCTCACCCTCCCTCTCCGCCCGTGGTGTAACGTTTTCGGTTAGGGTGTTTCATCACATATTCGACTTGGTGCTGATTTCCGTTGTTTACTCATGAATTATTAACGATTTGAGATGATAAATATGCCAAATTGCACATGCCGGCGATCGCGGCCGTATAACCGCAAAAAACCAGCTTCTTTGCAATTCGCAAAAAACCGCACAAAGCAGCTTCTTTGCTATTCGGGGGGTAATTCTCGCCAATCATGATTGACAACAATTTAAATACCCAAAGAGCAGTTAAATTGTAGTTAAGAGACAACTGGGCAAAGTTAGCTGAACAATTTTAACCGGAAACTTCTGACAACTGACAAATTTTACGAAAATGAGAAATATACAGTATGCCACGCTTCCAGCCCAAAACTAGCCCGAGTTAACGCCTAGCGGGCGTCTTGTTTGATTCGGTTTTCGCACATGATACCAAGAATTATTAAGTCCATGTTTACATCCTCACCCTTCGGCTTCTGTAGATAACACAACTTCGGCCATAAAAGCAAAGATATCGCGATAACGGTATAACAAAATACCGTAAATAACTAAAATACGCCTCATTTTGAGGGGATGGAGTAGATTTATTAAAAGTAACACAACAATGCTGATGGACAAACCTCAAATGTTTTCTGGCCACAGTTATTGTCTCCGTGTTCTGAGAAAAAGTGAAATCTAAAAAATTGTGACATCATTTTAGAAATACCATACACGCAAAAAACTAAAACTAGGAATACAAGTGATGCATCGAAAAAAGAACGTAAACTGACAACATGAAGGAATGGGACACTGGCGTTTCGAGCGAGAGCAATATATCAGAGTAAAATGTGAGTTCTATATTTTTATAATAGTAATGAACGTTTTGACGTTTCAGCGGAGTAAAACTGGCCTGCCGAGTAAAAATGCATTTATATAGATAGATCGACACTTTTATTGATTTCAATCAGGGTAACCCCATTTAGCAAAATTAATGTTGGTGTCAGTGGAAGCCCTGACTATAAAAAATATAAGAAGATTGTTATACTGTACGTATTCGCTTTCAAAGATGTTTAAAAAGGTATAAGGCAAAATAGTTAAAAGAAACCTGTAAACGCACTTTTCGACATGCCGGTTACCCACATAATTTTGTCAACAACACAATTGCCGACTTCAAAAGCAAACTTGATGAAGAAGAACCAATTATCCTTTCATCTACGTCATCAGCGTACAATAATTTTGTTGGACAACAATAATTCATAGTATTCGACGGAAATGACGCCACAGCTGCCGGACATTGAGAATCATGTAGTATTTGACCAGAATAATTACTGTATGACCAATTTCGGACGATTTTATTTACCAAAAGAAAATGGCTTTGAAGTGTGGTTTTGTAGTTGATACTGCTGTGTTCTCCTATAAATTAACTACCATAACGTGTGTTTACAGTTTGGTTCAGTTTTTATTAAATGATTTGAATAAAATCGCAACAACGTTCACATCTCCCTAATTCAAAACGCAATTAAATCGGCATATGCAGCATATCAAAAAGCACCGATACGCTATGGTAGATAATTAATAAATTAGCTTTAAAGGGACACTCCACCCCAAAAACAAGTTTAAATGAAATTTCTTTGTCGCCTTACATGAGAATGGGTATTAGTTTTCTTCTAATCGTTTTAGTTTTAGTGAAATTTGGCTTTGTTTATCGTATTTTTGTAAATTAAAGTCTGTCATTTTTGTTCTGATTGCGGGCGAATGCGGTCGCTCCAATTAATTATTGACGTCATTGAGTGTTAGAAACACTATACAAAGAAACCCTTTACAATAGCATGACAATAACGTGGTCTTAGTCTATTGTGCAGGATTTCTATTCACGCTATATATTGTGAAAGATTTCTTTTCAAAGTGTTTCTATCACTCAATGACGTCAAAAATTAATATAAGCGACCGCATTCGCCCGCAATCAGAACAAAAATGGCGGACTTCAATTTACAAAAATACGATAAACAAAGCCAAATTTCTCTCAAACTAAAACGATTAGAAGAAAACTAATACCCATTCTCATGTAAGGCGACAAAGAACTTTCATTTAAGTAACACTTGTTTTAAGGGTGGAGTGTCACTTTAAATTCATATATGATATGTGGTGATCGCTTTAATAGTGACGGAATATGCGAGCTTTTTTACGAGGCGATAACATTATTGCTACGGCCTTAAGGGAGGAACAGAAAAATTACCTCCCATTGCTATTTTCAGATAATTTGCACAGAAATTCGTTTGCGGACTCGTCAGAGCAATTGAACGAGATTGTGTGGATAGGAACAGGATCTTGTAAATGGATCTGGGAGAGGATCGTTAAAGGAGGCTGTAAAGAAAACAATATAAGCGAAAATAAAATAGTCTGAATAAAGATATAATACCAGTTGTAAAAACATTTAAGAAATAGAGAATGTGCCCCATGCCTCTATTGACTTTTATTAAATATCATATTTTTATTAATCGTGAGCGCGGAACACTAGGCATTCTTGCAATTTGAATGGCTGCCTGAACGCGCGGTTTTTTGTGATATTTGACCATGGTCACGGGCCTAAATGCTAATTTTTTTATCGTGATTTTTACTTTATTTTTAAATGGAAAATGGCAAAATTTGATTCAACAAAGCTGGAAATAACTGTATTATACAAAAACTAAAGTAGTTTGGTTTGTTTTTCTCTCCTTATCCAAATAATGCAGTTTTAAAGTAACTCGAGTCTTCCACGATCAACTGGGCGCCATTTTGATTTTCCTCTCAAGTAATATTTACTAACAGATTATTGGTAATTCTAGGTAGGAGCATATATTGCTTATTTATAAAGGATATAGATATAAATATTTCTATAGGCCATGTATATTTGCTGTACATTGCTAATGTCGGCAGAAGAATTGGGTATATTTGCATCACACTTACAGTGTACCATGCAGTAAGCCTTCTTTCTCAACACAGTTGAAGAAATAAGCATAAGGTATGATGATATATAAAGCCCGAGACTTTTCTCACCTGATCTGGTCTTCCGTCAGTTAATAGATAAATGGCAGAACACAGTGGATCCGATAAAGCTAGTTTCAGGGCCCCCAATGTATTCGTACTACCCCCAACCACTAAACCTTTTATCCACTGCCAAGCATCATCGATATTCTAAGAACAAGAAAGAAAAATATAAGTCACAAATAATTGGTGAACCTCGACGAACATACCCTGGGTACGAAATTTGGCATCGTTATCATCTGGAATACACATGTACTTATACAATAGTACGTATTCCGTATACGGAAGTACATACGGAAGTACATACAGCAAATACATTTCGCTAAAGAGCATATACGTTGCACTGACGAGCAAATTACCCTGGTAGGTTTCAAGATGGCCTTAGGGTGATATCTCCCGCAATTCCCCTTTTCCTGGGTCTATAACTATTCACCTCCACTTTGGTGAAGAATTGTTAAATATTATACATCAACTGTAAGAGTTGTCCAACCAGCAAGCTAGGTACAAATTGTACCACGTGACCAGACTAGAATTCTCTCCACTTCGTAGTATTCGAGCTCGCGAAAACGAAATACTACGCGCGTAAACCAAAACGAGGCTGTCAACAATAGAGGAACAAGAAGACGTTCCAACACGTTTCAAGACAGTATTCAAGATTGTTTCGGTATACCATATATAATTTATAAACCCGCCGCTAAGCTTTGTTATGACTTCCAAAATGCTCCAATCATATTGATTTCATGTACTGTGACGTCTTTGGGACGATGTTTTTTAGTATCCGCGAGAGGTAGGGTAAGTATCAAGGTTACTATTACGGTTAGTATTAGGCTTATGTTTTTTAGCTTTCCTGTATACTTAGCTTAATACAAACCCTAATATAACCCTAACCCTAATACTAACATTAATATAAAATAACCCTAACCCTAATATTAACTTTAGTATAAAAAACATCGTCTGAAAGACGTCACTGTATGTGAAATCAATATGATCTAACGCCGGGAGACATGGATTCAAATCCTGGGTCGGACCACCAGTACTCAGGGTCTTAAAAATAATCGAGGAGAAAGTGCTGCCTTTGCAATAATACCAGAAAACGATAAGACTTTCGGGTCTTCTCGGATAAAGACCTTAAATCATAAACCATATCAATCGGGCTTCTAGCCTGTTAGGGTATTCCGTTCATCTAAAAGAGTCATAAACATAATAAACTAAACTCTTTACAGAGTTCTAGCCTTTCAGTCCTTTGTAAACTTTGTTTTCAATCTCGCCTCTCCTTTGCAGGGGCGCCGGAGCCACGGGGGCAGCGGGCTGCCCTTTGCTTACGGGGACACGCGGGGGCAGCCGTGTGTCCTTTGGTATCATTACAATATCTTATACTTCGTTTTGAATTTATTTTATCACTCTAAGTTAAAATTTTTACTGCCCAAATTCAGAAAGCAAAAATATTTAAATTTACGAGCGAGATACGTAATTATAATAATAATAATAATAATCGAGATACGTAATTATTATAATAATAATAATTATTAATAATAATAATAATAATAATAATAATAATAATCGTATTGTTATTATATTGTTATAATAATATTGTTATTGACAAATGTTTACTGTAAGTCTAGTAATAGATATTAAATACAAAAGACAGTTAGACGGCTTCTGCTACTAAATGAAAATTTCCTTTCGCTTGTTTGCCAAGTAAGGTGTAAGTGCCCTTTTTCAAGGCTCTGCCCCCGGCTGCCCTGAGTTTCTTCCGGCGCCCCTGCAAACTTTGTTTTCAATCTCGACTCTCCTTTATAAACATTGTTTTCAATCTCGCCTCTCCTTCGTAAACATTGTTTTCAATCTCGCCTCTCCTTTGTAAATATTGTTTTCAATCTCGACTCTCCTTTGTAAACATTGTTTTCAATCTCGCCTCTCCTTCGTAAACATTGTTTTCAATCTCGCCTCTCCTTTGTAAATATTGTTTTCAATCTCGACTCTCCTTTGTAAACATTGTTTTCAATCTCGCCTCTCCTTTGTAAATATTGTTTTCAATCTCGACTCTCCTTTGTAAACATTGTTTTCAATCTCGCCTCTCCTTCGTAAACATTGTTTTCAATCTCGCCTCTCCTTTGTAAATATTGTTTTCAATCTCGACTCCCCTTCGTAAACATTGTTTTCAATCTCGCCTCTCCTTTGTAAATATTGTTTTCAATCTCGCCTCTCCTTTGTAAACATTGTTTTCAATCTCGCCTCTCCTTTGTAAAATTTGTTTTCGTTTATATTAGAGAAAGGCAAGCCTTCCTTGGAGAGATCTCGCAATTGACTACCCGAGGATTTCGCAATTGACTACCCGAGGACTACCCGAGATTTTCCATGTTGACGCACTCAAGAGGGCTCGCTCTCCTAGGAGGGCTGGAAAAATTAATGTGCGCATGCGCATCTATCACCAACCCTCCACGAGGGACTAGAAAATTCGCATGCAAATATGAAATGTGAAATGTGAAATCACTGATCTCAAAAATAGTTCTGGATTAAGCTTTCTATTGTATCTGATGAGCTGATTTTGAAGCCTGCATATTTGCATAATGTAAATTGACGAGAGATCATTAGAAGCTCCGAGTTTGCAAGCAAATCAAACTGTGACGCTCGCGAAATAGGTTTAGTGTCTGGCCAATATAGTTTCTTTGTTAACATTAAATGCATAAAATCTTGAACCTAATTTGACGTCTCATATTAGGCTTCTCTCACTGGATAATTAGAGCCAACGGCGGCCATTGCTAAGGGACCAAAGTCGCAGTAAATCTGTAGGTACTTTATAGTAAAATTATTTTATTTTGTCGATGGCAAGAGCACATAATCCAACAAAAAACCTCTTAGGATCCTCAGTTGGTCCCTTAGTAATGGCGGACTTCCGGCTTCATTTTCTGAACAATAGTTGCTCGATCCAGTCTTCTTTCGAGATCAGTGGGTGAAATCCAGCCATCTTACAAGACAACCCTACCAATACGGTTGGCTCACCGCCATACAAACACCTCATAATAAGGTGTATGACCCAATGACATACCCGGTCGTTGCAATCCACAAGTCTGCTTCGCCACGCTTGGACGCGTGAATCAAATTTGATTAAATTGAACTTCCTCTTATGTTTTATTTGTTCCTAAAATAAAAGAGATTGTAATGTAAATTGGTGAAAACCTCGACAGTGCTACCATACTTACAAAAAATGCTATATATAGTGCATTGCGTCACAACCATACAACTTATTATGCATTTTTTATATCTCGATTTTGATTGACTAATAGCCGACAGACAACGGTCTATTTAACAATTAGACAACGAGAACGAGTTGTCTATTGTCCGATAGTAAATCCCGGAAACCGACGGACAGTAGTAGCTTGGTCACAGCAGAAAACGCTTTTACCTAAGGTTTCCTTTTACGTTGTTTGCTATAACGACTTTCGAAGTATGGTTTTTTGCCATTTATCGCATATTTATCACATTTTCAGTTTTATTTTTCCAGTCGGAAACTTTCTTGAGATTACAAAACGTTATTTTGTACGTTTTTTACGATCGTTTAGTCATTTACGAAGGTCACCCGAAAATACACATGGCAGATAGAAACTATGAAATACAAATTAAACATGAAGACAACTCTTTTTATGAGACTTTAGAACTAAGGTTTATTGAGAACTTGTCCAACATTTATCTGATTTTCATCAGATATCATATTTCCGTGCTGAATCTTTATTGACATTATAAAACGGCGATATTCGGTACGTTGTTTGCTATCTTCAATTCGGTTTACGAAATTGCGAACGAATATATCCTTCGCCAGCTCAGTTATTTTATTTCAATAAAACCCAAAAAAGACAACACTTTTATAGACATAGTCCACCAAGCCAACAAAAAATCACCGAACAACACTTCGACAGTGACAGAAAACCACAAAAAAGATTCTGTGTTGTAGAATATGAAAGCTATAGGCAAACTCACAACATCACTTTACATCTGCAGCATAAATATAACGGCATATTTTCGTGATTAAATCCATCTGGAAATATCTTTTTCATCTTTCTAAGCATGTTTTCCGAATGTTTTTACCTCAACCTTATTTTCGGCTCTTTGCTATATAGACCTCCCCTGGTTAGCGTAGTTGATGGTTTTTGGGAGAATTGCAATGTTGATCTAATTATATTAATAACTTTTAGTGATATTTCTCTGTGGTTATTTTATAAAAGAAATACCTAATGGGTTTCCAACACTTGGGATGTTGCTCGACTTTAGAAAAGATAAAAACACTCGCCTATCGGCTCGTGTTTTTTACGCTTTTCTCAAGTCTCGCAACATCCCGCGTGTTTGGATCGCGTTATCCAAACACGGAAACCCATTAGGTATTTTCTTAAGTCATTAAATGCATAATAAAACAATTAAGGCCTCGTTTTCTGTTATCCGCTTCAGCCTTCAGTTTCGGTAGATAACACAAACCTGGGCCTTGAGAATTATCGGTATCATGCTCAACCTTGTAACCCCAAAAATAATGCTTTGTTTGAAAGGGAACTTGAAATGATGAAGAATGGAACTAACAGTTCTTCGATATCTATTTTCGTTCTCGAGGTATTCACTTATATATGATATGTTAATGAGGCACAGGATGACGTCAAAGATGCAGGCAAACAACATTGTGGCAATTCTAAAATTCGTGTATATCTTCAAAGTTATGCAACGAAATTACTTGAAACTTTGCACGTGGATACATACCACCAAACTAAAGAACATGGTTCAAGTTATATTGTCACTATGGTAACAGATTAGCTTCCAAACATCTCCGTTCCCATACAGAAATCTTCATTTTCGTCTTTCCATCGCAAGCAACGTTTTCGATTTCAAACTTGGGTATTGCACTGGAAAAGTTATTGAAAAAGTTATTGAGAACTGCCAATCTCAATATGTTCTGCACATGAGAGAAAACAAATTATTTTGTTTTAGAGAATAGGTGGTCTGGAAACTAATCTGTTACTATGGTGATAACATAACTTGAACCATGTTCTTTAGTTTGGTAGTATGCATCCACGTGCAAAGTTTCAAGTAATTTCATTGGATAACTTTGAAGATATACACAAATATTAGAATTGCCACAATGTTGTTTGCCTGCTTTGACGTCATCCTGTGTCTCATTAATATATCAAATAAAATAGATATCGAAGAACTGTTAGCGCCATTCTTCATCGTTTTAAGTGCCCTTTCAAACATAGCATTATAATTTTTGGAGTTAGGTGCACTTTAATATAGAAACGAGTGACCCTGTTTGTATAGACATCTCACCTGAAGTAGCTGGTAGAGTTTATCTTTCACCAAAAAGAGACGTGAGTTCATTGAAGAGGATGTGTCTATCAAAATGGTTACCTAATGAGAAATATATTAAATGGAGATAAATGTATACTTACCCAATAAACTTCAACCACATCCAAGATGCCTGATTTCTACACGTACAGTACACGTTTAGATAGCCAAGGAGAACCTTTGTATTAAGTACCAATGTCACATAAATTAATTGTTATTAAAGTGCTCATGCAGTGAAAAATTCAGTTTCGAAATAAACTCTCTTACTTGAGAGAACTATATTTGCATTTACAACTCTTCCATCTCACTTCGTTTTTGATATTCCCTTTTTGAAAAAGGGAAAAGGCCCTGGGAACGAGGTTGGACATTTACATATGAAACAAATCTTAATTCTATATCTCACTTTGTTCTTGAGATATAGTTGTAAACGGCAATCTTTATAATTTATATGGTTCTTTACAGTATTTCGAACTGAATTTTTCACTTCATAAACACTTTAAGCATGTCAATATCATAGTCGTCATAGTATATTCGTCACGCTGAAACATCCGCATACCTGGTCTTCTATAATGGTGCCAAATAATTCCCTGCTACCCTTCTGAAGCCATTGCATCCTACAATGAGAATAGAAATTATTACTAAAAACTTCTAAAAGAGTATATGTTAAGTAACATATTTGTTTCATCCTAACCTTTGCTTATAAGAGTCCAGTGTTGCCATTAATCGTCTTTCGTAGTTTCTATGGACATCCCCACTGACGTGAACATGAAATATCTGTCCATCTTTCCATCTATGAAAGCAATTTCATAAACAAAACATCAAAAACTACAACCATTAATTGAACTTAAAAGGAACTTCACTTGGTCAAAAAACAAATAATATTTAAATCAAAGACAAGAGACCTTAAAGTGTTATGTTTAGAAATGTTAATAGTTTGACGATATCTGCTCTTGTACTAGAGAAATAACGTTTTCATTCTCGTATTTTATGTTTTTGGATGCTGACGTCCCAAACTCGATGTACATCGTGGATTTATTTTCGATTTTAATGTCATTGAGTGCAAGGAAGAAAAGACAAGCACTCAATGATGTCAAAATTGAAAATAAAACTGCTGTACATCAACTTTTTATAGCCTCCTCCGCAGGCAACTCTGTGGCTTCCCCCTCTTCGTCAATCAATCCCTTCACGTACAATCCCTATACTTCCCTGCAATCCCAACGAAAACATTGCTCGTACAGCCCCCTCTTCGTCAATCAATCCCTTCACAATCCCTATACTTCCCTGCAATCCCAACGAAAGCATTGCTCGTACAGCCTTATAGCTCGATAAGACTCGGATAAAAGAAGCCACAGAGTTGCCTGCGGAGGAGGCTAAACGTTTTAGACTTCAGTTCCCCTTTTTATATTCTACATGAAGTGAATAGTTGAATGCCAAAATATTTTATGATTTGAGCTTTGCGTTGATATGTTCTATAAAGGTTTGTTTCTCTGAAATGCTAGTGAGTGTTACGTGGCAAATCAGCCATTATTTCGAATACAATATTTTGCTGCTGGAGCAATTTGACCATTATCTGACCTTGATATATTTAAAAGCTGGAGAAAAGAAAGCCAAATTCCTGATTTGACGTCACTAACAAACCAATATTGAACATCAACGCAAAGCTCAAATCATAAAACATTTTGGCATTCAACTATTCACTTCATGTAGATCTATATTAGTAATATAGAATTTGGAGTTATAGTTTTACTATCCATGTTTATAAAATAAGTCGTGTCTTACGCACGCTGTGATTGGTCAGTTACCGTGTTTATATCAGGCTTTAGTATAAATTGACAAGTTTATATCACGAATCCTCAATTTTCATTGGCTGTTGGAGGAGTTTATATCCGCTGATATAAACCTCTGCGGTAAAAGTCGCGTGATTTCAAAAGAATATTTCCTTTTTTTAATGAACAATTTGAAATAAAAGTTATTTCTTGGGTTAGAAACATGCAAATTTATACTAAAACAATTAGACAACTCGCCCTTGTTTTCTATGAGCGATAGTCAACTCGGCTCCGCCTCGTTGACTATCTGCTCATAGAAAACGCGGGCTCGTTGTCTAATTGTTAAATATAACATGGATGGATTACGCCATCGTGATACGCCATCAATTAGCCATCATACGCCATCAATTAGCCATCATACGCCATCAATTAGCCATCATACGCCATCAATTAGCCATCATACGCCATCAATTAGACATCACGGCGCCATCGATACGCAGTAAGGAGAATTTACGTGTTGATAAAAAAGATATTTGTACATTTTATTCGCTTTCTACGGGTTATTTTATAAAAGAAATAGAAAACATTTTTATCCGTGTTCCCATACGTTATATAAACACTCGTGGAAGTTTGGGAGAACTCGAAATCGCGTGGAAACACTCGCCCTGCGGGCTCGTGTTCCCACTGTGATTTCTCGTTCTCCCAAACTTCCACTCGTGTTTATATAACTGTATGTAAACACGGAAAATGTTTTCTATTTCTTAAATATTATATGATAAATATTCACAAAAACCAGGGGCGGATACAGAGGGGGTGACTGGGGTTACTATAGTCACACCCTTCTGCATGAAAAAATGTATTTACTCAAATTTACAAATGTACAAATATGGAGCAAATTTATTGATTTGTTGCATTTACGATAGGAATAAACATGGTAAATACCGCATTTACTCAATTTTGAGTAAATATGAAGTAAATGCGGTATTTACCATGTTTACTCCTATAGTAAATGCAACAAATCAATAAATTTGCTCCATATTTGCGCAGTTGTAAATTTGAGTAAATCCATTTTTTCATGCAGTATACACTATGATTGAAACGCTTCGACAGGTTTACACTTTACATGAAGTTAATTGGTCTCTTAAAGGCCCGTTTACTAGGCGATTTTGCTGCGATTATTTTGACCCTGACGTATGCGATATAGTGGATGACTCACTAAAGTATTGAATGCCATAGATCTGTCCAAATGGTTCAATTCGATCGCATATGTTAAAAAGAGAAAAATCGCAGCAAAAATCACCTTGCTTGCCTTACAATTATAGTTACCGCATGCCACTGTAAGCATGCAAGGCTCGTCAAAAAGCCGTATTCCCAAACTGGAGAATGGGAGAAGGTTCGACATTTAAAAATTACCACTTAAACATCTTATAGTCACTAATGGCTGGTTTTCACCAATGGAAAGTTTCCTTTGTATTAAAGTAATTAGTTCCGACCGAGAGATCACAAGACAAAGGAAACTTTCCTGTCCGGAGGAAAATTTTCCTGAGTGGAAACCAGCCTTTATAGTCACCCTCCTTGAAAAAATCCTGTATTCGCCACTGAAAACATATTCAGTGAAATAAAAACTGATAGGTAAACAACAAAGTTTGTACCTGACATGTGCAAACTTGTCACAATATCTGGCATTGACTAATTTTGATTCAACCGTCGCTAGATTGCCGTCGTTGCGTGGATTGGGAACCTCCATCACACCATCACAATGTCTGAACGCGATGTTTTCTAACAAGTCATAAAAGCCAAGTTTCTTGGATTGTAAACTGTGTTTCTAAAATAACAATTGTGATATAGTTATGTTAACACAACCTCATCACCAAGACCATTTGCGGTGGGGACGAGCTTGATGTGTGAACATTACTTTTTTATATACACTTATTATATGGCTTGGCTCGCGAGCGCGGTCTTAACGCAGTGTTTCTGCAATCTGATACTGCCTGAGCAGACTTTATGCAAATCGGTAAACACCGGTCATTACAAAACAACTGAAATTTTTTTAAAAAATTGCGAAAAAGAGCCATGTAATAAAAATCTTATTAACCTCTTTTGGTCGGTCTTTCGGTAAAATATCCTGCCCTTGATCTTTTCGCAAAGCCATCTTTATTCAGGTCATAATGTTTTAACTATTTCTCCTAAATTATGTACCATACATTGCTACAAAGCTCTGTCAAGAGGGTTATTTTAATATATGACACAAGTTTCCAGCATTAATGGAAAGCTTTTTAACATTTCAATTTCTCATGATATCTGTAGGCTTAGCTTAATTGCATTCATCAAAAATATTTTGCAAAATTTTGAAATACTTTAGCTGGAACTTTGCATTATAGGTGTGTAAATTTCATGTTTGTAACTAAAGAGAAACGTTTTCACAATTTGTGAAATAACTTCCATTTTAAATGGATAATGAAGTGTTCACTTCAGTTTATAACTTTTTAACTCGCTGACCCATCGTCACTCGTTCTGTACTGCAAGAACGCGGGAAGGATAAGTTTGCCGTAAAGACCTCGCGCTCTGTCAATAATGTGCATATAACTGCAAATTACCTATATCTAAAAAATGGAAGGAAAGCCATTTCTCGGATGGAGAAATAAGGGACTACTGTATATGGGAAGAAACGACAATAGACATGTCCAGGGTTCTGCCCAGGAGCGTGTGAGTGCCGGGTACCTACAGGCCCAAGGGCTCACCCCCCCCCCCCCCCCCCCCCCCCCGAGAATGTGTGAAAATTAGTAATCTGAAAATGATATTTACAAAATTGTGAACAGGTGAAATTCATAATCCTTGCCATTATGTGTCAGACTAAATATTACAGTACTACCATTTATATAGGACCTTGGTGGAATACTCGTATATAAGTTGACCGAAAAAATCGTGATTTTGACGATACCCAGAATATAAGTCGAGTCCTTAAAAATAAAATTACGAGACACAGAGTAGTATCCACAGAAACTTTAGTAATATCTTCTGTCTCTGAGTGTGAGTTTGTGTCTTTTCATAAAGTGACTGTACCAACTTTTCTGCCCTATGAAGCCAACGATCTTGCTTTTTTTAGCCATGCTTTGGCTTGAAACATTTGATTTCTTGTACCCATTTTTCAAACTGTTTTTTGAGTTCAGGCCGAAGATTTGTTTACACCAAAAGCAAGAGGTTTAGAATAAAATGCGTCGAATTAATGCGTCGAATTAATGCGTCGACGACTTGTCAATTAGTTAGCAATAAGCTGATTGGTCCATTTCCTGACGCATAGAGAGCACTGGTTACTAGTATATCCGATCTATGATTTCGCGCATCATTTTATGACCCTTTGTATAAGGCTACGTTTAAATTGTATCGGATAGGTTTATGCTTCAAAATGCTGTCGGTGCAAATGTAAACATGAGTTTCCGTCTGCAGCAGGCCGAAGGATATGTCAGTTAGTGTACAAACTACTACAAGTCAACGCGAGTTTTTTCTGCATGGAATAAACGTGACCGAAATGTCGCAATGATTCACCGTTTTTGCTGTTTACATTATAATCGGAGCGTCGTAATAATCGATGCGACACGGCAAGTACCAATTCGGACAGCGGACCGCCGCGCCGCTGCTTCGTTGCAAAAGTCGGTACGATACCATCGTTTCATGTGTAAACAGAAAACTTTCTGTGACGCAACAATAGGGATCCGATACAATGTAAACGCCGCCTAAGTCGAGATCAGTTTATGACAGTTTTTTATGTGAATTTTGGGTCCTAGAAAATCCACTTGTTAAGAGCACATGTTGGAGTTTTCTTGGGAAAATTTCTTTGTCTAATGACTCACGCGTACAACTGCGTGTTTTCAACACACAACCACACTCTTACGGCGATATATCATCTTACAGGCTCACCAAATCACCAATCCGGTAGCTAATATTGTTTGCGTTGTGGTGCTGAAGTTCACCGAATATTGTTTAAATTAAAAGACAAAAAAAATACAAAATGATGTATATAAATTACAAGATATATCAAAAATGCAATGCAGGAGGTTTTCTTATTACATATTTCGAGTGCCGGGCGGAAGGCTCCGTTTTGGCGCGAGTGCCGGGCGGCACTGCGGAGTGCCGTGCATGTCTTAAATTATTGCTGCGCAGCGAGCGTAGCGAGTGTAGCAGCGATTCATAATTCAAGGCGCAAAAAATCTTGACTCGATTTTCAACCACAATCCTTTGCGTTATCAACCACAATCCTTTGCACCGCCCATATAAAATCCTTTGCACGTCAATCGGTATTCTCTTTCACACTTCTTCGATCTCATCGCCGTTGTCAGTGCCACAGTTGGAAAGCGTTGCAAAGCTTAAACTTTAGATGAGTGAGTTTAATTTCTAACTTGAAATATACGGAAACCATTTTCTTTCATCTATCCAAAACAATCACAACTATATGCCCTATATGCCAGTTGTTTTCGCGTGTGTGGGTTTCAGATTTCTCGCTCCCGCTGTATAAATACAGACATAATTTCTATTAAATCAGGTGAGTCTCCCATTCCGATCTATGGCTTAATTGCTCAATATATCTATATAAAATTACAATAATGTGTTTATGTATTCTACCGCACAATTCTACCGGATATATGTAGATAAATTCTGCGCCGGAGACGACTATCGTATTCGTCTATCGCCTCGTGTCATCGATCAACAATTCGAAACAGCATTGAATTTCTGTTTTGTGTCTCTCTGCCACGTGTCATCAGAAATTCGAAACCATGTCCATACGCCTGACAACTGTGACATATAAACAGATTAACTGAGTCATATCCAATAATTTCAATATTTTGATAGCCATTGGCAGTTTACCGTTATCATTCAGTTCTCATTAAAAACACACAAACAATTGCGCTCAATTCACCTTCGATTCTCCACTTTGCCTTAATTAAATCCACCCAAAATAACCTCAGGATACCCCCTTCTGTTGCCTTACTCGGGTTCAGGTCTCGACATCCGGTTGGTCTCAGCACTCAAAATTTCCCAGAACTCTGCGCAGCACTGACTACCAATTGGTAACCTAGTTTTAAATATTATTGGAAAGGTTTAGATTTGACTGTGAGTACGAGATTCGTCATTTTTTGGGTGTCAATTGCTTCTGCCATCTTGTGCTGACGTGATTAAAGTCGTAATCATTGTCTATATAAATACGAGTTTTGTGAAAGATCTCGTACTCAAATGAATAATGGGGAGGTTTAGATTTAACAACGAGTACGAAATTCGTCATTTTGGGTGTCAATTCCTTTGCTATCTTGTGTTGACGTGCATGATATAGAGAATAATACATGTGCGGAAATATGAAATTTATTTCGAATGTTGACCAGGATATCGAAAGAGTGAGCGCAGCGAATGAGTGAGATATCCTGGTCAACACAAGAAATAAATTTCATATTTCCAAGCATCCATGTATTTTTCTGTTTATTATGTAATCAACAAAAATAGAGAACAAGTTACAAACATTTTAAAACACGATAATCAACACATGTGTGATTACCATAAATAATCGCACATGTGTGATTACCAGTTTTATTAGTGGCGGAACCATCAATAAAACACTGTCTATTATATAATAAAAAGTCGTAATCATTGCCTATTTGAATACGAGTTTTATGAAAGATCTCGTACTCAAATTAACAATGGGGAGGTTTAGATTTAGCTACGAGTACAAAATTAGTCTCATTTGAGAGTTTTATGAAAGATCTCGTCAATGACTACGACTTTATCACGTCAGCACGAGATGGCGTAATCAATTGACATAAACAATGACAAATCTCGTACTCTTATAGTACTCGTAGTCAAATATAAACCTCCGTATTCTACATTGCTGTTCGGGTACATTGCTAAACACACTGCTAAACACATTGCTAAACACGGAGCGAGTGCACAAAAGGAAGAATTCCCCCATCCGTAAAATACAATGAAGTTTTAAAGTGTCTTATATGCAAAAAAATTCTTCTTCTTTCGAATGTATGTTAGGAAAAATAAAGAATCCTATTTTAAATTTCTAATTATCACTTGCCGTATCCAGATACAAGCTTTGAAATTTGAACTTGATGACGACATTGATGTAAGTGACATCAATTTCCGTCTATATTTCAAGAAGTATCACTTGGACAATGACAAAACTTAACAACAATATTAGAATTGAAGTACCAACTTGCCAGACAAGTTTCTTCATCAACCAAGTGATACTTCCTGAAATATAGACGAACATTTATCTCACAACTAATGACGTATTCAAGCTCAAATTTCAAATGCTCGTATCTAGACAAGAGTACGCGACAAGGGTAAGTGATAATAAAACGAGGTTTGACCACACCCATATATGACAATGGCGTAAGTTTTCCTAATAAAGTTAAGAGAACTGATCAAATCCAGGAGCGGAATACACAGTAAATTCCGTATTGTACACTTCTATACCAGTTTAGAAGAAGTAAAATCTACCTTGTTTGGAAAATCCAAAGTAAAATGTCGGATGCAAACTGTCTATTACTGTCATGTAATAAAAATCCCATTGAATGGTCTTACTGATAATACGGTCTGGCATTTATTCGTTTCTCTCATTTTTCCTCGCCCTTTCAGAGCTCAAAGATACATCCGAAACTCGTAAAATACCCGACCGTATTATCGGTAAAACCATTCAATAACATGTATATTTCTATTGTTCAGCGGTCGTCATCTGTTTCCCTACGGGTTTAAACTAGGATGTACCTTTAGCCATTCCTTAGTACTCATATACATCTCGCTTTCGTTCCTTTCTTTTCTTGTCTGTTTTTCTTCAGGGACAGGAGGTGGATCTGAAAAACACAAAAAGCTTTGAAATAATAAAATAAAATGGGATAGACACATGCATTGAAAGAAGTGAAGGACAACAGTCCTAACATATTGGATAACAGCGGTCTCTCGAATAATATAGGACGGCCTCTCTCTGCAAAAAGTGTCGAAAAACGATGGAGTCCATTTTTTCTTGGTAACGACCACTGACCTGTATTTAACAGTATTGTTGGTGAATTGCTGGGCGGTAAATGCTTTTACATTGAAAAAATAGATAAAATATACAGTATTTTTCTCGTTTTATACTTTTAGGTGATTTCTAAAGCAACCTTTTTTGACCAGATGACATTTGACATTATCAATACAAAATAAACGAGTTTGAAATTTGTAATTCCTGATATAATTCGTGTTTTAGTGTTTAGTGAGTGATGCTTCAGCCACTCTTGACCACTCTTCGTCCGGCTTACTTTTTTAAAAAACAGTTAACACGTATATAATATCCATTCAGTATTCCCTTTTTCTGTAAAAAGTTTCTAGATAAACAACCTTCACATAACAAAAGCACCTATGACGCCTCCGAGTGTTGACAACTAGTGTTGAACGCTTTTAAAATTTAGTGGAATGTTTTCTGGTCATAAAGTACCATCTGCTGCACTTCGTCAGTTTAAGTTTTTTTGTCGAATTTCGTTTTTGAAGAGGAAAACGCCGTACTATGTTACTTTTGGCTGTATCAGGAGACAAGAAAAAGGACTCCAGCTGACCCCATAGTTATTGTATCAAATAAATGTGATTGGTCGTTGGACAAACCTGCGCCAACAATCCAATGACCAATACTCGCTACCATGAAAAAATGGACACGAGCTGACGCCATCCATTTTACGTCACTTTTTGTGAGTCATTGGTAATGGGACCCCGCAGTCCAGTTATATATAGAGGTCAGTGGCCTCACCCGAATAATTAAATATTGTTCCATGAAATTTCTCTAATAATTAAAGTACAGTACCTATTATATAGTTTCTACATGAAGTGAATAGTTGAATGCCAAAATATTTTACGATTTGAGCTTTGCATTGATGTTCTATAAAGGTTTCCGAAATACTAATGACTGTGACATACTAAAATCTATTATCCGAAATGATCACTGGTTTGATAAATACATTAGGTGATTATAGAAATTGCGTGCGCTGATTGGTCGAGTTACCTCGGATTATTTCTCGATAATCACCTCCAGCGTTTTTTCAAGATGGCCGCCAGCCAATTTGTCAAAGTGGCAAGAGAAAAAAGTCAAGAAACTAGTATTTTTGAAGGAAATGCTGTATTTATACTAAAACAATTATTCACCTCAGGCTCAGTGAATATCGGTGAATAAAAACCTCGACTTCGTCTCGGTTTTTATTCACCGATATTCACCTCGCCTTCGGCGAATAATTGTTAATTATAAACTTTTTAACTCAAATCCCCAACCCGTATCACACGGAAAGTCAAGTTGCTAGCATGACGTCACACTCATATTTGAGTGAGCTAATCCAGCCTTACGTTCCACCACGTACACTTAGGTCCTCTGATAAACATTTGTTGAAGCAGCCACCACATCGTCTGGTACTTACGGCGAGGGCTTTTTCGATAGCCGCACCCAGACTGTGGAATAATCTCCCATTGGATATTAGAACTCTTATGCATTTAGACAATTTTAAAAATAGTCTCAAAACACACCTTTTTTTTAAAGAAGCCTTTTGCTAATATTATGGCATAATTTTAACTTTTTACTAGATACATATATTTTAGAATAGATAAGTATTCATGTAAAGCGCGCTTGGGCAGCTATTTCATGGAAAACGCGCTATATAAATAAAGCATTTATTATTATTATTATTATTAACATTTTAAAAACATAAACCTGTATAAAGTATTAATATGCAAAAATATAAATAAATTTAAATAAAAAAAGATAAAGAATTTGGGGTTAAAGGACCCTTAAACCTGCAACGAAAGAAAATAAATCATAAATGATAATAAAATGGTCACTAACTTGCTATGACAGGCTGTCGTTGAGTTATATGTATCTGAATTGCTTGGATTTCTGCTAAAGTATTCCTAGCCGTGTCGAGTTCTTCCCATAATTCAATCACATCCTGTCTTACGCCAACCTCTAGTTTTGCATTACGGTCGAAATCGATGAAAAGGCTTTTTGTAGATTTTTCATCATCACAATTACCAGAAAGACAAAACTTGTGAAACCTAAAAAAGCAAAATTTATATGGACAATATTTAATTATTATAACATGAACTCGAGTGGTATATGAGCTTATAGCCGACGAAGCGCCGAGTTTGCTATGAGAGCTAATATACGGCCAGAGCGAATGGTATACTGTAGTTTTATAATATAGACACTCGTGATATTATTAGGTATTTTTTCGTGGTATTTTCAGGTATATTTTAACGAGTCCATATTTTTTCCCATTAATATTAGGCTAGTAGTATAATAACCAATTAGATTACAGAATAGCTCATGTCTAGTCGATGTTTATATGATAATCAGAATAATCCTTTGTAAATTACAAAAGAAAGAAATTTTTCCACATTCAAAGTTATTATACTTTTATTAAAATTACTGTTAGATTTCAGGAGCAGGCACCGCCAGAAAAACAATTTGAGAGGTATGTTTCATCATTTAGTAACACCGGGGAATGAAAGCTGAACCTAGCACGTTCACATACCTGTACTGCTATTAACCGGTCCGATTTATGGTTTAGATGCATGGTGAGAAATGAGAAATAGGAAGAAAATTAAGGACAATGAGTCCACAGATAAGGTTCTTCAAAAATCTTGAAAATGTAATTTCTCCTTAGGCCCGGTTCAGACGCAAGTCACAAGATCCGACATTTTAATGCTATCATTATGTATCATATGCTCTAATATATCAACACGACAAAACTATTAAGTACGATTTATAACAAGTTAACGTTAATACTGTTACAATCAACAACTTTCCTAAGTCACAACCACACAAATTTTCCGACAGACGACGCCACTGAAATGAGCTTGAACAAATGATTTACTTACTCGTGCAAAAATCACTCTCAGCTGTCAATGCGACTGAATTGTGGAATAAAAGCAATTGAGCGACAAGAAATGCATGATGGATGTCTTCAAAGATCAGAATTTTACATTTTTAAACTTATTAAAAAACGTTTTAGCAACCTTCGTTTGAATTCAAAATTGGCGGGAAATGGCTATACAGTTTTAGTATAATTTCTGAGCTTAAGCGAGTTCTGATTTCACCGCGTAACGCGGTGACTATCACATCACCAGAAATCATTCTTAAAAAAGTGTTGTTTTTTTGTGACCAGACTGAGTTTATAGGTTCCAGTCCCCTTCTCGGAATCGGCATTTTGATGTACGGTTTCTATAGTTGCCATTTTGAAAAAAATGGCAACTATAGAAACCATACATCAAAATGCCGATATAAATCGTCGAAAGGGCTCAAAAACGTAGCATAAAGACACTGTATACATCAGATTTCTCTCAACATAGAACTGTCTAAGGGTGAGGAAGTTGTTTACCATATAATTATTTGTATTTTTACGTTCGTTTTGATCGTTAGTGTGTTTTTGAAAGCTGTCAAGCGTGAAGAAAACCTCGAGCATTGGATTTATAAATTATATCTAACAGTTCAAACTGTCTGTTTAAAACTTCTCAATTGGATATTCAGTTCAGGCCTGAAATTATACTAAAACAATAAGTCACCTCAGTCTCGGTGATTATCGTTATATTCACCGATAATAATCTCGACTTCAGTGACTAATTGTTAAATAGAAATGCGGCTTTTAGCCAATCAGAACATACCTTTTCAAAATATTATTTTGTGAGTATAATTATTATTTAAAAAGAGTCATGCAACGTTTTCAATTATTGTAAACAAACAACTCATTTCGTTTAATATTTACCTTCCATGACTGACTTTAGATGTTTCTTGCAGGAAATCCAGCGAGGAAGGAGATGCGCAATTCAGAGCGATAATATGGACTGGGACGAGTAGATCTTGTAACTGGAAAAATGAATAACATCAGGCTTAAACCACAATAGTCATTTGCATTTCTATTTACACTTGCAAATTCATTATACTGAATTCCCCAGCCTGATGTTATGAATTGAAATAAGTTTTATCCCGACGCAGAACGCGTCATTTTGATGCGCAGTCGACATTACGAACTGGCTTATTTGGTGTCTAATATTAAAAAGCTATTACGCGCATGCCCCAATATCGCTACGAAGAGCCTTTTAAGTGCTACTGAGATGAAAAATTCGTCTATCCAATTTTGTTTTATTTGTGTGCCAGAGATTCATTTGGGTGGCGGGAAGGCCACGCTCTCCCGCCCTTTCTCCTTGCGAACGCGGAAGAAGCTCTGGCAAAGGTAATTTTATGTAGGGTACCCAGGGTAATTTTATGTAGTCTATGTGGGTAAATGACATCATAATCTATCTAATTTGCGTGTTTCAAAAATTTGAATATCTCTGGGGAACGAGATGAAACCGAGGACGCCTTGTGTTCCATTTCGAAAATACTTTTAAGACAAATCAAAATTGGATAGACGATGTTTTTTATCGCAGTGCCACTTTAATTAATACCTTGACCATTTTAGCACAATATTTCTGAATAACTGAAAATATTTACATACTAGAGCTTGCTTACTTTTCTTTTTAATATTTCTCTCGTACTAGCAGAACAAGATCCGTCTGTACAAAGATAGACACTCTCCACCTATAAAATAAAGAAAAATGAAACTCAACATTGAGCAAAATGCAGTTATGGTATGAAAATTGTATATAGAGTAATATTATAACTCAACTATAAATTGTCCAATCAAAGAGCTAGATTTGTACCACGTGACCAGTCAATTTAACCTCGAATTCCGCGCTGTGGCGGGGTATAATAGTGAATTCCCCTCTGCGGAGGGGTATAATAGTGAATACCCCTCTGTGCGGGGTATTCGACTCGAGTATCACGCGCGAAATCAAATACCACGCGCGAAAACCAAATAACACGCGCGTAAATCAAGACGATCCGGTAAATAATGGAGGAAAACAAGACGTTTCAAGACGTTTCTAGACGTTTCAAGTCAGCGTTCAAGATTGTTTCGGTATAATATATAATTTATAGACCCTCCGCTCGGGGAATTCGTCGAAATATACCCCTCGGGATGATATATCATCCCTGATATAATATCATTTTCAGGCCTGTACGCAAAATAACGCATGCTGATTGGTCCGGAAACCTATATACACTGCGAGGGCTATACGCTTTTTGGAAAGTTCTCGTTATCGAGGCCATATAGAAATAGTTATTGACCACGCTTACTCAGTCTGTACAATGAAATATCGGACCTTCGATTTCTCGGCTCGCTGCGCTCCCTCGATCCGTACTAAAAATGTCGGTCCGATATTTCACTGTACAGACCGAACAAGCGAGGTCAATATACAGGAAAGTATTTGGCTTCGGTTTTATCGCACAAACCTCGCTACTTCGTCGCTCGGTCTGTATGAAAACCTCAGGCAAATACTTTTAAATACATGCAGACCTCATACTCAGTTAACAATACTTTAATATTCACCAAGCGTTGCGTCCGTAATATCAGTCAGCAACAATAGTTTTCTCAAGACTACAACAACCTGGAACTTCAACTTAATACGTTTAAAGAATACTTCTAAGTTCAAACCATTTACTTTATATACATATATATGTTTTATTCATCGGACCTCATTTGACCCAGTCCTTATACCTTTGAAAACTTCTGGATACTATATTGCTCTCAAGTCGAACCCCATACTATTGCTCAATTAGTAACCTTCGCTCTGCCGTCTGAGTATCTCAATGGATAGAGCGTCTCCGCGATCTTTCTCAGCTATTTGTCTTTTAGTCAAAATAAATCAGTTGTTTAGGCTCCGGTTCTGATCAGGCATATACGGAAAATATCTGACAGCTGGTGCACCGATGGGATTGGAGGGTTTCAGTATTCTGTCCTCTAAGAGGCACAGCCACATAATAAATACATACGTCATCATCATTGGCAGCTTTAAGTAATCCTTCCACTGTACACGAGATGTCATGTGCCTCTTCTAGCTTCAGGTTATGTATCCAGTTTAAAGCGCCTTGAATACTGTCCGTGGATACATTTACAGACCTTTCTTGCCAGCGCTCGACCACAGGCGCACACCTAAAATTAATAACACATACACCTTAAGTTCCCAGTGGAGCATTGAAATTCATTTTCACATATACATTGAAGATTTGAACGAAGTTGAGACGAGGGATATTACGGATCTATGGAATTTTTGGAGAATATAGTAATAGTCATTTTTACGATCATTCACACAAGCCGTTTTCGGCCGATCATGCACACAAGGGTTTTTCGTTCTGGTGAAATATTTGTCCAAATTAACACCTCTCTCCAATAAACACCTCTCTCCAATAAACACCTCTCTCCAATAAACACCTCTCTCCAATAAACACCTTTCTCCAATAAACACCTCTCTCCAATAAACACCTCTCTCCAATAAACACCTCTCTCCAATAAACTCCTCTCTCCATTAAACACCTCTTTCAAAAAAACACCTCTCCAATAAATACCTCTCTCCAATAAACGCACCTCTCTAATAAACGCACCTCTCTAATAAACGCACCTCTCCAATAAACGTACCTCTCCAATAAACGTACCTCTCTCCAATAAACGCACCTCTCTCCAATAAACGCACCTCTCTCCAATAAACGCACCTCTCTCCAATAAACGCACCTCTCCAATAAACGCTGTTTCCAATAAACGCACCTCTCCAATAAATATTGTCTCGCATTTAACTATTAAACACCACATACATTTTATCTTATTCCACCATAATTCCACATTTCATGAACATTCAAAATTAAATCCACCATATCCCTTACTATCCCACAGGAACACTGACTAACCGCTCCCCCCTACAATCATCAGACACGTACGTGAATACATTCATACCTGGTAACTAATCACGCGCATATATATTTTATCACAAACAAACAAACGCCCTCAGTTCGTATTTTACGAAGTCGCGAAAGCACCTTTTCACTGACGAAGACTAACCGCAACTATACTATACTCTCTGGTAATATGGCACGACGAGTTGGAATTCCACGATCCAACAACACATTTGGTAAGCAGTCACTTTACTTTCCTTATACATATATATTTTGTTATAACCGCGCATTATTATTTACCTTCCAACGCAAAAAAACATCGACTGCCAACCCCAAATCCCTGCTGAAGAGACCAATGATGAAGGTCGAAACATATGTACAGGGTTGTGTCCCATGTATTCGATGCACTATACAATTATACGCATCTTTACTCTTTCTCTATATTTTATTCACATTTCTTATTCAATTTGCACTGCATGTCCGGCCCGTCGTTGTCATATTATACGCATTATAGCCTACGGCTATTAATGCGCACATTATTCTAATCCCCGTGCCCATAGTCTGCCACGATTACAGATCTAGGACATCAGTGTGGTTCTCATTACCTATCCAAAACAAAAACCAATGAAAATTCACAAAATCAAGCCACATCTGCTAAGCAAAATCATGTATTCACAGGAATAATAAACACCACTCTCCAATAAACACACCTCTCTCCAATAAACGCACCTCTCTCCAATAAACGCACCTCTCTCCAATAAACGCACCTCTCTCCAATAAACGCACTTCTCTCCAATAAACGCACCTCTATCCAATAAACGCACCTCTCTCCGATAAACGCACCTCTCTCCAATAAACGCACCTCTCACCAATAAACGCACCTCTCACCAATAAACGCACCTCTCTCCAATAAACGCACTTCTCTCCAATAAACGCACTGCTCTCCAATAAACGCACCTTTCTCCAATAAAAGCACCTCTCTCCAATAAAAGCACCTCTCTCCAATAAACGCACTTCTCTCCAATAAACGCACCTCTCTCCAATAAACGCACCTCTCTCCAATAAACGCACCTCTCCAATAAACGCAGCTCTCTCCAATAAACGCACCTCTCCAACAAACACCTCTCTCCAATAAACGCACCTCTCCAATAAACACACCTCTCTCCAACAAACGCACCTCTCTCCAATAAACGCACCTCTCTCCAATAAACGCACCTCTCTCCAATAAACGCACCTCTCTCCAATAAATGCACCTCTCTCGAATAAATGCACCTCTCCAACAAACACACCTCTCCAATAAACACATCTCTCCAATAAACGCATCTCTCCAATAAACTCCTCTCTCCAATAAACTCACCTCTCCAATTAACACCTCTCTCCAATAAACGTACCTCTCTCGAATAAACGCACCTCACTCCAATAAACAACTCTCTCCAATAAACGCACCTCTCCAATTAACACCTCTCTCCAATAAACGCACCTCTCTCCAATAAATGCACCTCTCTCGAATAAACGCACATCTCTCCAATAAACGCACCTCTCTCCAATAAACGCACCTCTGCAATAAACGCACCTCTCCAATAAACACCTCTCTCCAATAAACGCACCTCAGCAATAAACGCACCTCTCTGCAATAAACGCACCTCTCTGCAATAAACGCACCTCTCTCCAATTAACACCTCTCTCCAATTAACACCTCTCTCCAATAAACGCACCTCTCCAATAAACGCACCTCTCCAATAAACACATCTCTCCAATAAACGCACCTCTCTCCAATAAACGCACTTCTCTCCAATAAACGCACTTCTCTCCAATAAACGCACTTCTCTCCAATAAACGCACCTCTCTCCAATAAACGCACCTCTCTCGAATAAACGCACATCTCTCCAATAAACGCACCTCTCTCCAATAAATGCACCTCTCCAATAAACGCACCTCTCCAATTAACACCTCTCTCCAATAAACGCACCTCTGCAATAAACGCACTTCTCTCCAATAAACGCACTTCTCTCCAATAAACGCACCTCTCTCCAATAAACGCACCTCTCTCGAATAAACGCACCTCTCTCCAATAAACACCTCTCTCCGATAAACGCACCTCTCATAAACGCACCTCTCCAATAAACGCACCTCTCTCCAATAAACGCACCTCTCTCCAATAAACGCACATCTCTCCAATAAACGCACCTCTCTCCAATAAATGCACCTCTCCAATAAACGCACCTCTCCAATTAACACCTCTCTCCAATAAACGCACCTCTGCAATAAACGCACTTCTCTCCAATAAACGCACCTCTCTCCAATAAACACCTCTCTCCAATAAACGCACCTCTCCAATTAACACCTCTCTCCAATAAACGCACCTCTCCAATTAACACCTCTCTCCAATAAATGCACCTCTCCAATAAATGCACCTCAGCAACAAACGCACCTCTCTGCAATAAACGCACCTCTCTCCAATAAACGCACCTCTCCAATAAACGCACCTCTCTCGAATAAACGCACCTCTCTCGAATAAACGCACCTCTCTCCAATAAACACCTCTCTCCAATAAACGCACCTCTCCAATTAACACCTCTCTCCAATAAACGCACCTCTCCAATTAACACCTCTCTCCAATAAACGCACCTCTCCAATTAACACCTCTCTCCAATAAACGCACCTCAGCAATAAACGCACCTCTATGCAATAAACGCACCTCTCTCCAATAAACGCACCTCTCCAATAAACGCACCTCTCCAATAAACACATCTCTCCAATAAACGCATCTCTCCAATAAACTCCTCTCCAATAAACGCACCTCTCTCCAATAAACGCACCTCTTTCCAATAAACGCACCTCTCTCCAATAAACACCTCTCTCCAATAAACGCACCTCTCCAATTAACACCTCTCTCCAATAAACGCACCTCTCCAATTAACACCTCTCTCCAATAAACGCACCTCTCCAATTAACACCTCTCTCCAATAAACGCACCTCTCCAATTAACACCTCTCTCCAATAAACGCACCTCAGCAATAAACGCACCTCTCTGCAATAAACGCACCTCTCTCCAATAAACGCACCTCTCTCCAATAAACGCACCTCTCCAATAAACGCACATCTCTCCAATAAACGCACCTCTCCAATAAACGCACCTCTCTCCAATAAAAGCACCTCTCTCCAATAAACGCACCTCTCCAATAAACGCACCTCTCCAATAAACATATCTCTCCAATAAACGCATATCTCCAATAAACTCCTCTCTCGAATAAACGCACCTCTCCAATAAACGCACCTCTCTCCAATAAACGCACCTCTCTCCAATAAACGCACCTCTCTCCAATAAACGCACCTCTCTCCAATAAACGCACCTCTCTCCAATAAACGCACCTCTCTCCAATAAACGCACCTCTCTCCAATAAACGCACCTCTCTCCAATAAACGCACCTCTCTCCAATAAACGCACCTCTCTCCAATAAACGCACCTCTCCAATAAACGCATCTCTCCAATAAACACAT